>CM053597.1:151956837-152017805 GCA_028646575.1 Pseudocheirus occidentalis
ATTGGCTGAACTTCTTTTCCTCCTCCAAATTTAGCTTGAAAGCTTCACTCACTTTCACTGACTTTTAATCCTGGCTTAGTGGATGTGTATATTGCTCCAGGTGCTTTAGATCTTCTCTGAAGTGCTGGGCTGGGGCTTGGGAGGCTCGGCTCCTGAGCCTGGCCACATGGCGATTTCAGGCTGGGCTGGTCTCAGCTCCCGGCCTGGATGAGCCCCTCCTGCCAGCTGCCTTTCTTTAATTCCTATTTTTCACACCTTTCTCTAATCCCTGTTTTTCACACTTTGGTAGATGTAGAGATGCTGAAGGCTGTAGATCTTCTCTCTTGTAGACTGGTTGTGGCTCAGCTCAGCTCCTTCCTATCGTCTTGTCCTGCCAGGATGATCCTCTGCTGCTGAGCTGCCTTCCGGGAGAGATGTGTTTTTTGTATTTTTTGACTTTGAGAGTCCTAGACTTTGTCCAGAGTCATATTTTTATGGGTGTTTAGGGTGGCGGTGTGGGAGCTGTGGGACCTTGCTGCTTCTAAGCTGCCATCCTGGCTCCACCCCTCTGTCTCCACTCAAGATGGTGAAGTTTGATGTGGGTGAGATATACTACTTCCTGTCTCTCCCTCATTTTTGCTGCTTGATTTAAGCTGGCTTGCCAGCATTGTTGGTTTGTAATCAGTTGATGGTTGGTATTGGTCCTATCAGGGATAGGGTTGCCACCTAAATGATAGCTTTGTGGGTCAGGATAGGAGAGGGATTAGTAGTTTGGAGGGGGCACTGCTTTTCCCTACAAAGTCTTTTCTAGTTCTAAAATTATGATTGTTTAGCCCATAACTTCCCCTCCCCCTTCCCTTGACCCTAGATACCTGAATTTTCTGAAATGACAAAGTGTTGTTCAGTGGGGAGTTTTAGGAGAACTATGTATGAACAGATTTAAAAGATGGGCTAATATTGCTGAAATATTAGCAGAATTAAAAGAAATTTGGAGTAATTTATTGCATTTTTGCTGCTCTTCTCCTAGCATGTAGGGAGAGCCCTTAGACCTCTTTATATCTTGGACTAAAGATGCCTTCTATCTGCCTGTCTGTCTCTTTCTACTTGGGAGCAGAGAGCCTTGTTGGAGTTTTTCTTATAGCTGCTAGTCTGATCTGAGTGGGGCCTGGGATATTACAGTGGGGCTGGGAATAGGGGAAGGGCTCCATACTAACTAGGGGCTAGGCTGTCCCTGTGGGGGCTGGGCTTAAAGTATTATCCCTGGGCAGCTAATTCAAGGTGCCTCTCCAACTGGAATCCCAGCTAACCCCTCCCTGGGATGAAACCACTGCTCTCCTATTCAAGGATAATAGCATTACTGACAACTGGGAAACATGAAAGAGCTTATGGGGTCAGGGTCAGAGTGTTAGCCCCAGGGTGGGGAGGGCTGCTGCACTAAGAATCCAGAGGTCCCCTATCCATTCATCCTTTACCCATTCCATTCCCATCAACATCCTCCACCAAGAGCAATCAATCAATCACTAAGCATTTTTCTGTGTGCCAGGCACCTCAAAATGGGATTATATCTCACTAAGGAGATACAGTGACAGGCAAACCAAGTAGAAGTAAAGATTAGGGGTTTACCCTCAGGATATCTAACCAAGACTCCCTCTGATACTTGGGTTTTCCCTCTTAGAGTTCCTAGGATTTTCTATCCACCTTTCTTTCCCTCAACTGTCCACAGGTGTTTCCCCTCTCCTAGACCTTCCCAGGCTCCCCTGTTCCCCACGACGGATGCCTTTCCGAAAAGTAACCAGAGAGGCCTCTTCCCCGAAGCACAGTGGACTACACCTCGAGGTGCTTCCCCCTTTGTCCCCTGGCCAATTGAGGCTAATCAACAGAACTCCTGAGCAACGTGATGCCCATGCTGGGAGCCCCACCAGGAGCTCTGTGAGTATTTGCTTAGAGATGGGAGAGAAGTGCAGGCTCTCGACTCTTCAATAGGGAGGGAGAAGCAGAGAACAGAAGGATAGTCTTGGGCCCTTCCCTTCACCTGTAGGGGGATCGCTTAGCTAGTGGGCCTGGGAGGAGAGACCCAAGGAGAGCTCTCTCCCTCCTACAAGATGCTGCTCTTTCAGCCCAGATTTTTTGGGATCATTATTTTTTTTCTACTTGTCCTATTGTTTTCCTTTGGGCAGGTGCATTCTCCTCAAAGGACAATGAAGGAGGAGGAAGAGGAGAGAGAAATTGAGAGAGGCCAAGCAAGTGACCCCACTTTGGGGGCTTTAGCCCTTCTATTCCCTTTTCCTATGTTGAAGATAGCAGGATTTCTTCTTCTTTTTTTTTTTTAACAGTGGTGCCTCTATGGCTCTCTCCTACCTCTCCCCTGTGCTCAGAGCTTCATCTGGTTGCCCAGGTGACCTCTCAGGTGACTGCTAAGGCAGCTGGGTACCAAGCCCACAGTAGTAAACAGGGAAACACACCCAAAGGCAGGGAGGCGGGTCTCTCTCCTGCTTCCACCTTCCTCCTCCTCCTTTCTGAACCTTCCCACAACAAGGGGGCGGGGTGAGAGGTACAGGTGTCAGTTCTGAAGACCAGGGTCTTCACTATTAGCAAGCAGAGGAGGAGGATGTTGAAGGGTTGTGAGGGGCACAGTGGGAAGTAAACGTGTGGGTTGGGGGGAGAGAGACACAGAGGAGGCGACCAGATAGGGGTAGCAATTGATTTTTCCTCAAATGGATCCAGAGAATCTGCCTGTGAGTATACTGTGCATGGATGTGGCAAAGGTATCTGTGTGTACACTCTGATATGTGTAAAAGTTGGTGTGTAGACTGATACAGGGATGTGTGCATATGCAGATAAGTGTGGGCATGCAAGAGTGGATGTTCACAGGATGTCTTTTATGACCGGAATGTGCATCCTCCTTTCTGTCTGGTTGTTAGACCCTGTAGTTTCCTTCAAAGCTCAGATTAAGCAGTCTTTTACGTGAGACTCTACTTGATCCCCATAGTTGCTAGTGTTCCTCCTACAAAATGACCTGATATTTATATGATATGTATTTGTAGATGTATGGATATATATGCATATGAATTTTATATGATATATGCATATTTATGTTGACTATACAGATATATTTATATGTTGTTTTCTCCTAATGTAAACTCCTAGAAGGTTTCGTTTTTGGCTTTGTATTACTTGTGGCCTTGTTGCCTAATATATTTATAAGTATTGATTGAATGAATGATTGGTGTGTGTGTGTGTACAGGGTATGTGTATGGAGTAGTCTGGAGTAGGCCAGTATGGGGTAGAGATGGAAAGTAGATAACGGGATTAAATCAGTTTTGAATTTCCTCTTGGTATCTTGGGCATCTGATTTCTACCCAAGGGACCCTACTTGGGCATACCCTCTGTATCCCTTATGTATTTAACTGTTTCTATATTCAGGACCCCTATTCTGATTTTCACTCCTCACTAGCCTCTTCCTGTTGTCTTATTCTGACTTTTGCCAGGTCATCAACAATTTCCTGGATCCCAATGACCCAACATCATCTGAGGCCCGCCAGAGCCACATGTACTTCCGTGACAGTCAGAGGAAGGTGGATTATGTCCTTGTTTATCATTACCGGAATCGAGGAATCAACCCAGTCCAGAGTTCACAGGGTCCTAGTGGTCAAAGGGCTCCCCTGGCTGTCATCTCTAATGGGGAGATGGGCAAAGAGCCCAGTGCTTCTAGGCAGGGTGACATGATTGAAATGGGACGCCAGGATGCCTTGGAGGAGGAAAGGAAGGAGCAGAGGGAGGAGTTTGAGCACAACCTTATGGAAGCTGGGCTGGAGCTGGAGAAGGACTTGGAGGTAAGGTTGGGGAAGGAGGCAGTTTGTGGGTAGACAGGCATGAACATTTATTAATGTTTAATATGTAGCAGGCATTGTGCTAAGGACTGGGGATATAGATATAAGCAAAGAGAATCCATGCCCTTAAGGAGCTTAGGTTCTAATGGGGAAGGACAACATGAAAAATGGAACTAAAAACTGGGGTACCCCCTACGGGCATGGTACTGAAGTCCAGAGTCAGAATCTGGGAGAGGAATGAAGGATGACCGGCCTGGACCCTTCATTGATAGGAGGTAGAGAGCTCATTGCTAATTCAACATCATTCTGGGAGTTTTTTCTCTTTTTACCTTGTTATTCTATTGTCCTTACCACAAATTCATTTTAATTTAATTCAGTAAGTGTCTATTAAATTTCTACTATGTATGAGACACTGTGCTAGGCTAGAAAAACTTAGACACAGACCCCTTTCCTCAAGGATTTCTAGTCTAATGGGGAAGTCATATAAATGTAGTAATAACCACAATAAAAGCAAACTATGATAAGTAACAAAGGAGAGATCTAAAGTGCTGGGAGAAATTTGAGAAAGAAGAGATCCCTTTTAACTGGAGCAGTCAAGGACAATTCTTTGGAGGTGGCAGATGAAATGCTGGTCCTGAAGTCAGGAAAGCTGGCCTTCAAATCCTGTTCCAGACACTTACCTTCAGCAATTCACTTAACTTCTCAGCCCCAGTTTTCTTGTGTGTAACATGGGGACAAATCATAGCATTTAATTTACGAGATTGCTGTGAGGAATGAATGAGATAATATGGACGGCACTTTGCAAACCTTAAAGTATTATTGCAATATTCACTATTATCAGTATGGAGCCCTGAAAAAAGGGAGACATTTTTAAAAGGTGGAATGAATGATTGGAAAAAAAAAACCATTTATTAAGCACCAGTTGTATGTCAGGTGCTAGGGGCTGTGAATTAAAATACAGAAGTGAGATAGTCCCCATCTTCAAGGAGCTTAGATTTCTCATAGCTGGATACAACAGATCTAAGTGAGTTTTAGTACGGAGAATGGCAGGGATTGTGAGTGGGCAGTCATTTGTCATGGTTTTTTTTTTCCCCCCTCAGTAATAATGGCAGGATTGACTTGATTCCTTTTCCTGTAAGGACTGAAGGGGGTGGGGGTGGAGAAGGTGATACTCTTGGAGGCTATTCCATAAGATGCAGAGGAGTCAGTTTCAGACATGGGAGATGCCTTGAGTTAGCCAGCATGGTGCAGTCCAACAAACCCTGAATTTTGTATCATACACCCTGGGTTCAAGCCCTAGCTCTTCTCATCAGCTCTGTGATCTTGGGCAGGTCCCTTAATAGAATTCTGTTCAGGCATCTGTTAAATGAAGAGGATGCAGATGCAGACCCTGCCCTCAGGGCGTTTCTAGTCTAATGGGGAAATGATGTCCCTATGCTAATAACCGTGATAAAGGCTGACTGTGATAAAAGTATTAAGGGAGAGATCTGAAGTACTAGGGGAAAGTGGAGAAAGGAGATCATTGTAGTTGTAGCACTCATGGAAGAGTCTATGCAGAAAGGGGCCCCTGAGAGACAGTGCTATGTGTCAGATTACATCTGAGCTTTCCTCCAGCTTTAAATCCTTTGAGAAAACAGGAGATACCAAATAGTTCTGTCTGATTGAAAGGCAGAGATGCACAGACTGCAGCTGGTATTTGGGTGTGTGGCCTGATTTTATGATTTATTAATTGTGTAGCCTTGGGGGAAAGAGTATCCCCTCTCTTGGCCTTAGTTTCTTTGCCTACAAAACAGAGATTATATTTACGCATATTAATATTTACACACAGGCATATTTTATGTTTATCTGAGGTCATTGGGGGAGGATGAAATGACAGTGTCTTTGGTATATACCATAAATACTTCAAAGAGATATCATTTTTTTGGTGGAAGAGAGAGAGAACTAAGAATTATCTTGAGATTTCTAGCTTTTTTACTGCAACTGACCTGGTGAAAGTGTATTTGTTGGCCTCAAAATAGTCCCATCTCCCTGAATTATGTGGAATTAGCAACTTAATTCTTGCTTTATTTTGATTGCTGTTGGACTACCTTAATCTAACCTGTGGCTGTAGCATGCACAGTGGCCACTCCCCAATAAACACATCTTGGCCGATGGGCTGAACCAGGTTGAACGTAGCTGACAGGCCTCAAACACATTAATGAGTTAGAGTAACTGACCATGGATTGGTGAGAACAATTTGTTCCAATGAGCATGAAGTAGCTAAAGTAGGCACTGGGGAGCACGTTGAGGTACTAACCATCACTAGTCACCCTGACTTTTGTCTTGTGCCGGACTTTGATGACTCTGGAAGAGACAGTGAGTCTGATGACTTTGTGCAACTCTGCCTCACTTAAATCCAAATACAAGTCACCCTGTGATTTCATTGGTTCTCTTCAAAACAAAGGGACGTAATAACAGTTATGTGCTAAGCACTTTACAAATATCTCATCTAATTCTATACAACAACCCTATGAAGTAGGTGCTGTTATTGTCCCATTTCTCAGTTGAGAAAGCTGAGACAAGCCGAAGTTACCTGATTGGCCTAAAGTCATGCAGCTAGTAAGTATCTGAGGTTAGTTTTGAACTCATGTCCTTTACTTCAGGCCCAGTGTTCTATCAAGCCATCTGGTTGCATCAACAGTTTCCCTATAAGTACGTACAGAGTCCAGGGGGAAGTGGGCGCAGGTTTAGAGAGCATGTGTGGCAAAGAGGTAACCCACAGATCCTGGTCACACAAAGTTCTTTTTTTCTGATTCAGAAGTTTTACTTTCTCCAATTCTCTATAAGCACAATGGATCTGCATTCATTTTTCCTTGGCTCCTGATACTCACAGGTACCTGTTCCATCTCTGGGACACTGCAGGGAAGATGGGAAACCTAGCATAGTCTCTGGCCAAAGGAAGATCTGGGAGGAAAGAAGTTCAAAGTCAAGGCCCCTCCTTTCTCCCAAGCTGTTTCGTCCTCAGGAATATGTTGGAAAGTCTTACTTATTCCAGTTTCTGGAGTTCCTTTTTTTCTGGCTAACTTGATGATTTTTTTCATAGAGTCTAGAGGATGTAAGGAAAACTCCTCAGTCAAATGTAGTAGACTTTTTATCTGATATTATTTCACTTCATTAAGTGACTTTCAAAGACTTTCTGCATGTAGTCTTACTTAAGGCCAATGATTCACTGACTGAGCTGTATTCTTACCTAGTTAAGGTAGCAAGACTAAATCAGGTGAGGCAGTTTTGACCCTGCCCTTAAACTTTTGACTCAGCAGGCAGAATTTTGTAGAATTTTAAAAATGAACAGGACATCACAGACCATCTAATCTAACCTGTACCTAGCAAGGATCTGACAAGTGATCAATCAGCCTTTGCTAGGGTCCCAGTAAGCAGAAATCTTCCTTTCTTCTGAGGCAGCCCAATTCACTCTTTGAAGTCACTAATCATTATGAAGTTTTGACATGGAGCTGGATTCTTATTCTTCATTGGATCTTTGGGGAATTAAATTCTTGTAATTCCCCAGGAAGGCAACTTCCATCCATCCATCAATCAGTGTTTATTAATCAGTAGTAATCAGCTTTTTGTTCAGTTGTTTTATCAGTCACACCTCTCTTTGACCCCATTTGGGGTTTTCTTGGCAAAGATACTGGAGTGGTCTGCCACTTAATGCTTTAGTTCATTTAACAGATGAGGAAACTGAAGCAAATGGGATTAAGTGACTTGCCTAAGGTCACATAGCTATTAACTGTCTGAGGCCAGATTTATCCTTATGAGGATGAATCTTCTTGACTCCAGGCCCAGTGCTTTTATCCACTGGGCAACCTAGCTGTAATCACTAATACTCTGATATTTGCAAGGTACTGTGCTAAGTGCTGAGGATACTAAGACATAAATGAAATTGTTCCTACCCTCAAAGAACTTGTATTCTTTCAAGGTAACAATATGTACACATGTAAATATACATAAAATAAATTTTGGGTAATTTTTTTTAGAGACACTAGTAGCTGTGAGAATCAAGGAAGACCTCAAGAAGGATGAAGGAATGCATGAAAAGCATTTATTGAATATTTACAATTGGCAAACACTGTACTAAACACTTAGGAATGCAAATACAAAAGCAAAGGCAGTCACTGCTCTCAAGAAGCTTACCTTTCTTTTTTGTTTTGGTCTAATTTATAGTTTTTACTGACCCTCAAAAAAACCCCAAATGATAATGCAGCACCCTTTTTATTCATGTAAATGTGATCAATGATTAGTTACTTTTAATAAAGTCTTATATATATCAACAAGCTTATATTCTAATGGGGGAGACAGAAAAGTGCATGGTAGCCTGGGAGAGATACCTTGGTCAGGAAAATTACAGGGATGATGTTGGGATGAGAGGAAGTAGATTCATATGCACACACACATCTCCATGCATATACACACGTGTACAGAGGCATGTTATGTAGATACACCTGTACACAATATATGTCTACACATGTGTGTACATGTACATATAAACACACACATGCATTAATATCTTTTAGGAACATGAGCAGAGCAAATTTGATCATGATTCACGGTTCTAGAACAAGGGTAGGGAGAAGAGGGAAGGGGAAGGAATGATTATTAGATGGGATGTTATGTAGAGAGGACAATAAGGCAGGCAGTTTGGACAAACCAAAGAACTTTTGAAAGGGAGTAATGTATAATAAGACTAGAAAGGTAAATTGGAACCAGGTTGTGACTGTTGGGTTATACTTGAGGACCTAGAGGGCTACATGTGACCTTGAGGCCACAGGTTCCCCACTCCTGGTCCAAATAAAATTGTGAAGATTATCCCTTTAAATGGAAACCTTTTTTGATTGTATAAAACCAGGGGTGCACGAGACCCATCTCTAGAGCTGATTGTTAAATGTTCTGGGTGAGCCTTTATATTTAATAAATTACCACTTATTACAAATCAGGTCTTGATTTTTTTGTTGTTGTTGTTGACCATTTGGCCACTCATATTGCTCAAGACCACTGATAAAAATGCTCTCTGAAATATTGATGCAGTACTTGGGGATTAGACTCTACTTGTCTGAGTTAGGAAAATGACATAGCTTAATGATTTAGTAACCAGGATTATATTGATTCACAAGGTAAGGAGCTGGATGCTTAGGGTCTCTCATGGGGAAATAGAGGAGATAAGCACCTTCTATATGCCTAGCAGAGGTCTGGGTGTTATATAGCATGAAAGAAAAAAAAATAGAAGAAGCTCTACTTGCATGGTGTGGGATATGGTGACCGTAGATGGCCTTTCTGGTTTTTAGTAAAGGTTCAAGAGAGATTGTAAGAAGAACCTTACCTATATGAAGAGACCATCAGATAGAAATGATTTAGAGGTGAGGAATGATGTTACCTGCAAAAACTGAACTGATTTCCATTTAGGACCATAGGATGTTAGAACTAGGAGGCACCTTGAAGACCAGCTCATCTAAGCCCCTCATTTTATAGATGAAACAGAGTCCCCCTAAAGCTGAAGAGATTTGACAAAAGGCAAAACCCAGGGTTTGAAGCATCTCTTAATTGTCAAATCTGATGAAAGACTTTTCTTAGTCATCCCTTTTGGTCTCTCTGTGGCACTTGATGCTGTTGACTACCTTCTCTTCTTAGATGCTCTTTTCTCTGGGTCTTTGTAACTATTCTCTTGATTCTGTTCACCCCTAAGCTGCCTTCGTTCCATCTCCATCCACAATGCTTCCCTCCTGTGAACTGTAGATATGCCCAAAGGCTTTATCCTGGATACTCTTGAGTTTCTCTATTCTTTCTAAGCAATTTCATAAGATTACATGTATTCAACGATAATTTCTGACTCCCGAATCTATATTTTTAGGCCTTGTTCTGAGCTCTAGTCCCACATATCACCAACTACCTATTAGACCTATTTGTAGGAGAGGCATCTGTTTTATGAGGGGGGCTGGGAGCCTCAAATGAAGACATGGATATAAAGCATTTTGCAAGCCTTGAAGTACTATAGAACTGCCAGTTGTTATTATTGATCTCCAGTCTGTGGCAGGCACTAAGATTAAGGAGGACAGGAGAAGGTTTCCTGTAGGAGGTGGCATTTTTTTGTTGTTCATCCTTTGTTTTTTTGAAGAGGACCAATGGCATCATGGTACCACCATCCTAGAGAAAATAAGAGGCCTCTGGAGTTTTTGTGGGTCCAGTGCTGTAGGAATATCTGTTTGGCACCTATGTGGAGGATAGATAATTCTTGACTTGTGTGTGAATTGGATTTCAGTGAGACAGAGTTGCACAAAGTCGTTAGCTTTACTCTCTCCTCCTGAGTCATCGAAGTCCAGTGGCAGGACAAAAGTCAGGACCACTGGTAGCCTAGGATACAGTGGTCTATGCAGTCGCCACCTATGATGGTCTAAGTGCTCCATGGCACCTGCTTTAACTGCCTTCATGGCCATTGGAACAGATTGTTCTCATTCGCTTATTCTTCTAGGGGTATTTTAACTGAGGCTTGGAGGAATCAGGGAAGCCAGGAAGAAAAGATGAGGAGGAAGAGCATTCTAGGTATGGGAGACAGCCAATGAAAATGCCTAGAACCTTGAGAATGAATGTTTTGTTTAAGGGAAAATGAAAAGGATAGTGTCACTGGATCAAACAGTATATGGAGAAGAGGGGGTGCAAGATACAAAAAGACTGGGAAAGTGGAGGGGACAGATTATGAAGGTAAAAGGTAAAAGGTATAAAGATAAGACAGGAGGAATGGTTTTGGGGGAGTGATAATGAGCTCACTTTTGGACATTTACTGTGGTCATCATGTAAATAGTTTTCTTGGTCCTCTTTACTCTCATTTTGACTTGGTCCTGTTTACTTAGTTTATATAAGTTTTGCCAAATTTCCCGTCATTCTTTATGTTCATTATTTCATGAAGCTTAATAATACCTTTTTACATTCATAAACCACAGTTTGTTTAGACATTTCCCAGCTAATGGATACCGATGTTTCCACCTTTTTGTCAGCACAAAAATGTATCTATGTATGTTTTTTGGTATATATGGAACTTTCCCCTCTGTTTTTGACATCCTTGCGGCCATATGTCAACTAGTGTTATCACTGAGTCAAAGGGTATGTGTAGTTTTGAATTAATAAAATTCCAAAGTGTTTTCTATAATGATTGGATCAATTTACAGCTTCACCAGCGGTGTGTTTACCTCCCTATAAACCCTTGAAAATTTGCCAGTTTTGTCTTTTCCAATCTAATGGGCACAAGATAAAACCATATTGTTTTGATACTTACCTGTCTTATTTTTAGTTATTTAGAATATTCTTTCATATACTTGACTAGTATGCTCTTCAAAGTTATTTGGGAGTATGTGGTGGTTAAGTGATTTTATTCTTGGTAGCATAACTGGTATGTGTCAAAGGCAGGACTCGAATCCAAATTCTCCTGATTCCACGCTCACCCTTTAGTCAGTGTCCCACTCTGTAAAGCCGCAGAATAGAATGCCACATTATAGAGTATTCTAGAAGGAGTAAGGAGTAAAGAATGGTTTTAATTAAGAAAACCTTTCTTAGAAAGGGGAATTCCAGATAAGTGTCTTATAAAATTATTGTAGCTATTGGGGTGGAGAGGATTCTGTAGTATTCTTATGTGATATGAAAAAACTAGTGGTGAGAGAGCATTGGAGGGATTGAGAAAATTTAGCATCACTAAGTATTTGTAAGATCCTAATTTGTAGGGGCAGCTAGGCAGTACAGTAGACAGAGCACTGACCCTGGAGTCAGGAGGACTTGAGTTTAAATCTGAGTTCATACACTTGACCCTGGGCAAGTCACTTAATCTGATTTCCTAAGGCTCCCCTTTCCCCCCAATTCTAATTTGTGCCAAGCACTGGTCTAGGTTCTAGGGCTACAAGTATAAAGAATAAAACAATCCCTACTCACAATGAGCTTACATCCAAAGGTACATATAAAAACATATACAGCAAAAATGTAAATATAAGTTAAAAAAACCCCAAAACAAATGTGCCATGTACAAACATAATATAGTAGTTAAATACAATGTAGTTTGGGAGGGGAGGACCTAGTAGTTAAGGGAAATCAGAAAGAGACCACACATAAACGATGATGTTTATTAATATCTGCATCTTAATAAAAAGAAGATTCAGAGAATTTTGGCTAAGGTAGAGCAATGGGAAGATGG
Organism: Pseudocheirus occidentalis; assembly: GCA_028646575.1. Classification (NCBI taxonomy): domain Eukaryota; kingdom Metazoa; phylum Chordata; class Mammalia; order Diprotodontia; family Pseudocheiridae; genus Pseudocheirus; species Pseudocheirus occidentalis. The sequence continues at coordinate 151,968,856 of CM053597.1, forward strand.
GGGAGATTTTCTAGAAGACTGAAATCAGATTAGCGTGAATGAAACAAACAATATGATCCTAGTACTGATTTAAACCAGGAGAAAAAATGTGTGTGTGTGTGTGTGTGTGTGAATTTGGTGGAGAAAATCCAACCTAAGTAATTTTAACAACAAATATGAGTAGATTAGATTCACTAATAAAATAGAACAGATAGCAGAATAGATAAAAGAAGAAAACCCAGCAATTTGCAATATACAAGTCATACAGCTAGAACATAAAGACCAAAGGTTATAATGAGGGACTATGAGAAAATTAATTCTTCTTCAGATAATTCTAAAAAAGCATGACTTGCAATCGTGATTTCAGGTATGACAATAGCAAGTCCTGCCTCTGACACAAATGATGGTAAAATGTGATATTCGGACAGAAAAAAAATTGCTGTTAAGAGAGACAAGCAGGAAAGCCACATTATGCTAAAAGGCGTAGTTAAGAAAACAACTCAAATCACACGATTATATCAACAGATGCAGAAAAAAGTCTCAGTGAAATACAGTATCATTTATGTTAAATTTTTTAAAATGCATAGGCATGGAAGAATCCTTGTTTAATGTAGTCAGAAACATAGATCTAAAATCAGGAGCCAGCTTGCATTCTTCTCCATGGAGTAATACTATATAAATTGGTGTTTGAGTTTTTGGGCGGGTGGTATGGACCAGTGGTTTCCTCAGCATAAAGAACCCTCTACCAATGCAGGTCTACATCTTCTCTGCAAAAGAATGACTTGCTGAAGTTTGCACAGCTAGTACTTATCAGAAGTTATGCACCTAAACCCAGGTCTTCCCGAATCTGAGGCCAGCTCTCTGTTTCCTACTGCCTTTACGTAATTGATATTAAGAAAGCCTATATGCCATTAACTGGTATTAAGAGAGAATAGTATCTAGGACTAAGGAAGTGAGAGAACTACTGTACTTTATCTAATCTGATTAAAATGTATCTGGGGTACTATTTCAAATTCTAGGTGCCACATTCTAGGAAGGACAGTGATAAGCTGGACAGTGCACAGAGGAAGTCAACCTGGATAGGAAAAGAAAGACCTTGAATTCATATAGGAGGATCAGTTGTAGGAATTGGGGTTATTTAGCTTGGAGAAGATATGACTTAGGGAGGGCATGATAGTCATCCAAAGAGCTATATTCTGTTTAGTCCCAGAAGACAGAATGACGAGCAATGGGTAGAAGTGCAGAGAGGCCAAAATAGGCTTGATTTGAGGAGAAACTTCTTAACTTTTAGAGCTATCAGAAAGTGGAGTGGGTTGTCTCTGGAGGTAGTTGGTTTCCAGTGGAGATTTTTGAGAAAAGAATGGATAACTATTCATTGCATTCCTTTTTGTTAGATATAAGTTGGAATGGATGACCACTAAAGTCCCACCGCAACTGGAAATTCTGTATTTGTATTATTTTTCCCATTCGATGCATGATAGAACTGAGTCTTGGGGCAGGTACAGTCACTTGTCCATTGTTAAAACAGTTATTAAAAGCCAAACCTCAGAGTCAAACCACAAGTGTTATGCTTTTTTTCTTTTTTGCTAGCAGGTGGTGATTCTTTATAGGATATAGTGAATGCTGTTTAATTTTATATGTCTAAATAGTCTATATTCAGAACAATTGAACAAGTGAACAAAGGTAGCACAACACATGATGTGTATTGTCCTGGCCTTCGTAGTAATGAGTAAAGGTAAATGGTGTTTACAGGAAGGGACTGGAAGAATAGTCTATAGGTTTTTTTTTAAACTAAGGTTATTACCTGAATTCTTACCTGAAATCTCTTTACTGAACAAGGACAAGTGTTCTGCTGAAATCATCCATCTTCTTTCCCAAAACACTTGAGATCCCAGTCAAGTTGGATAGGTTTTGTTATATACCATACAGTGGTAGGGAAGGAGAGCCCATTTTATTGCTGGATGAGTTCTTGGTCAGCCTTAACTTCCTCATTGGATTCTTTACTCTCCCTGTTCTTAAATCCTCTGAGGTTTAGGAACAGCTTCCTTGCTCTGGCCAGTATCATGGGGATGGCCATAGCCAAAGGCATAGAAATAGGAGCTGGTTGTGGTAGATGAGGAACAATAGGTAGGCCATTTTGGCGGGACCGTCAAGCGCATGAAAGGAAGCAATGTGTCGTAACACTGGAAAAGTAGGCTGGGCCTTCAAATGCCAAAGAGGAGTTATTTATACTTGATCTTAGAGGTAATAAGGTACCATTGGAGTTTATTGAGTACAGGGGCAATATGGTCTTGAGGAAAATCACTTTAGCATCTGTGTGGAGGAAGGACTGAAGTAGAGAAAGACTAGGAAGTAGGCAGCTAGATGGTACGGTGAATAGAATAGGGGATGTAGAGTCAGGAAGACCTCAGTTCAAATCCTGCCTCAGACACTCTTACCAGTTGCATGACTCTGGACAAATCATATAACCTCTACCCGCCTTAGTTTCCTCTCCTGTAAAATGGGGATAATAAGAGCACCTACCCCCAAGGGATATTGTAAAGGTAAAAGGAATAAAACATGAAGAGTTAGACTTGGTTAGTAGATGTAGACATGAAGTTGAACCTAATGAGGAGAGTGGATGTGCCAAGAGACTGGGAAGGGGTCCAACATTCCTTTTTGGAGGTCTTTAACAAGTAGAAGTCATAGGGCTGTCTGGGTCCATGTAGGTATCACCTTGCCCAGAGGAAGGACAGAAAGAAGGAAAGATGCATTTATTAAGTGCCTACAGTGTACTCAGCACTTCAGAAATAGCTCATTGGATCCTCATAACAATCCTGGGAGAGAGAGGTTGTTATTATCCCCATTTCACAGTTGAGCAAACTGAGGGAAATGGAGGTTGAATGACCGACTGAGACTGACATAGATAGTGGTTGTCTCTGGTCTGAGTCTCCAAGGGCCATCAGGCAACTTTAGGGACCTCTATTTGCTATGTACAGTGTGGATTTTTCTACCAAACCCATGTTTTCCTTTCTCTGAAGGAACTGTCCCCACCCCACTTATTTGTTTCCATAGTAAATCCTCTCCACATGTGGGTCTCACTTACACTTAGCTCATGAAGAGACAGTTTGGAGATCAGAAGTATCCTGGGCCTGGAAGTGGGCCTGTGGGGCTGTAGCACCTTCTTAGGAACAGGAGGCTGTTTAAGGACTGAATTTTGTTGGGGTTTGTCCGTGTGTAACCCCTCGTCAGTTGTCAGCAACCATAATCCCCTCCTCTTCCCCCCTGCCCCACAAGGCCTTCCAGTCCCCAGGAGCTGGTGTGGACTCCTGCTCTGACTCCCAGCACGGCCCACCACTCCCTGGTAACCATGTTGTATGTGTTGCTATGTGTTCACTGTTTGCAGTAGAATTGGAGAGTTGTTCAAATCTTCATGGACCCAGGAGAAGGATGGGAGGGAGTAGGGGTGGGGGCAGGTACAGACTCCTGTAACTGGGGTTTGGGGAACTCTGGCTTTAAAAAAAAATCTTGTTATTTCTGCAGTGCATTCAGTTTTACAAAGGACTTTCCTCACAGTAGCTCAATGAGGGATAAGGATTGTTATCATCACCGTTTTATAGATGAGGAAATTGGTGTTGAGTGGTGGTTAATGACTCACCCAAGGTCACTGAGATAATGTGTCAGAGCTTGGAGTCAGTGATAAGTCTTTTGACTGGAAAATAAATGTCAGACTCTCAGTCAGTAAACATTTATTAAGCACCTACTGTGTGCTGGATACTGTGAGCATTTTTTTTTTCTTCTTATATACCCATTGATATGACACTGGAGACTGGGAAGGTTGATGGAACCCAGAAAAGAATCTGCACAATTCATTAGAGCCCTGAATTTCTTCACATTTTGTTAGATATATGTAAAGTTTCAGTCTAGGCATGATGGAAAGAGGATGGAACTGTGGGTAAGGAGGTCTGCATTCTTGGCACATGGGTAGATAATAACGCAAGGCAGTATATGGGAGGTGCCAAATGAGGGTCTCAGGACTTCTAGGGAGGGAGAAATCAGCTGCAGTGGTCAGGGGAGACCTCACTGAGGAAGTAGAATTTCCCCAGTCTCCATGTTCCCCCTCTTCTTTGGAAGCCTAAACTTCCCACTGCTGTTTGCCTCACCTTTCTCTTTTTCATTCTCGAATACTCTAGAATAAATTGATTTCTCTTTCCTGCTCTTCACACCACTGTTCTCCAGTCTACCTTGCTGGTAGTAGCATCTTTTTCTTCCCACTACCTCTTGTTCTGCCCTTAGGGGGTTGGGTGAAGCAGAAAGGGAAAAGCTCCTCATTTCCCACCTGGGGAGGAGAGATGAGTTTCCATGGCAACCTTCAGGCCTTTCGCGCTGAGAGGAAAGGGCAGAAAGAAGCTTTGTTTGTAGAAAGAGGAATGTGGGCAGAAAGAGCTAAAGGGCAGGGAGAAATGTCAGGATCTGGTTTCTTCCTGGTGCTCTGTGGGGGAAACATATACTTTTCCTCCCTCCTTTGGAGGAGGAGGGATGATCAGTAACCCTAGGACTGGATGCTGGTCTGCTTACTGGCCCTGGATCTGGGAGAATTTGCCTTCTATGTAGAAGGTGTTTTGCTTAGGTTATTAGAGACATAATGTGTTAGAATGTCAAGGGAACTTAGAGGTCACTTGATTCTATCCCTTCATTATAAAGTATAAAATATTCCTCTATAAAGAGGAAGGAACTGAGGTTTAGAAATGTGAAATAATTTGCCCAAAGTCCCACAGCTAATTAGTGACAGTAGGTAATAAAACAAATACCTTCAATAATCAGCAGTTTTTTAAACTGAGTCATTGAGGGTGGAGTGCCCTGAATTAAAGGCCATTCTTTGGAAAAATAAAACAAAACCAAACTTCTTTTCTCTCCACATGGAGAGAATATGGCAGCTATAGGCTGCTTGGATAGCTGGATCCTGGCTTCCTGAAAATGTTTTAAATTATCAATGGACTTTGTTTGCAGCAGTTATTAATCTGTTCCTGAAAGCCTCAGAGACTGTTTTGGGAAGGCCTGAGGCTTGAGCTAGGGTACTGGAATCCCTGGAGCCTGTGTGATGACATTGTAAGAACAACAGAGCCTAAGAAAGCTGTCCAGGAAGTCACCTTGAAAACATGGGCCTGTGGTACAGCCAGCCTTTGGGCAGAGATGGCTCAAGCCTAGGCAAAGTCTAAGATACAGGAAAAGACAGCTTTTTGACTGGATCTTGGGGTATGCTGAGAGGTGTAAGCCTGGGAAGCCTACTTAGAAATCCTTGCCCAAAGGTAACAGGAAAATCATTGAATCTAGGAGTTAGGAAGAGCCTTAAAGGCCTTGCCTCACCACAAGTGTCTTCTCTACCACCTTCTCAACTAGTGATCATATTGCCTTTGCTTGAAGACCTCTAGTAAGGGGTAATCTATTCCCCAGTCCACTTTGGGATAGTCCTAATTATTAAGAAGTTTTCCCTTACAGAGAATCCTAAAGCCACCTTCTTGAGCCTTTCATCCACTATTTCTAATTCTCCCCTCTAGACTCAGGCAGAACAAGGTGAGAATCAAAGGGAAGGGCAAGAATGCAATCTATGTACCAATGGCCTATGAACTTAACTTTGGTTCCTGTGAAAATTCTACAATAAATGGTCCATGATGGTTAGTCAGTGAATTAATCCACTTTATTTCTTTTAATCTCCTTGGAGTTGCCACAAAGCATTCCTGTACATCACTGTGAGAGCCTCAGTTTCCCTAATTTTAAAATGAAAGGACTTAGAATTAACATCAAAGAGCCCTTCCAGTCTCAACATTCTTTGATTGTATATTTCATTACCTTATGTTACTGCTGCTCTTAGGGTTGCTCCTGAGAGGCCCAGAGAGTAAGAGAGACTTGTCATAAATCATATAGGTAAGGCAACTTCTAGGTTTCCAGGGACTGGGCTGTCTCTTGCAATGTTTGGTATTAGCCCCAGTCACTCTGGAGCAGTCTCTAAGTGAGGCCCATTTCCCTTTGGGGCCTCTTGTCTTTAGTAATGAGGTACTTCACAAACAAAACATGGTGACAGCAGCTTGGGTTATGTTTTATTACTTCTGATCAAGGCATGAGACTGGGGAGCCTCTGGACCTGGACTCTGTGGGTGAACTCTCATTTGGGTGAGATAGTCTCACCCAATGTAGTTATATGCAATGTATAAATTACTAGGGCCCTAGACCATGAGCTAGAATTTCCAAGGGGGTATTCAGCATATTCCTGCCCCTCCTTTCTGGAAAAGTAATTCATAGATTTATTGATTTATCTTTTTGAGTTTTGAAGAATCCATAAATTGCCTGGTTCAGTCCCAGACAGAAAAGACCCTACTACAGAGAAGAATTCTCTGTCTAATTTTGTACAAGCTCCACTAAAGTCCTACTTGGATGCCACATAATGGTGTGAATATGACTTTAGGCTCTCAAAGGCTCTGTTATATCATAGTATAACCCAAGGTCCAATTGGTCCTCCTAAAGCAAGTATATGGCAGACAGAGCACTGGGCCTGGAATAAAAAAAAGACTTGGTACATAGTAGGCACTTAATCCATCCTTTCTTCCCTCCCTCCCTCCCTTCTTCCTTCCTTCCTTTCATTCCCATCCTTCCTTCCTTCCTTCCTTCCTTCCTTCCTTCCTTCCTTCCTTCCTTCCTTCCTTCTTTCCTTCTTTCCTTCTTTCCTTCCTTCCTCAGTTCCTTGAGGACCATCACTAGAAGTTTAATCATCAAGAATTTATAAGTTTTATTTAATTTTATTATATTTAGTTTTATTTTCTCTATTACTGAGCATTTACTTTTTCTCCCTCCTGCCTCTCAAATCCTCACCCCTAAGCACTGGGAAAAAAGAAAAGAAAACAAGAATCTTTAAAGTGAATATGCATGGTTAAGTAAAACAAATTTCTGTATTGACCATACCCTGAAACATGTGTCTCATTCTGCATATTTAATACCTTACTTCTCTCATAGTCCTCTGGAATTGTGGTTGATCATTGAGAACTCCAGGCCTTGGTAAGAAACAAGGCCAGTACAATGAGCTGGTCCACCTCCTTTGGGGCCTTGCAGATGGCCTGAATCCTTTGTGATCTCCAACTTTTGATTAGATTCTAACAGGTCCATACAAGGAGATCAACTCCTGGCTGAGGACAGTACAAGGAGAAGAAAACAGTGAAGAATTGAGGCCAACACCTATTTAAATTGGGCCTTTAGGAGAGGAGTAGGGCCAATCCTAGTCACCCCATCCTCAAATGCAGTGGAAGTATCATCTAGAACTGTAATCTTGTGGGTAAAAGATGAAATGACTGAGGAAACAATGGTTTGAGTTTCTGAGCATATTGATTCATTAAATAATACATGCCAATTGCCCAGGAAACTGGGACCAGAACTCCTCAGCTTTGACAAAGGACCTCAAATACAGGAGGGGACAGATTTTTATACAATATAATTAAAACAATCAAATAAGACCAATTAATTAAAAGAAAGCAATTAGTTAGGATACAAAATTAGGTAATCTTATTTCTAACTGGATGCAAGATTAGTGACTTTCCAAGTTGGGAGGGGGAGAAAAACTGGTATAATTCTTTGAAATCTGAAAAGGAGATAGTCTTGCTTCTACCACCCATCCTTCTCTCCCACCCAAGTGTCTGTTCAGTCAAAGGAACACAAAATCAATACTGAATTGACCAGTACATGACCAGTTTTCAGATAAGACGCATGGTTTGCTTGAGATATATAATTGTGAAAAAACTTCTTGGATCAATCTTTGGATCTGTGTTTCTGGTCAGTATAACTTAAGTTCTTAGTTAAAGACTTAAATAGGAACATTAAAGCTTCCCAGACATACAGCTAGGTACAAACAGTGGGAAAAGATTTTGTCACAATTCTCACAACTGAATAAATTTTTCTCATAAGACAGAAATTGAACTAGTTCTGTAATTCAATTGAAAAAGAATTTAGCTAGCTCCAGAATTGAGTCACAAGATGGAGTTAGTGTGAATCACTGGATTCCCACTACCGCTTGCTGTTCGAATCCCCTCAATCCTACTGTAGAAATCCCAATATAATTTCCTTTTAGAAATTATTATGGTGCTTTGAATAGGATGGTAATATAAACTTTATTCAAAAGAGCAGTAATAGCCATAAGAATGCAAATGCAAGAGAACTTTCAAGTAGTAATGAAACTATTAAATTCTGACCATGGAGGAGTTTAATGTAAAGAGTTTCTACTAAGGGGAATGCTTTCAAGATGACCTTATCATATTACTGTAAAGCCAAGCATGAACAGCTTTCCAGAGGAATGTTGCTGTGAATAGCTTTTCAAGATTCTGACTATACAGTATAGTAAACACTCTATTCAGTAACAAATAAGAGCAAAATATTCACAGAAAATCAAGATACAGCATTCACAATATTACAATTTATCACAGAAAATCAAAATATAGTGTTCACAACAACTTATCACTAACATGGCCACATAGTTTTCACTATAGTGGTCACATAGTTTTCAACAAATAACAATCATTTAGTAACTTGATCATTCAATCATCCTCAAGGAGGCTTGCCTCCTTAAGGGACACACAATACAAAAGTCAAAGTACTCCACCTCTGGTTAGTACATTCATTTGGTCAATCTCAGAGTCCTTAATTCAATCACAAAGTACAATTACAAATAAATTACAATTCCATCAAGTCATTACTCAACAGAAAATAACACAGTTCAGCATACAGGGCTTCCAATCATCTGACCATTATGTCCATGCCTAGTTAGTCACCAGAGAGGGAAGCACCAACATCTGGGTTTCAAAGCCAGGGGTCTCAATGGCTGCCCAGAGTCTCATCTGGACAAATCACATAACTTCCCAAAGTGAGTCCCAAAGCAAAACCTCACATCGGGGTCAGTCACTACTCAGTATTCACAGAAAGTTCTTTTCATCTTGACTTGGGGCAAAGTCTCAGATTCCCTGGATCCCTTTCCATGGTCCCAGATCCTACAGGGATTCACCAAACTGTCACCTGGGTTCAATAGCAGGCAGCTCCTAGTTCCTTGTCCAGCTCTCTGTACAGTTCCTGTACCCCACTGAAGCCCACAGTGTCCAATTCACCTTAAATCCTTCACAGTCTCTGTTGCTGGGAAGTTTATGGAAGCCATAAACAAAATACCAACACCACAGTCACACATCCTTCAGCAGCTCTGGCTTCTGCCTCCATGTGGCTTGCTCCAATAAATTCTTACTCAGTTCTCAATTCTCTCCAGCAGCTGCTCTGCCTCCATGAAGCTTATCCCAAGAAATTCTGATTTTCCCAGTCAGGGTCTTTTCTTATATGCAGTATTGCTCCTCCCTATTCAGCCCCTTCCTGTTATACCAGTAACAGGGGATCACACCTTCTCTTTATTTAACAGAGGCTTAATTTGAAACTAGGTGCTAAGTACCTCTCAGCTCAGCAATACAAAAGGAACTTCAAGTATTATTACTATTACATTTACATGCATCAATAAGTTTTTGTTTTATTTTGTAAGCAAGGAAATAATATTTAGTAGAGTTACACTTTATTGATGAAAAAACTTTAAAATTGGAATACTGGCGGTTTGTTAAAGAAGAAAAGCAAGAGATATTACGTATGGATGCATAGAAATTCAGCACTTCAAATTTAAAACAATTTGCACTTGAGATTATGAAATGCTGATGTCTCAGTGGTCAAATCACGCTTTAAGTTGTTCCATTTCCAATGTCTGACTTTAGTATCTCTTGTCTAGGACAAGTTTCCTATTATAGAATATTGTTCTAAAAATGTGGGTGATAGAACCAATAGAGTCTGCCCTTCCCAACCAAGAGCATGGGAGTGGGCAGAACCTGACAGTAACATAAAGTTCTAATCTAGAAATTGAAGTTGGAAATAAAAGCAAACAGAAAATATTAACCACAATGAAGAAATACTATAGATTAAGGGAAACCCAAAAGGTTTAACCCACAGGAGGCAAGTACAAGTAGAGCAGAAAATGGTCTAGCTAAAAGGATTCCAAGAGTGGAAGAAAGTAAGCACATGGTAAAGAGTGAAATTAAAGTCCTTGAGGAAAATATTATTAGGATAGGGCATGGATTAGGACAGAAGGTGGAAAACCTTGCTTAAGTAGAAGATTGCCTGAAAAAAAGAATGAAACAAAGATAACCTAATGATTCTATGAGGCAACAAGAAATGTTAGAACAAAGTCAGATGACTGGGGAAAAAAACAGAACATGTGTATCTACTATCAAAACAACTGACATGGGAAACATGTTGTAGGCATATAATTTAAGATTCATTATACTCTCTGAAAACCATGACCAAACTAAAAAAAATACTATTAGCATATTTTAAAAAAATCACAAAAGAATATTCAGAACTATTAGAACCAAAGAACAAAGTAGAAATAGAATCTCTAGCTACATCTTGAAGGAAACCGCAGATTGAACACACCCAGGGATATCATTGCCAAAATTCAGAGCTAGTATCAGGGGTGGTGAACCTGTGGCCTCGAAGCTACATGTGGCCTTCTAGGTCCTTGGGTAGAGCATTTTGGTTGAGTCCAAGTTTTATAGAACAAATCCTTTTATTAAGGGGATTTGTTCTGTAAAGTTTGGATTTGGTCAAAGGGCCTTACTTGAGGACCTAGAGGGCTGAAGTTTCCCCATGCCTGTAATCTAGATCAAATAAAAATATACTGGAAATGAAGAATTCAAATACCAAGGATCCATGACCAGGATCACAGAAGATCATTAAAATGTCTGCAAATGAGAGAAAATCCTAGAATTAAAATCCTAGAATTTAAATGGTAAAAGATAAAGACTTATAACTGAGAATAACTTACTCTGCAAAATTGAGTAGAAACCCAAAAAGAAATTGTTATTTAGAAAGTAAAAGTCTTTCATGTATTCATGATGAAAGAGACCAGAGTTGGATAGAATATTTGAAATGCAAGCACAGAAGACAAAAGAAACCTAGAAAGATAAATGCATTTGATTGTTTGAAAGGGACTAAATGATGAAGTGCTTACATTATAATAGAAGCAGAGATAAATGTCCCTCTACAATTCCACTGTCTCCAGAGGTTTTAGAGAGACAAACATAAGATCTGAGTGAGGTTTTTTTTAAGAGGAAAGAAAAGGAAAGGAACAAGGAATATAACATAAAAGAAATGAGGAAGTAGAACTTACTATCTATCATAATTGGGATACATATAAGGAAGAGTATACAAATTTGGAGGAAATGGGTTTGGGAGAAGACATTCCATAAATCTCTCATCTGTACCAGTGGAAGGTTGAACACACCTGTAAACATGCATGCACACACACATCCCCAAGTGGTATAGAAATAATTAAATTCTACTGGAAAATAGGAACAGAGAAAGAAGAGGGGAGTCGAGAAAGGAAGAGTCAGGGAGGGAATAGTCACAAGTATAACAAATTAACCTTGGAGACTAGAGCAGAAAAGGAGATGGAATAATGCAATGATCAATTGTAACTCTTAGAAGAGAGATGATGAATCATGCTTCCCACCTCTTGACAAGAGGTGGTCTTCTAGGTCCTTGAGTGCAGCCTTTTGACTGAGTCCAGGTTTTACAGAACAAATCCTTTCATTAAGGGACTTTATTCTGTGAAGTTTGGATTCAGCCAAAGGGCTGCGCTTGAGGATCTAGAGAGTCACATGTAGCCTCCAGACTGCTGGTTCCCCACCCCTGGTAGAGGCTGAGACCCAGAATAAGACATACATTTTCAAACATGGTCAATGTACAGTTTTGTTTTGAGTTTGTCTCTTTCTGTTTCACAAAGGAAGATTTTTTTGATGGAGGAGAGTCACAGAGGTAATGAAAAGGGTCAGTGATAGTGATGTCAAAAAAAGAAAAGGAAAAAAATCAAGAAACATTAAAAAATTTATACAGAAGGAGGTTCGGAAGGGGACAAAAAGGCATTATTAGTATTATCCTGTTGAATATAAGCTTAATTTTCATAGCATAAATTCATGGTTTCCTATATAACTCTATTTTTCTATCCTTTTATGTGGAATTATTCTATTTGTTTTCATAATTGAAAGAATTTTAAAGAAAAAAACCCCCAAAAGTTACTGTCTCCTTTCCCTTGATTTCCTTGGTTTATTCTGTGGAACTTGATTACTTTAATGATGTGTCTTCCACGTATTATTTTTCTTGTGTTATTTAAGAAGCCCCTAAAATCTTACTTCTAAGAAGCCCTCCCAGATTAAGTATAAGAGAGATGCAGTATCTTCTTCCTTCCTTCCCCAGCCCTGCTGTCCAAGTATGGAGTCACAGTGTTAGAACGGGAGGGGAATTTGAGGTTATCCAGTTCAATTTCCTCTTTCCAGATGAAGAAAATGAGGACCAGAGAGATTAAAGGACTCGTCCAAAACCACACAGTTAATTAAGTGATTGAACTGGGATTTGAACTTTGGTCTTATGACTCTAAGTGCAGCATACTTTCCACTATAAAATGTAGATTTTCTTTGATTGTGAGAGTCCTTTCTAGTGATCTTGTGAAAGAGTATTGTGCCAAGATTCGGAAGACCTGAGTTCTAATTCCTTTTTCCACCACTAACAATTTTTCGGAGTGTCAGTTGCTTTCTATGTAAATACTTCAACATTATAATTATTTCTTCTACCTCATAAAAGCATTAATTTCTATATAGTTTGGTTTTGAATGCTCTACGTGGTTGTTCAGTTTTTGGTGTTGGGGTCACTTTTTAGTGGAAGAATAATAATGGGTCTATGGGACAAGAACAACTCTTGAAAGTAAATTTCCTATAAGTAAAGTCCTTTATGTCTAAGGTCATGGCCAGAATCAAAGCATTTTGGGGCCTGGGAAAGGAATGCATAGAAGTCACTTCATCTCTAGATGGGGTTTCAGACAGGACTTGGTGGGTGCCTGAAAAGTTGTAGGAAACTAAATTATTGTAAATCAAATAATTTTTCCTAAGCACTCTGGAACTATTTTTTAAAAATGCCATCAAAAGTCCCTAGGTAATTTATCTGGATTTGCATAAATTGAATTTCTTTTGAAGTAGTTCACCCATGCGTCATAGCAGCTATGATGTGATTGGGGTGGAAGGTTGACTTGTGCACATAAAAGACAGCTCTAGGCAGGATTTTTCCTATGTTATTTCCAGGAAGATGACTTTTTTCTGTTGTTCGTTCACCATCTTATAAGTTGGTGCCTGTTGGATGGCCCAGCTTATTGACCCCCTCAGTTCTAATGGGAGGATTTGGTTTTAATTTCATTTCTTTGTACAGTCCAAAGCTCAGACCTGGGTGGGGGTTGGGGGATTGGGAAAAAGAAGTTAGCCCTGTCAAAAGAGGGAAATAGAGCCTTGTATAGACTTGTGTTCTTTTCCAGTTCCATTTCTGACTCATGGTAGATAGGGTGACCTCTCCTAGATATTGAATTTCAACATTTTCCTCCGGAGTGGGTTCTTCCATCTACTGACTCCTGCATCTGGGACCAGGTCAGGATAATGTATAATAGTCTGCAGAATCATAGCCTCCTGGGTGGTTTTTACAAAGGATGTCAAGAGGTCATCTTGTCTACTCCCTTTCACCTGGGCCAGAAAGCACTTGGCCTATGTCTTCAAAAGCTTTTCCAGACACTTCTCAGTCTCTCCAAGTAACAACTCCCATTGCTTTTTGGCAATGAAGTTCTTTCCAGTGTCTGACCAGAATCTCTCTTGCTGTTGTTTGGGACCGTTATTCCAGTCAGTCCTGGCTTCTAGGGAGATGGAGAACAGCTGCTTGCCCCCACCCCCACTTCCTTCTCCTTCACCTTAGGGTATCACCTCCGTGCGTCCAGCCCCTGAATCCCCCAGCAATTTCTTTGTCACCAGATCACATTGCATGCTCCTGTCCAATTTGCTGTCCGGCTGCTTCCTGTTCCAGGGATCTCCCTCCCACCTGAATATTTGCGTTCTGATTATTTATCCCCAGATGCAGCCACTGCATTTTTCCAGGTTGAATCTGCTCTTGTTACTTCCTGCTCACAGTTGCTCACATCTCCCTGCCATGGTAGCCTCCTTTGGCATGAACCTCTTGTCCACTGGAAAGGGAGGTAGGGGGTGAATGGAATTGGGAGAAGTCATCTAGACTGCTAAGAGGGGCTTCTGCCTCATCTGATGTTCAGGCCTTTCCCGGGAGAATGTTGGACTGATACAAATTCCACCTGCTGGGAAAGGATCTGGACAGAGACCTGCCCAGCTGTTTGGCTTCCTTTTGGTCTCAAGTGCAAGAACAAGGAGACCACCTTCCTACCCTCTTGCCTTGATTACTTCCAAACAGACATTCCCAAAGCTTATTAAGTACTTGGCAGATGCAGTGAATGGGTGCCAAAATGCAGGAGCAGAGGCAAGTTGCTGCTTTGTGAATGACTGTTTTCCATTCAGGTGCATAGCCCTTTGGTCAAAGATATGCTGACAGCTGGGCTAAGTTGGACAAGTGGGGCAAAGTTTCCAACTTAAATGCAGATATAGTAATTATTTCCCAGATCTTTAAACCTTGAACACAAATTTATCCTAAGCTTTTTGGTTGCTCAACTGAAAGTATTTACAACGGTTCCCTGCCCTATGTAGCTAGATGCTAAATATTGATAATGAGGGTGTTAAGTTTTGGGACTAAGGAAGGCCAATATTTCTAGCAGGGACTCAGGCATACTTAGGCTTAGTCATTTGCTTAGATGAGTTTTTTTAAAGCCTTCATCTCATCTCATTCTAGTCCTTATTAGGAATGAGAACAAGAGGTTTAAGTTGATTTCTTGGTACTGTTAATTCACTATGATTCCACTAAGATTCGGAGACAGAAAGTCAGTCATGTGAAAGTTTTACGTTCAGTTTCATAGGCTTGTAGAACTAAGAGAGGTCTTAGAAAATTATTTTGTCTAATCCTCTTATCTTTCAGATAGAAAAAAGTGAGGCTTGGACTGACTTTCCCCAAGATTATACAGGTAATTGTTGACAGGCAGGATCAGAAACTGAGTCCCCAGCTCAGGGCTTTTGCCATTACATCAGATTGCCCTCTTGTGGGCATCAAGGAATACAGGTTTAGAAGATGCCAGAACTCTTGGATAAACGCTACAGGAATTTGAAATCAGATCTCAGGGGATCCTGACTCCCTTCTATGCTTCCTCTTTCCTTCTTTCTTCTTTCCCTCCCCCCATTTTTCCCTTTCTTTCTCTCTCTCTCTCTTCCTCCTCCTCCCCCCTTCCCACCATGTTCTTGGCTCTCTGAACATGATGCTAGTTAGGAGTCTTCCAAAGAAGATGCTGATGAATTTGGAGCAATGTTTAAATTCATCTGGGGGAATAAACAGCTGCAGCTTGAAAAATACATGCACATATAACACCCTTACCCTCCTCTCCCCCCTCTTTTCCCTCTCCTAGCACAACTCGTAAGGAAGCAGAAAGCCGTGTGAATGACCACTGTGCAATGGGAAAAGGATTAGCTGTCCCATCAACTGGCAGACTTCTAGCAGGAGGGCTTCTGGTCCTTAGAAATGTTTTTTTTTTTTGAGACTTCTGGAGAACGTTGAGCCCCTTACAGTGAGAGCTCTGTGTGAAACAGGACTGTTTCAATATCCTCAGCGACCTCCACACCCATTCTACTGGGTGTGGTTTTTTCCTGTGTGTGTTTTAGCCAGTTAAGTATCATGAAATCCATAGGCACTAGTGTGTGATTTGGTGGTGGGCAGGGGCAGGGAGTCAATCACGAATCCTCTTTTTGCTGTAGTTTCTTTTGTAAAATGACAATAATTCAATTTCCTTATCTTGCTATTAATAAGGACTCTCATGTTTGACCTGAAATGACCACTAGAGGGATTATTCCAGATCCCTCAAGCTTGAAAATTTGAGAGATCATTTTGTCAATCAATTAGCAAATTTATTATAGGCTCATGTATCTAGAGCTAGAAGAAACCATTCAATGTATCGCCTCCTCCTATTATGCAGATGAAGAAGCTGAAATCCATGGAGGTTAAATGATTGCCTAAAGTAATACAGGGAATAAGTATCAGAATTCACATCACCTGAATTTAGTGTCAGTGCCTTTCTTTCCTTTCTCCACCCCCATCTTACCCCAACCTGTTCTTTCCCCTAGGGCAATGATCTATACCATATTTTTCTTTATGGTTATATAGGACAATTTCATCTCATGCATAAAAATTACATTTGCATATAATTTACATTAGAATTGAAAGCCTGTTTCTGTTAACCAAAAGAGTTTATTTTTTATCACTGAGCTTTTCCTTTCTTTTTAACTCAAAGTCAGTCCACATTAACCGATCACATACTTATAAAAGGGTAGAGTCATAGACCTGCAGCAATGGACAAGGGCCATGAGATGGAGAGAGAGTTCATTAAGCCCTTTAGCTTACTCCTTTATTCCTTAAGTGGTTTTAGACAAGTGTCTTTTACTTGATGTATGCAAATTTCCCTTGTCTTTTTAGCCTTTGACTACATCTTGGTTTTCTTTGTTTTTTTTTTAGTTGGGGTTCACCTGCTCTGAAGCCTACTATTAGAGTAAAATATACTTCACAAAATGATGGGAATGTCCCCTTTAATTCATAGAATCTAGGAGTCTCCAGATAGTTCAAAGGATTTTAAACTATTGAGCTACTTCTCCCATTAGTCCTGTGATATAAGTGTAGCAGGAGAGGGTTGCCCATTTATGGGGATACGTTGCTCTTTGGGATGATATAACAATTCCTTTATTAGTCTCTGTTTCTTCCCTTCTCTATAAAGACCTCTAGCTAACTGGGACAGTGCCCATATGTTATCACACTTGGGAACCTCTTCTACAACCCAAGGGGCTGATTCTAATCCACCCTGGGTACTAATTTCCTTTCAGGGAGCTGCAAATATTATCAGGACTCATCCAAGTTTATTTACCTTCTTTCTGATCTCAGCCTACTTGTTTTCTTGTCACAGGAGTTCAAACTTTTGTTTTATGTGCACCATACATTTTAGGGACATCTGGTACCATATGTATCTCCACCGTCATCTGGACTATCCTATTCAGAGTCAGGGGATCCATTGAAAAAAGTGTATAGGTTGCCCAGTGTGTAAACCAATGTGGCACCCATGGAGAAGTTTTACTGAGAAGACTTTACCTTTTCACCTGAAGGTGCCATGTTCTACAAACAACTCAAAATGACTTTGAAAAAAGTTTTTGGTGATCATCTTTCCTCCCTTACCCTTGACTGTCTTTCTCTTCTTTTTTCCTCTTGCACTCTGTTATTGAGAGTTCAGGTCAGGTATAAGGGAGAAATGTGAAGAAACAGCAAAGAGAATTTGAGCAAAGGTCTGCATTCAAGGGTCTTTGTCTTGAAAGTTTTATTTTCCCACAATCTGGAGAGTTAGAAAGGATCTCTGAGGCCATAGACAATCTAACTGATAAATGAATAAGAATCCTTTTAGAGATTTCCCTGTAAGTCCTCACCCATCCTAAAGCAGCCTGTCCTTGGATCAGCTCTGTTAGGACATTTTCTCTTATGTTGAACCATAGTCTGTTCTTTTCAGCTTTTGCCCACGTTCCAATTTCTTCCATCTAGGGCTAAGGAAAATAAACCTTTTCATAGACAAATCCTTCAGATCTTATGGACAAATGATGTCTTTCTTCTAAGTATTATTCACACTAAACATCCTTAGTGCCTCCAACCAATCCCCCTGAGGTACTGCCTTTACTTTATTGAGATTATCTTGTTGTTGGTCTGTTGTTTTTCAGTTGTGTCTGACTCTTCATGACCCCATTTAGGGTTTCCTTGGTCAAGA
Source organism: Pseudocheirus occidentalis (assembly GCA_028646575.1). NCBI lineage: Eukaryota > Metazoa > Chordata > Mammalia > Diprotodontia > Pseudocheiridae > Pseudocheirus > Pseudocheirus occidentalis. The sequence continues at coordinate 151,986,646 of CM053597.1, forward strand.
TACTGGAATGGTTTGCCATTTCCTTCTCCAGCTCATTTTACAGATGAGGAAACAGAGACAAACAGGGTGAAGTGACTTGTCCAGGGTCACACAGCTAGTGAATGTCTGTTGTCAGATTTCAACTCAGAAAGATGAGTCTTCCTGATTTCAAGCCCAGTGGCCTACCTGCCCTGAACCACCTAGCTGCCCAAATATTGCTGAAAAACTCCAATTTTTCAATACCTTTTCTAAAATATTGCTCTCAAACTGAGCAGAATAATCCAAATGCATTCTGAAATGGGCTGCACATTTCGTATTGGACTCATGTGAAAATCTCTTTATCACATACCATTGTATAAGACCTCTTGAGAAAATCTTAGAAGATAGTGTAACTCAAATATAATTATGCTCAGATTAAGGAAATGAAAGAAAGGGATTGTTGAGGGAGGATCCCCTTATCAGCTGAATGTTCTTGCCTTGAATGTAGTGAAGGATCTTCAAACCAAACCCTTAAACACCATTGTTATTTTTTCTTCCAATGCTCATTTTGGGTACCCCGTTTTAGAATAGACTGCTCTCTGGCCCAAGACCTGGTGCTGAATTGTATGTGCTGGAGAATACCTGTTATGCTAGAGGAATTAGCTCAGTATCCACGGGAGGTTTCTTTCTCCCCTCCTCATTCCACCACATGGGTACAATTTTCCATGCTGTCAAACACTCAATGCCCGTGAGATTGAACTCCTGGTTTATCACCCCTGGGCTGGATGGGTGTATCCCTCAGGCATATGGCATCTACATGAAAAGGGAAAAATAAAGGAATGGAATCTCTGAACCCCAGGGACCTGGCACCTGAGAACACCAGTGACTTTCTTTCTGTCCTCATTAGAAGGCTACACTCCTTTGGATGCTGTCTTTATTCTTTCTACCATTGCACCTCTGTTTCCTAGTGTGATTACCTGTTCTTTAGGCCACAAAACAGTCATTTAATTTCCTAGAGGGAAGTTTAGTCAGAAAACACTACAAGCCTAAAAACAAGAAAGCTAATGCTCTCTCTCTTTTTTCGCTTGTTGGAGGGGGAAATGCAGGGCAATTGGGGTTAAGTGACTTGCCCAAGGTCACACGGCTAATATGTGTTAAGTGTCTGAGGCTGGATTTGAACTCAGGTCTTCCTGACTCCAGGGTCAGTGCTCTATTCACTGTGTCACATAGCTGCCCTGATAATACTCTTTCCAAGGAGAAATTCATCCTCTTGCTACTCTTGAGTGGGTTCCACGTCTTAGAGAACCACTTATGTTTGCCCCAAGAACTTGGAATACAAAGAAAAAAATGAAAATGGCCTCTGACATCAAGAAGCTTATATTCTTTTATTGTTTAGTCTTGTCTGACTCTTCATGACCCCTTTTAGGGTTTTCTTGGCTAAGATACTATCAGTTTCAGGGAAGGTACCAATTTGCCCTAATGGTGAATGTTTCCTCATCCATTTCCTTCTTTAGATCATTTTACAGATGGGGAAACTGAGGCAAGCAGGGTTAAGTGACTTGTCCAAGATCACATAGCTAGTAAGCATCTGAGGTCACGTTTGAAATTCAGGAGATTCCAAGAGGTTAAGAGATAGGGTGTTCTAGACATGCGGGGGGGGCATTCTGTGCAAAGGTGAGGAGATGAGAGATTGAGTGGAGCAATTTCATTGGAGGACAGAATTGCAAGGGAGGAATAAGGAGATAAAATTCTGGAAAGAGAGGCTGGAGTCAGAGTATAAAGGACTTTAAATGTCAAGTCAGAAAAGTTGCATTTTTTCCTAGAGCAGTTCTTAGCTCAGGGTCCCTCAAGGCACACATGGATAGGTTTCAGGGGTTCTATGAATTGTGAGTGGGAGAAAAAAAATCAGATACTTATTTTCCTTAACTTCTGAAGTATAGCATCTCCCTCTAATTATCTAATTAGATGTTATTTAAATTAAATACTTATTTTATTTATTTAAAAAGATAATTCTGAGAAGGGGTCCATAGTCTTCACTGGTATTCCAAAGGAGCCCACGACATAATGAATGATTTAGAAACTTCTTCTTAGAGACTGTAGGAAACTACTGGACTTCTTAGGAAGCACAGGGGCATAGTCAGACCTGTACTTTAGGAACATCAATTTGGCAACTGTGTGGAGAATGCATTAGAATGAGAAAAGAGCAGAGACAGAGGGACCTCTTGGGAAGCTATTAAAAGTGCTCATGAAAGCGTTAAGAGCCTAAACTAGTTTGGTGATTGTGTCAGTGGAAAAGGCAGGGATGGAAACAAGATGTTGTCAAGGTTGGTAACTGTTTAGATTTAGGGTGTTAGGGAGAGGAAAGAGTCAAGGAAAATACCAAAATTACAAATCTTAGTGATCAGAAACATAGTGATGCCCTCCCCAGTAAAAGGGAAATTCTGAAGAGTGGTGGGTATTCTTGGGAGAAGATGACTTCTGTTTTGGATATGCAGAATATAAGGTGCCTCTGGCTTATCCAGGTAGAGAAATTGAACAGGAGGTTGGTGATGTGTGAGTGGACCTCAGGATAAAGATGAGCTCTCCATATATAGTTTCTATGCTCATCTGCATAGAATTGATAATTGAACCCATGGGAGTAGATAAGTTCATGAAGAAAGAACAGGGGACCCAGGCTTCAGGTCTGGCATACACCCGCACACAAGGGGGCAGGGCACAGATGATGATCCAGTAAAGGAGAATGAGAGGAATGGATTGGTTTTCTAGGAGTAAGAAGGGAAGAGAGTAGCTTTTTCAACTGAAAAGCAGCAATAATATCCATAACACCTACCTCCATGGAATACTTGTGAGGCTCAAGTAAGGTGAAGTTTTGCTAATTTAGATGTTATTTATTAACATCCCTCATCATTTTTATTTCTATGATTGTTGTCATCATGCTTGCTTTGAGCTGCCACGGTAAGGAAAAGACTGTCCTTTGGTCAACTGACCCTGCTATTGAGAGATTTCACATGATGAAATAGTTGATGGTTTGTGCTAAATTTTTGTGGATGGGGGTTGATGCTAGTAGGAAGAGAGTGACACAGCTCATTTATTTTGGTTTTGGAGTAATTAGATGTCTTTCTCCATTTGATTGATCTATGCCATCTAGGATGTATCCAGTTCATGGGACCCAAACACAGATCCTTAAAAGCATCCTCCTGTGGAGTAAATTCCAAACCTACATTCTATCTTGAACATTGAACATAAATAGGTACACTTAGGGTTCAGATATTCAATCAGTTTCAAATCTAACTTCTATCCATACACTTTGTCCACAAGAATCATATGAGAGATTTTGTTAACTGTGTGGTAAAAATCTGGATAAATTTAATTTGTAGCATTTAAAAAATCATGTGGCATATAGTAAACACTTTCTTATTTTACCCATTCAGAATATTCCCTTGATCTTTATAGGAGCCCTGATACAAAAGGAGATGATCTATTTTTTTTTTTTTTGCTTTTTGGAGGGCAGGTTGGGGTTAAGCGACTTGCCCAAGGTCACACGGCTAGTTTTTCATGTTAAGTGTATGAGGCCAGATTTGAACTCAGGTACTCCTGACTCCAGGGTTGGTGCTCTATTCACTGCGCCACGTAGCCACCCTGAGATGATCTATTTGGATGACCTCTTTGATAAAGCCTCCCAGGCTCCACCTGATCATCATTTTCCTTTTTAAATATTCAACATCACTTTAATAATACATTCTAGAATTTTGCAAGGAATTGAAGGTAAACTCACTGTCATATAGCTGGCAGAACTTGTTCTCTTCCCTTCTTTGAAAATCAGGATTTTCACCTCCAATCTTGTATCATTCCTTCCATTCTATAGTATCAGAGTCTTTGGTAGTATCAGAGTTCACTGACATAGCCTCCTATAGCTGTCTTCTCTTTCATAGTCAAACTACTTGAAATTGTCACCTACACTTGTTGCTTCTGCTTCCTTTCTTTCCTTTCCCTTTTTGACTTTTTACATATTGGCTTCCAATCTCATCACTCAATTTGAAATAACTCACCCCAAAGTTACCAGTGATTTCTAACGGCTAAACCTCGTGGTCTTTTCTGAGGCCTCGCCCTTCCCAACTTCTCTGCTGCATTTGAACAGCTGCCTACCTTTTCCTGGACACTTTCTCCTCTATGGTTTTCTCTACTATTTCCTGGTTTTTCCATACTTGTCTGACTGCTTCTCGGTTTCCTTTGGGGGCTCATCATCTGTACCGTACCCCCTAATTATGAGTGTTCCAAGTGTTCTGTCCTAGACCCTCGTCACCCGCTTTCTTGGCAACCTCATCGGCTCTCCTTTCTCTTTACGCAAGTGACTTAAATCAAGATAGCCAGTCTCTCTTCGAGCTCCAGTCCATCATAACCAATTGACATTAGACATTTCAAACTGGATGGCCCAGAGTAATTTTAAACTCAGTATGTTCAAGACTTAACTCATGTTTCCTGCCCAACTGTCCTCTCTTCTAAATTTCTCTATTTCTTTCTTTCTTTTTGCTTTTTTGGAGGGGAGAGGGCAGGTCAATTGGGGTTAAGTGATTTGCCCAAGGTCACATGGCTAGTAAGTGTTAAGTGTCTGAGGCTGGATTTGAACTCAGGTCCTCCTGACTCCAGGGCCGGTGCTCTATTCACTGCAGCACCTAGCTGCCCCTAAATTTCTCTATTTCTGCCAAAGTTGCCATCATCCTTCCAGTCTTCCAGGTGCATAATCTTGTCTTGTCCCTCTTTCATCCCATGTATTTGGTCAGCTGCCAAATATTGCCATTTCTACTTTTATAGCATCCAGCCCCTTCTCTTCATTCATGCAGCTTGTCACCTTAGTTAAGTCCTCATCATCTCTCACCTAGATTATTGCCATGAATGGCCTTGTAATTGATCTCCCTAACTCATCTATCACCACTCCAATTCACCCTGCACCTTGTTGTCAAAATTATTCTCCTTAAGCACAGATCTGACCATGTGACTCCCATGCTTAGACAACTACAATGGCCTCTAGGATGAAATGTAAATTTTTCTATTTAGCTTTTAAAGTCCCACATAGCCTGGTCACAAGTTATCTTTTCAACCTCATTAGCCATAACTCTCTCCTGCACTTTGCAACCCAGCCAACGTAGTCTTCTCTCTCTTCCTCATAGGTGACACCATAGATTTCCTTTTTTGACCCTTTTAACTGGTGACACGTCTTACCTGAAATGTATCCCCTCCTTATATACACCCCATGGATTCCCCCTCTTCCTTTGAGATGCAGTCCAGGAACCATGTTCCGGAGGAAGACTTCCTAGATCCTCCTCAACTGACTAGTGCTTTCCATCCTCAACTACCTTATCTTGTGCTATGTTCTATATATTTGTATTTAATAGCTCTCTATTTATACTACAGACCTTTTTATGTACTTGTGGTCTCCCTCATTAAAATCTAAGCTTCTGGAAAGTAGGGATTGTTTTATTCTTTGTACCAGAATCCTCAGGACCTAACTCAATGCCTGGTGTACAAAAGATGTTTCACAATATGTTAATTAATTAATTTTCACTAGGTTTTTTGATGTCATGTAAAATCAGTCCTCTAATAGCCTAATAATAAAAAAATTATTAATAGTCTAATAATGGTTCATTCTCCTTTGAAAGTAAAATACAAGAATAACGAAGAGTTGAGCAGGTCTGCTTTCTCTGTATCATCTGCTCTCCTCCCCACCTCCCCTCAAGCTGTAGCCTTAGCCCTTAGGTGATCCTTCTCTTTACCCCAGTTCACCTTTCAAAACAATTTCCTCCGGTGGCCTTAGCTTTTCTTGCTGGTGTCCAGTAATTATGAGAAATACCAAGCCTTGTGGTTCTTAGAAGACCTGTTGCTTATAACTTTCTATGCATGTCTGTTACTTGCCCTTGCTTCCACTTTCTGTGCATGCCTTATAAAATATATTGATTTGATGAATTCCCCACCACCCCTTTTTCTCCTTACTGCAACTGCTTCTCTTTGGATCTTGAGAATTTCATCCTTGAGAGCTTCCTTTTCTTTGTGGACTGACCTTTCCTATAGAGTTTAGTCTGTGGGATCCTTGTTGATCCCAACTCTGAATGTTTTGAAATCTCTTCTCCTAAAAGCCCAGGTGTATGTCATCCATGTTCAGCTTTCCCTTCTGTAAGAAATTTTAGGATGGAGCTGTCCCTTCCTCCCAAGACTCTATATTATTTCTTCCTTAACAGCTTCTACTTCCTCATTGGTAAAATAGAGGAGAAGGACAGGATCCCAGTTATTTCTACTTCCTTTTTATTGAGAAAGGGGCTAAGGGGCTAATTTTGATTTCATTTGTTGTTGTTCATCCTTTGCCCTTGAAGAGGACCAGTGACATCACAACATCATTTGCATATTGAAGTCTGAGGATGAGGAAATGCTCACCATAAAGGCAGAATAGCACCTTCTCTGAAAGAGGTAGTCTTAGAGTTAATCAGAGAACTAAGAGGTTAAGCAACTTGCCCATGGTTACACAGTCAGTGTGTGTTAGAAGTCAGACTTTAACTTAAATGTTCCTGGTTCTGGGATCACCTTTTAGATTCAGTCAGATTCATTATTTCCAAAACAGAAGGAATGTTCCCATTGATTCCTCTATTTTTTTTTTCCTTTTTGGAGGGAGCAATTAGGATTAAGTGACTTACCCAAAGTCACACAGCTAGTTTTGTGTTTAGTGTCTGAGGCTGGATTTGAACTCAGGTCCTCCTGACTCTAGGGCTGGTACTCTATTCACTACACCAGCTAGCCACCCACAATTCCTCTACTTTTTGAAGGATAAAATGTCCATTAAAACAAATCAATAAGTCATTAGCAGCTCTGCTTTAGGCAGAAGAAGAGCTCTAAGACATACCTAGAGAGCTAAAATTTCCCATCACTACTATGGTAACCTTCCACGTCAGGCTTATATTTCCCAAACTCATCATCTATTTCCCCTTTCTGCCCAGGTCCCAATATTATATTTATATTTCTGCTTCTATTTATCTTTATCCAAATATTTCCACCTTGCAACCCACCTCTGGTTTTTCATTTTCTTCATGTGAGTTTATCTTCTTTATATATAATGATACTCTTCTCTTTTTACCTGTGTTATTCCTTTTCAATAAGGTATTAGTCCATGAGATTCAGAACCATAATCCAGTCATAGTTTTCATCCTACCAAGTCTTAGTAGTCAAATATGAAGTCATAATTGCTCCTTGCATTAGGATCTCTAGTTCTCATCTATTATTTTATACTGGATTCTGTCTCAGAGTTGTTTCTTTCTTGTCTATGTAGATGTCTTTTTTCTCCCACCTCACCCTATTCCACTAGATTTTAAACTCCTTGACGTGATATCAGGGACCTCTTTTTAAAATAAGTACATTTCAGGTAGCAAATACTAAATTTTAATTGTTTGATTGAATTGAGTAATATCTTTTAAAAATGCTTTTAATCTGGTCTGCCAACTACCTCCCTATTATAGACTTTAAGTCATTTAGTCATTTATCAGCAAATATAGGAAACTAAGGGGTCCTAATGCGGCTTTTCAATCACCATCTTCTGTAAACTTTCTAGACCGTAAGGCTTGGGAAAAAGTTTGATACCTTATTAAGTGCCACTCCCTCTTCAGAACCATTTTCTGTGAGTCAGGGGCTTCCATAGAGTGTTTATACATATCATGGGACCAGGGATACAGAGAGTAAAGGCCAAATATTTTGCCTTTGTCAGCTTCCAAGCAGTGGAAACCAAATGGAGACATCGACCCCACCAATGGGGTTGCCCAGACTACATATCATATGAATATTGACTTGAGAAGATGCCAAGGCAGGCTGGGCCTGGAGGGGAATGAATAGTAGAACAAAAACGCAAAGTGTTCTAATCCTACTGGTATTGGTGATAGGAAGTTTGCAGCAAATTAGAACCAGATTTTTGAATATGGCCTTGAGTAGTGATGGAAAGGAGAGTGGTATCCACATCCTTGGGCTACTTCATTTCCCATCAGGAGTGTGACTTGCAATGCCATTTTCATCCATCTTTGCTGAGCTTACGGTCAGCATATGTACTTAGGGTGGGCTTACGTACAGCATATGTACTTCCTGACATTTTTTCTTGATTAATTTTTCGTTTGGATGACTACGAGCAGTCAGCAGCCCAGATTGTCATGGAGGGTGGAGGAAGATTCCAGTTATTGTTACTCATGAGCACATAGGATTGGAAGCTGGAAGGAGCCTGACAAATCATCTAATCCAACTCATTCATTCGATAGATGATGAAACCATGGAACAGAGAGGTTTGACAGCTTGCCTAAGGTTGCCTAAATAGTTGAGGCATGATTCAAATGCAGGTCCTTTAAGTCAGGGCTCTCTCTCCGCTATACCAAAGGTATAGAAAAGGTGGCCCACGGGTTCCTGTGGCCCACAACACTCTGGAGCATGGGGCAAACCAGATTAAAATGTAATTGGGAAATATTGAACAAAATAAGTAGAAATGCAGCTAAACACAACTAATACTGCCTTTAAAAGTCAATTTGCCACCAACGATTGAAGGAATCGTTATATACAGATTAGTTGTTGTTGAGTTGTTCAGTCATGCCTGACTCTTTGTGACCTTATGGATCATAGCACACCAGGCCCTTCTATCCTTCACTGTCTCTCAAGGGCTGTCCAAGGTTATCTTCCTTGTTTCCATGAACTATCTACCCATCTCCTCCTTTGCTGTCCACTTTTCATTTTGACTTGGATCTTTTCCAATGTCAGGGTCTTTTCCAATGAGTCCTGTCTTCCCATTATGTGGCCAAAGTATTTAGACTTAAGTTCAGCATTCAACCTTCCAGTGACCAACCTGAATGAATTTCTTTTAAATATTGACTGATTTGATATCCTTGCTGTCTAGTGGGCTCTCAAAAGTCTTCTTCAGCACCACAATTTGAAAGCATGGATTCTGTTGCTCAGTTTTCCTTACGAAAACTCTCACAGCTGTACATTGCTATTGGAAAAACCATAGCTTTGACTATATGAACCTTTATCAACAAGGTAATGACTCTGCTTTTAGAAAGCTATCCAGATTTACCATAGCTTTCTTTCCAAGGAGCAAATGTCTTTTAATTTCATGACTGCACCTGCCATTTGCAGTGACCTTTGAGCCCAAGAATATAAAATCTGATACTACATCCATTTCTGACTTTGATGCCATTTTCTTGATGTAAGACTTATAAAAAGATGAATCTTCTTATAATGTATGAATGATATGTTATATAGTTACATATAATTATATATATATTCATATATGTAACATAGAATGTATATCAGTAATATGTTTTAATGACAGGTTTGAATGACCTTGACCAGGCTGACAAAATCAATATGAGGCCTTTAGGATGGTCTTGGCACTTAATCAGGTTTTTGTTTTCCTGTGCAGTAATCTACCTTTGTATTTTTCATTCATCTTGGTTAGCATTCTTTTTCTCTGGTTTATACTGAGTTACTTGATACTTGCTCCTTGGAAGGAAAGCTATGGCAAATTTGGACAGCATGCTAAAAACCAGAGACATCACCTTGCCAACAAAGGTCCATATAGACAAACTATTGATTTTCCAGTAGCAATATATGGCTGTGAGAGTTGGGCTATAAGGAAAACTGAGCACTCCAGAATCAACGCTTTTGAATTGTGGTGCTGGAGAAGACTTCTGAGAGTCCCTTGGACAGCAAGGAGATTAAATCAGTCAATACTTAAAGAAATTAATTCAGGCTATTTACTGGAAAATTATATACTGAAAGTGAAGCTTAAATACTTTGGCTTCATAAAGAGAAGACAGGATTCACTGATTAAAAAAACCCCAAACAAACCAACAACCTTGATGTTGAGAAAGATTGAAGGCAAAAGGAAAAGGGAATGGCAGAGGATGAAATGGAAACAAAGAACATGAGCTTGGACAGAATTTAAGACATAGTGAAGAATAGAAGGGCCTGGTATGCTACTGTCCATGAGGTCACAAAGAGTTGCATGTGACTGAACGATTGAATAACACTTCTAAGGCTATAATCAGTTCTGGGAATAAGGAATAATACATTTCAGTGATACACTTGGCATCCAGGACAATCAATGCATGAGCAGGTGAAGCCGGTTGTATTAGGACATATATACCAGTGCATATGATTTGTGTTTATATAAAGCCATAAGATTTGCCTAAGGGTGGTGCCATGGACAGAGCACTGGGCTTAGAATCAGGAAGGCTCGTCTTCGTGAGTTCAAGTCCAGCCTCAGACACTTACTAGCTGTGTGACCCTGGGCAAGTCACTAAATCCTGTTTGCCTATAAAATGAGCAGAAGGAAATGGAAAACTTCTCTAGTATCTTTGTCAAGAAAACCCCCAAATAGGGTCATGAACAGTTGGACACAACTCAACATCAACAACAATAACGCTTCCTCACAGTGACTCTGTGGGATGACAAATATTATTATTCCCATTTTTAGATGAGGAAACCAAGGCTTAGAAGGAGGAAGTAATCTGCCTACCGATGATCACAAAGCTAGTGTCAAAGCCAAGATTTGAACCCAGGTTTGTAAAGTTCAGGTCCAGGACTCTTTATGCCATTCAATGCTTTCTCTTCATACTTTTGAAACTGAAGTTGTCAGTGAATTCATGCCATGGAATAAAGATTCTAGCAACCTAATCTTCTCTTATGAATTCTTCACCATTGGGATAGCATCTCCTAAAATCGCCACTCATCTCAGGTGTCTCTTGATATCAGAAAGAAGGTGCCAGGGCTGGGGAGGTGTCCAGATTTACAACCAATTGCCTTGTACTAATTAAACACTTTCATTCATATAATGCTTCTTCAAACTAAAGGCTGTCATAGACCTGGAGGGACCTTAAGAGATAATATGGCTCAACTGCCACATTTTCATCATTTATTAAGAATCAGATAAGTGACTTACCCAAGGTAACACAGTTTAATGGTGGTGCTGGGCTTGGAACCAAATCCCCAGCCAGCATCTTGTCCATGAGCTGCTCCCTCTTTTAAAGGTTAACTTTATACAAAAAGGGGCAGAGGGACAGTTGTATAGCTCTGACACCAACAGAGCAAGTTCTTTAAGCTATTTCCATGTTAATGGAGTAAGCACCTTTACTACACAGTAATGCCTGAGAGATAAGATTGTTAGAACACAGGAAATATTGTATGTAGATTAATAGAAATCCTTACTTTTTAAGTGAGCAAATAGCTCTTTACCCTCTATAAAAGCATATAAATATTATAAATTTCCTGTCTATGTATGCATATTAAATATTTATTAGGAGAGCTTTTGAATAAAAGTAGGGTGGAGAAATGGGCAGCTAGGTGGTGCAGTGGATAGAATGCCAGGCCTGAAGTTAAGAAGACTCCTCTTCCTGAGCTCAAATCCAGCATCAGACACTAGCTATGAGACCCTGGGCAAGACAGCCCCATTTGCCTCAGTTTCCTTATCTGTAAAATTAGCAGGAAATGGCCAACCACTAATGGGGTTACGATGAGTGGGGCACAGCTGCAAAACGACTGAATAACAACAAAAGGGCAGAGAAAGGCTTAAGCCATCTGTATCTCATGCTAAGGCCAGGAAGAGACTAAAATCCTGCTTGCTTTGGTGCAACAGTGCTCGGATTAACCTGTTCTCCTAATGACGGTTTTCTTCTAGCTCATTCACTGGTGGTGCAGTGCTGAGGGTGGGCATCCCAAGGCTCTGCCACAGGCCTAGTATGCAGAAATTAGATTGGGGCCTGGAGGCATATGTGTTCAAAGATAGGCCTTGGGTTTATTTCTCTCTCTTTACATATATGTGTATGTATATGCATACATATACACGTATGTGTGTATGTGTCTGTGTAAAAAGTTCACAGACTCCAGGTAAAGAATGCCTACCTTTAATCCTCCTTGGAGTCTCCTAAGAATTCTGTAACTTGGAACTGCCATCCTCCTAATTTTGTTCCTGTGAGGAAATATTCAGATTCAAATTGACTTCTTCCTTTTAGGCATTTTTGTGCATAACCTTCCTCTGAATTTAGTCACCTGAGAATGGAGAGAATAGGGCATGAGAACAAGTAGCCAAAAGACTTCATTTCATATTCCTCTACCAATTATCCAGAGACTCTATTTCCTCACCTATAAAATGGAAATTGCAAGACCAGCTTCCTGCTGGTCTCCTCTTGTGGTAACCTTGGGGTCTTCTTTTGCTGGTGAGTGGGGAGGCAGCTTTAGTCTTGAGTATTAGCTTTGTCTAGGCATAGGAGACTGGACTGTATAAGCCTCATTGATAAAGACCAAATAGCGTGAATATTCCTCTGGCTTAAATCTTATAGTAAACACTTCTGGGATCTTTCCTTCATCACAGAATTTGAAAATTTGAGACTTGGAAATTCTGCAGACATCTAACTCAACCCATACACAAAAGGAATTTTCACTATAACATACCTAACAAATGGTTATCTATCCATCCTCTCCCTGAAGACCACCAAGGAAGTAGGAACCACCACCTCTTGGGTCTATTACACTTTTGGATAGCTCTGCATTGATGTGGAAATTAACTTGGGACAAGTAATAACTTTGATATGTTTTATTTTGTGTCAGCAATGGCCATGAATTTATACTTCTACTTATTGTAGCTGACTCAGATGAATCTTGACCAGCTTAAACTGGGTTGAGCTGATTTCTCCACCATAAGTTAGTTCTTCATCAGTTTAGTTCTGAATTTCATGCCATGTGCACATTTCATTTCTCTTTTCTGTTACATTTTTAGTTTTGTGGTTTAAAAAAAATTGATACTACTCCAAGGAAATGTGTAAAAGTTGCAGTTTGTAAGCACACTTAAATGATTATTAGTGATATTTCAGTTGCTATTGCAATAAATCAGTGACTTTAGATAATTCAAAGTCACAGTAAAACATAAGTAGTGTAATAGAAAAGTGAGGTTGAAGATAGAAAAATACCAAGAACTGATGATGATCAACTGATGATAACCTAATTAATCTTCAGCAAGCAAGCAGAGACCTTTAGAAGGACCTTGTAATTGGAAAGGTTGTTGTTAGTTATTTAACAGTGGGGTGTAGGCTTCTTAAAGCTGGAAGAATAGCAAGAAAACCAGGAGAAACATAGCTACTAAATGTTGCTATGAAGGCAAAAAGTTTTTCATGGGAAATACAATACAAAGAAGAGATTGGAAAATGTGATTTTTACGACGACTCACTTTCTTAGTCAAAGCTATACAAAAAAAATTCCATGTGAATTTGTAAGAAATAAAATATCTTAGAGTCTAATGAAGAAGCCTATATCTTTCAAGTCCCAAAATGTCTTAGGGATTTTGTCCTTCCATTGGGTTTGAAAGTCCTATTTTCATTGAAGCAATGATGAATTCTTATTACACACATGTACACACACATTCAGCTTAATAGTATTTTGTTTTTTTCCAGTTACATGCAAAAATAGTTTTCAACATTTCAACCTTTACAAGATTTTGATTTCCTTTTTTTTTCTCTCACCCTGTCCTCCCTCCTCCCTAAGATGGCATGCAAACTGATATAGGCTATACATGTACCCTGATTAAATATATTGAAACACTTAGAAGAACTACTATTATAGAAATTCCCAGAGAGACATAGAAAACTGTAATGTAGCCTCACATTTGGACACATATCACAGAAAGATAAGAAATTTATCTAAGTGATTTCACTTAGATTATCTTGTCTATGATTATCACTTAGACAAACTTGCCTGATTTAAACCCATTGAAAACCTATAGGCTACAGTCAAAGTTAGACTTGGAGACAAATGCTCTATCTGTCTGAAGCATCCCTAATGTCCGATGTGGTGTGTGAGTTCATGATGAAAAATTAAAACATGTGTCAGAATTTTGTAACCTTGATGCCAAGCTGTGTAAAACAAGTGATGTAAGCAGATGATATATTAAGTGTTAAACCTTTTTAAATGGATGTAAAAAGTTGTAAAACTTATCGTATGTTGTTAACGCATTTCATGGTTTTATTTTGTCCTAGCTAACTTATAGAGCTGAAATCATTAGGAAGTTTTTGCTCTATACAAAGACTACCTTGACTTCTTTTCAGCTTTCACTCATCATTCCTGATTTTGCCGTATGGAGTCAAACAGAACAAGTGTGATCTGGCCTCCATGTGGCAGCCTTTGGAATACTTGAAGATCACCATCATGTTTCCTTTGATTCTTCTCCAGGCAAAACATGCCCAGTTTCTTCCACCAATTCTCATATGACATGTATTCAAAGCTCTTTGTCATGCTAATCACCCTTCTCTGAATGTTTTCCAGTTTATCAATGTCCTTCTTTAACTATGGTGCCTGTAACTAAACTCAGCTCTCCAAAGGAGGCCTGATAAGGGCAGAGTACTGTGGGACTATCACCTTCCTATTCCTGGAAGCTTTGACTCACTTAATACATTCAATATCACATGTGAAGTTTGGCTCCAAATCACACTGCTGATTCATATTGAGTTTTCAGTCCATTAAAACCCCCATATCTTTTTCACAACAACTGCTATGTAACCGGGCTTAAAGCATCTTGTACTTAAGTTGACTTTTTGTACTCAAGTGTGTCTTCATATTTATTCCTATTCAGTTCCTGTCAGGATCTTGTTGGATCCTGGATTTGTCATCCGGTGAGTTAGCTCATCCTTCTAGGTGTCATCTGTAAATTTGATGAGCATCTGGTCTATGTTTTTGTCCCCTAAATTATTAATAAAAATGCTAAAAGCACAATTCTAAGTCCTTCTTAATGCAGCTTGAGATTTCCTTCATTTCTTTTGGCTGCCACATCATACTGTTGCCTTCTTGAATTGTGCTTGTGGTCCATCGTATTTAACTCAGTTATTTTTCAGAACAGCTACTGTTCACTCATGCCTCCTCCATCTTACATTTATGAAGATGATTTTTAGACCTAAGTGCAAAACTTAACATTCTTCCTTACTGAATTTTTCTTTGCAGGTTCAGTCCGATGTTCTATGCCATGGAGATCCTTTCAGATCTTAACTGCCACTCACTGAGCTCTCCCTCCTATCTTTGTGTCATCTACAAAATTGATGAACACATCTATGCTTTTATCCAAATCGCTGATAAACAATATAGGGTCAGGCAGAAATCCCTGGGCTACTCCACTGGAGACCTTCTGCCGTGTTGACATTAAACCAGCTACTCTTTGAATCCAGCCATCAGACCAGTTCTGAATCTAATTGTATTATTGTCTAGTCCATTATCTCTCCATCTTTGCCACAAGATTTATATGAGATACTTTGATAAAAACTTTGCTAAAATCTAGGTAAGCTATATGCATAGCATAGCATTCCCCAATGACGTGGACTAACCATTCTCACTGGCTTTCCTCTTCCCTACTCATCCTGGGCAAGAAGAGGGCAGAGCAGCAACATCTTCTGTTCTGAGGGGAGCCACAGATTTGTCCTTTTCTCAACCAACCCTTGTTGCCCCATTGGCCAGTTCCTACCAGGTGTAGGCTGTGCATTATTATCTGGATACTAGCTCCCAGAGGTCTATCTCTGCTGATGATATCCCAGAGCCCCACTCTGCTCTAACCTTTGATCCACTATATTCTTTGTACATCATTGCCCTGATACTGTTTTCCAAGATCCTCTTGGTCTGGCCATGGAGGATCTTGCTCTATTACTTTACTTACCTAAGTACTACTTAGCCTTATCAAATATGAACTGAATATAAATTGTGAACCTTCCTTTTGTGTTATTTCTGTTAATTAGAATGCGAGTACCTCAAGAACAAGGGATATCTTGATTTTTCTATTTCTATCTCTTGTGTTTAGCACAGTGGTTGACACATAGTAAATCCTTAATAAATGCTTTTCCATTCCATTCCATTTACTAATCCTGTCCAAAAAGAAAAAAAAAGAAATGAGGAAATCTTGATTCATTTTGAAAACTCAATAGACATTTGTTAAATATCTACTGTGTACAAAACACTCTGGCATTTGAAGTAAGTTCCCTACCCTAGTGAATCTGATAAGCTAGAGAGAATCCAGAGAAGGGCAATCAGGATATTGAAGATCTTCAAGGTCATGTCATCAAAGGATTAACTGGAGGAAGTGGAGATGCTTAACCTGGAGAAGGTGGTATAGTGGAAGTAGCACCAAATGTGGGGATAGAAAACCTGGTTATGAACCCTGCCTCTTACAACTAATACCATATAATCTTGGGAGAGTGATTCATGTATGGTGCACACATAGACAATTAGACTTACCGCGTGTATGGTGCATACATAGACAATTAGACACACTATTACATGATAAATGGGTTAAAGAGATTAAAAAACAATGTGCATTTCAAGGTCTGAATAAAAGAAAACAATTGTATTAGGGAATATTTCGTGGAGGAGGTAGTATTTGTATGGGACTTTAGTAATACTAGCATTAATCTAGCACTTTTTTTAAGGGTTACAAAGCATTTTATTATCTCATTTGATTCTCACAACTCTAAGAGTTAAGTGCTATTATGTCCATTTTTTACAGATGAGGAAACTGAGGCTGACTTACGTTAAGGGACTTATCCAAGGTCTACAGATAATGTTAGAAGTAGGCCTTGAACCCAAGTTTTCTTGACTCCAAGTCTGGGTAGGAAATCAACTGGGGAAAAATGAGTAAGGGAAGAGGAATCTTTTATGGACTTAGAGAACAGTGCAGGGTATGTTTATAGGGCCAAAAGTAGTCTAATTTTACTGAACTAAGATGAGATAACATAAGATAAAGTAGGACAGGTAGGATGGTAGCAGACTATAGGAAACATTGACTGTTGAACAAAAGGGTCTGAGCTTTATGCTGTAGGAAATTGAGCCAAAACAATGAAACAATCATAACTATGCATTTTAAGGGAATATTAGCCTCCTCTTGAAGACTTTACAGAGACTCTATGCTCTTTCTATGTGAAATAGGATCATTGGCATGTTGATAAATGGATAATGGTATTTTGGAAAATACATACAAATATATATTTGTGTGTATATACACACATATACACAATATAACAACCTTAAGTTTGTGCATAATTGACATTTTCTACATCACTTTCTTAAGTCTAGAAATCAACAAAATAATAAATTAAATACTGATTTATAGTATTTGCTGATTTCTGAGTTGTAAATATTCAGTGCTGAAAATTTAACAATTGGCTCTCAGGAGCTGGTTTGAGCTGACTCCCGCACACACCTGCATAGGACCATATAACAATTAGAACTGAAATAGAACCCAGAGTTTAATCTACTCTTTTCATTTTACAGATAAAGAAAATGAAGCCTTGAAAGATGAATTGACTGCCTGAGGTCACAAATGTAGTAAAAGTAGCAGGGCCAATATTTAAACCTAAACCTTCTGCCTTCAAATCCAGTGAAATTTCTATTCTAATAGACTGTAGTTTCTGCCTTCTTCATTAGACAACACGCTCCATACCAAAGGTCTGAAAGAATGAACTCAGCTGGCTGGAAAGTCCCCACTTTCCAGTAGGATAAGGTCAGGGATGTGCATTATTGCTGCAAATATTTTTCTATAGGTTCAGACTCCAGCATGGAACGGAACAATGAGACCATGAGTGTTCCAGATAGATTTTTTAAAGCAAAGGAATGTACTTTCAGCTGAACTCTATGGATATTTGATTTTGCAGTCTGATTGGTTAAACACCTCCTTCATGGTTTGGACATCTTCTGATAGGAGTGGTGGGTGGGGGAAATCCTGTCTTTCCTAATTGTTATATCATTAATCCCCAGACTCTGGCCTCTTATCTGGTCAAAAGCTCTGACTTATTCACAGTCCTGGTTTGATCTAAGGAATTGGTTTGAACTGTAAATCTTGCCAAAATAAGCATGGCCCCTAGAGAAATGATGGGATTGCCCTTTTCGAAAGTCCACTCCTTTGGCTTTGGGGATGCTTGTTGATTTTATTGATCATTGGGTTTGATCTAATGCATTTCACAGACTTGGCTCTTGCCCCTGGTACATTCAGCTTATGGGGCAGCCAGCCATGCCGATGACGTGTTTTTCCATTCCCCCCGCCAGAAGCCAAGAGGTGGCAGGGTAGACACACTTACTCCTCCCTTCCTGCTGGAAAGTCTGTACATGTATGTATTTTCTTTTGGATACTGATGGTACTATTTTTTTTTATTAAGTTTTTGACATCCTGCCCAGAGACAGGGGGATAGATGAAGTGACCATAGAAGAACCCTTTATTGTCTGAGTTTATGATATTTTTTCAGTAGGTGGAGTTAGACTCCTTGAAACTTCACTTTGGAAGGTATCTACTGAGGTCATGCTACCTATCTTCTTGACTTGAAATAGACTAAGCTCTTCCAAGAGAGATTCATCTGGTAGGACTGGATGGGACCTCTCCTGTTCTTAAAGATTTTTTCTGGGAAAGAAATCTCATAGCATTTCTCAGGGTCATTCAACTTTTTTTTTTTGGTCTGGAATCTTAATTCCATTTCTATTACTTATTGACTCATGATGTAGCCCAGAGTGAGGAAGTTTCTTCAGTGCTTCAGAGTCTTCTGTCTTTACGTCAGTGAAATGGATAGAATTTTGTCTGTTCTTACCTGTCCAACAAAGACATGGTATTCAATTCAGAGAATCACAGAATCTCAGTTAGAATGTGCTTTCTAGAATCTGTACCTATTCAAGAAAGTCCTCCACATCAGACCTAACAAATCATTATTGAAGACGTTTGATAAGGGGGAATGTGCCCCCTTTCAAGAAAGCCCAGCCCATTTTGCGATAGCTGTAGTAACTATTAGGGAATGTTTCTTCATATCAAATTGCTATCTGTCTTTCTATAACTTCTAGGAAATTCTATTAGTTCTAGAGTAAAGCAGAATAAATCGAATCTCTTTTCCTATATGACAGGTTTTCAAATACTGGAGGATAGCTAATATGTCTTTCCCTAAGTCAGTGGTTCTCAACCTGTGGGTTGTATTCAATTTGTAACAATGAAAATATATTCTGCATATTAGATATTTATGTTATAATTCATAACAGTAGCAAAATTACAGTTACGAAATAGCATCAAAAATAATTTTATGGTTGGGGGGGTCACCACAACGTGGGGAACTGTATTAAAGGGTCGCAGCATTAGGAAGGTTGAGAACCACTGCCCAAAGTCATGTACTTTGGGATTATTGACTGAGATCTACATGGCAACTTAAAGATGACCAGGTCCAATCTTCTCACTTTTCAAATGAGTCTGAGAAGTTAAGGTCATGCTGATAGTGAATGGAAGATCCAAGATATAAATTGGTCCTATGCCTCCAAATTTAGTGTTCTTTCCACTGCACCGTACTTTCTAGTCTAAACAGCATCAGTTTGCTTAACTAACCCTCATGGCATGACCAACATCCTGATTTTTTTCTTTGGGATACTCTCTAATTTATCAGTGTCCTTCTTAATGCAACTTTTTATCTCCTGGGCTGCTGCCCCAAGAGTATTGTTAATAGAGCATCAGACTCCACAAATGGCCAGATTCTGTCAC
The DNA here is from genome assembly GCA_028646575.1 of Pseudocheirus occidentalis. Classification (NCBI taxonomy): domain Eukaryota; kingdom Metazoa; phylum Chordata; class Mammalia; order Diprotodontia; family Pseudocheiridae; genus Pseudocheirus; species Pseudocheirus occidentalis. Next base: position 152,006,144 of record CM053597.1, read on the forward strand.
ATCATTCATCAATGGGTAGTAGAGAATTGAGTACAATAGGATCCTGTTTGGATTTTCCTGTAAGTTGAAAAGACAGTATCATTATTGTATAACCTAGACTAATGCAAACTAACCCTCAGAAAAAGCCTCACTTAGGACAAAGTTGGTGAATTCCAGGGAACTGGAGGTTGGAGTCTGGGTGCACCTTTCAGCATTGCCTCTAGTGATGTTATTTAAAATTTAAGTATCAACCACTCTCCCTACATCTTCCTCCTTGCTTGTTTATACTTCTGCTTGCTCACTCAATTCTATTTTTTTTCCTTTTTGGAGAGGAGAAGGTAGGGCATTTGGGGTTAAGTGACTTGCCCAAGGTCACATGGCTAGTTTTTGTGTTGTGTCTGAGGTAGGATTTGAACTCAGGTCCTCCTGACTCCAGCCCTGGTGCTCTATTCACTGTGCCACCTAGCCATCCCTGCTGCTGCCTTTTTTCAAATTCAGTTAAAGCATGATAAATTTAACTTCAGTTTCTCAATTTAATTGTGTGAATCTATATTTTGAATTAAGATATGCTTCTTATGTGCATCCAGTTGTGGAATTTGATTTTCTATTTCATTATGTAACACCAAGTCCATCGCATTAATATTTGAGGTTACAGTTAAGTTTGTTTTCTCCTTCCACCAAACTCAGTTACATTACCCTTCTATAGACATCATCACTATGTAACAGTAACTTACTAGATTCTTCCTTCCTTACTCCCCTCCCAGGCTGTGTATAAGTTAGTTGATCTTCACATCCCATTTACTTTTTCTTTTTTGGTAATCACCCCATCCACAGCTGTGATTTGTTTTGTTAGAAACCATTCCTTTGACTTCCGGGAGCCAAAAATGGCAAAGAAAGCAATAAATTACACTCAACCCTCCCTTATTAGCATTGAAAAAAACTGAAACATCTTAGAACAGTAGAGACAGCAGAAAGACGAGGTGTAGCAGTCTTTTACCTCATGAGGGTAGGGGGATTAACAGGGAAAGTCCCTCTTACTCTGGCTGAAGGGGACTAGTACAGGATGGGAGGCATCCTTGCATGCTAGCAGCAAACCCCATCTCAGTGGACCAGCAGGATATCCTGAGCCCCAGGGCAGTGGAGCAGGCAAGCACCAATACCAGGATCCCTGCATACCTTGGCACAGCCAGGGGAACAGGCAGATGCCAGAGTGGAGAACCAGCACAAGCTCTGGAGGACAGGTATCTACCAGCAGCCAAGCCTATGTTCTAATGCACCTACATGTAAGGAGGCAACCTCCAGTGGCCAGACCAGCCCTACCCCAACCTTGCAAGCTTCAGTGTAACCCTGAGGAAATGCCAAAAAATCTCTACCTGGCTTCTGTACACACCAGCCACCACCACTAGCTCCAGCTCAGTACTAGGTAAGCTACCAGATCCCTGTAGCCTCCAGCTGCCAGCACCTGAAGCCCCAGCACACAAAGCCAGTAACCTGGCCACTAGCCCTCAGCACAAGAAATGTGGAGCAGTGCCTCCTGTGCCCTAGAAGCACAGATCCAACTTTAAAAGCCAGAAAAAAGGCAAATGCCATGAGCAAAAAAAACAATATAAGTTGGAAAAAAAGACAAACATAGTAAAACAAAGACCACAGATTCTTGCTATGTGGACAGGGAAGATCAAAACACAAACTTAGAAGAGGATAGTGTCATTAGTATACCCATATCTGAAACCTCAAAGGAGAATATAAACTGATCTCAAGCCCAAAAAGCCTTCTTAGAAAGGCTCAAGAAGGATTTTAAAAGTCAAATAAGAAAGGTAGGAGAAAAATTGAACAAGTTCTTTAAAAATACAGTTGACAAAATAGGAAAAAAATACAATGAAGAAGTCAACGCATTGTGTGACCTTGGGCAACTCACTTAACCCCAAGTGCCCTCCAAAAAACCCCCAAAAACAACAAAAAAGAAGCCAATTCCTTAAAAAGTAGAATTGGCAAAATGGAAAAGGAGGCACAAAAGCTAACTGGAGAACACAATTTCATTAAAAATTAGAGTTGGGCAAATGGGAACTAATGATTGTATGAAACATCAAGAATCAGTTAAACAAAATCAAAAGACTGAAAAAATAGAAGAAAATGTAAAATATCTTATTGGAAAAACAACTGACCTGGAAAACAGATCCAGGAGCCTGGACAGCATCTTTTGAGAAATAATCAAGTCGAGGTCCTAGAACCAAAGGATCAAATAGTCATTGAAAGAATCCACCAATTGCCTCCTGAAAGAGATCCAAAATTGAAAATGCCAAGGAATATTATAGCCAAATTCCAGAATTATCAGGTGAAGGAGAAAATACTACAAGCAGCCAGAAAAAAAATAACTATTTAAATATCATGGAACTGCAGTCAGGATCACACAGTTTCTATATATATACACACACATATATATTTGTTTTATCACTGATATTCCTAATTCTCTTGTTTTCAGTCCCTTTCTAATTTCACTCACTAAAGTTTCCAATATCTATTCTCCTTTCAATAGTTTCACTAAAAGCTATAACTTCACTCTAAATTTCTTCCTCCATTTTTTCATGAGATTTTTTTTCTGCCACTTTGAGAATTGGTATTTTTTTTTCTTGGAGGACAGTGAAAGAGGAGTTATTTGAATCCTGCTTTGTTTAGTTGTTTAGTTATTTCTGTTGATGCAGAGTTTTCCTGTGGAGATTTTGCCCCACATTCTCTTGCCTTATAGTATTTCATCTTTGTTTAAGGGATTTTTTTCCTACTCATTTTTTTCAGTGTCTGTTGGCTTATCCTTTTCTACCTTTTTTGAGTCACTTTTTAAAAGCTGTAAAAAGTTTACTTACTACCTTTCTCATTTTTTGATGGAAAGTAATGGAAATGAGCTGGGTTCATAGGCTCTTATTTTTAAAGATTTCTACCTGGAAGAGACCTTAGGAGTTATCTATTCCAGCCATTTTATAGATGAAGAATGGAGTTCCAGATAGGCCCATTGATTTGCCCTAGGTCGCATAGCAAGTGGCATGGTTGGCATTTGAATTCAGGCTCTTTGGCTCCAAATCCACTGCTCTAGAAAAGAACTCTCACTTAGCCATCTTGCCAGAGATCCTTTTTCTTTGTAATGGATGAAATATGACTCTTTTAAAACCTATTGTTTTTTCTTTTTGACAGTATTTTTATTTTTCCCCAATTAAAGGTAAACATAGTTTTCAACATTCATTTTAAAATAAGATTTTGAGTTCCAAATTTTTCTCCTCTCTCCCTTCTATCACCCCGCCCATCTGACATAGCAATCCAATATAGGTTATACATGTGCCATCATCAGAACCTATTCTTTTAAAATTAATTTAACAGATGTTTATTAATCTCTTTTTGTTTGTAAGACACTGTGTTTGGTGCTTGAATAACCTTTATTATACTGAGGAAGGATGTAACATATATGCAGAAAAATAACAAGGAAACTTGAGGGAGAGAAAGTGGAGGAATCATGTAATATTTTGTGCAAGAGGTGGCCCTTCAACTTAGCTTCAAAGGAGGATGAGGATTCTGAGAGGAAAAGGTGAGCAGAGAATTCATTCCAGACAGCAAGGATGGCTTGTTCAAATTAACAGGAATGGGTGATGGAATGCTAAATTTGGGGAATAACTGGTAATCCAGTTTGGTTGAATTTGTGTCATCTGTACCAATGGTAATTTAACCAAAAGCATCATATGCAGTAGCCAACAGAGAGAACCTGAAGAGTGGAAGACCCAGGACAGAGCCTGGGAATACCTATACATGGGGAAAGTAGAGTGTGTTAAGGGAAATTATGCTAAATAAATCTGGAATGGTAGCTTGTGGCCAAATTGTGAAAGGTCCTAAATCAGTGATTCTTAACCTGTGGGTGGTGACCCCTTTGGGAGTTGAATGACCCTTTCACAGGGGTTGCCTAAGATCACCAGAAAAACATATTTTCAATGGTCTTAGGAACTGAGACACCACTCTTCTATCCATCTCCAGGCAGGTCTGCCCACATGCAGATACCTCCACATATGAGTATTAAAGGGTCATGACATTAGGAAGGTTGAGAACCATTGTCCTAAGTGTCAGGTGGAAGAATTTGTATTTAATTCTGGCAGCAGTGGGGCATCACTGAACATTTTTGATCATGGGCATAACTTGGCCTTGTACCTTGGGATGATTATTTTTCTAGTTGTATGGAGGTTAGACTAGAAAAGAGAGGGGCTAGAGATCAATTAGGGGGCTGTTACATGAGTCTAGGCAAGAGTTGGTGAGGGCTTGAAGAAGGGTTTACGGTCTTGTGAGTGAAGAGAAGCATACACATGTAAAATATATTGTGCAGGTGAAAGTCAGTAAGACATGGTGGCTAAGGATAGACAGAGGATGATAGTGATAACTCTGAGCTTATAAACATGAGTGGCTGGCAGGATGATAATGTCTGCAGCAGAAACAGAGAAGTTTGGAGAAAGTCTGAGAAAGACAAGAGTTGCCTTTGGGACAATAATAACAGCCAATAGCTATCATTTATATATAAATTTGAGTTGTGAAAAGTGTTTTATATATGCTAACTCACTTGATAAAACAAACCTGTGAGGTAGATGTAATTATTACCTTCATTTTACAGAGGAGGAAACTGAGGTGCAGAGGTGTTAGGTGTTAAGTGTCTGGGGCAGGATCTGAACTCAGGTCTTCCTGACTCCAAGTCCTTCCTTCTATCCACTGTGCCACCTAGCTGCTTATGTGGAGTTGAGATTTTAGTGGGCAATCTCAGAGAAAGATCCCCCTCAGAAGGGGGAGGGAGAAAGGGAGGGATGCAGAGAAATAGAGGGAGAGGGAGAGAGAGAAGCAGGGGAGAAAAAGAGAAGAGAAGAGGAGAGAAAGAAAAAGAGAGAGAGGGAGAAGGAGAGGAAGAGAGGGAAGGAGAGAGAATTAGAGAGGGAGAGACAGAGACAGAGACTGATCGATCGATTAATCAATCAGGCCTGGATATATAGATTTGGAAACCAATTGCATAGATGATAATTGATCCCCTGGCAGCAATGAGAGAAGAGGGCCCAGTCCCGAGCCTTGGGGGACAGCTGTCTTTTGGGGGAAGGAGATAGATGATGAACCAGCAAGGAAGACAAGAAAGAAATAGCCAGATAAGTAGAAGAATCAGGAGTCTCAGAAGCCAAGTGTGGAGAGAGAACTTACCAAAGAAAGAGCGGTGAATATACATGGAGGTCAAGGAGAGTGAGGCCTGAGAAAAGGCTCTTGGATTTTTTGGCAGTTAAGACTTGATCATTGGTGATCTTGGAGAAAGCAACTCGAGTCAGGTGGTGGATTCAGAAATGAAACTGTAAGGGGTTGGGGGGAACAGGATCCTGTGAGAACTGATGACTCCTCTTAGAATCTCTCTGTGGGCTCTTCTCTCTCAGGGCAGATGCCAAAGAGAAATAATCTTAGGAAGGAAGGAAAAAAATTAAGGACTTGAGCAACCTTCTCAGGAGAAAATGATCATTTCTTTCCAGAATATATTACTGTCTTGTCAGAGTTTGAGTGTGCTCCATTTGTTAGAACTCAAGGACCTAATTATGCTGTAATTGAAAAGAATTTTGAGTTGGAAATCAGGGGATATTAGAATTAGGCTTCTAGCATTCATATGGAATTGTTATTGTTGTTCAGGTGTTTTTACTCATGTCTGACTCTTTGTGACCCTATTTGGGGTTTTCTTAGCAAAGATACTGGACTGGTTTCCCATTTCCTTCTCCAGCTGATTTTACAAATGAGAAAACTGAGGCAAATGAGTTTAAGTGACTTGCCCAAGGTCACACAGTTTGTAAATGTCGGAGGCCAGATTTGAACTTGATAAGATAAGATAAGGCTAGGCGCTTGCACTGTGCCACCTAGCAGCCTTCATGTGTAATTGCAGTGGGACAAATTGAGCCGTAGTTTTCTCAGCTCTAAGATATAGCTCTTGGACTAGATGATTTTGTCATTTGTAACACCTTAAAAGGAGCGTGACACATCGTCTCATGGTTCTAATATCCCCAGATAGCTATTAGAGGAATTGGTGGGGAAACTGAGTCAGGCAGCAGCATGAGGATCTTGGGTCAGGTTGTCAAGCCTGCAGGAGAATAAAGCCAGTGGGCTGAGACCACCCCAGAGCTCATTGGGACCTCTGTCTTGTGACCTATGAAGCAAACTTGGAGTTTATGTGCTTTTCCAGGTGTTCGTGTGGGAATAGCAATTAATTGTTACCCTCTGAAAATTCTGCCTGGTGACCTGGCATCTTGGAAATTGGCTTAACTTGCTTTTTGGTGGTCATTCCACCTTGGAACTCGGGCACCCTGGGTTCAGTCCATGGGGCTCAGTCAGTATAGTCTCCCGAAGGGCCTTCTGATCTCATCGCTGTTGTGGGTTGAGATTAAAGGGGTTGGCAACAGCTCTCCCACATGGCAGCTTTCCGGAGGCTGACCCCACTCCCTGGAGGGGAGCTCTTTCAGGAGATGGGGCCATCTGGTCCAAGCCTTTGATGGGGAGGTGAGCCTTTTGATGTAGCATGATTGAGGTCCCTCCAAGAACAGAAGCCGAGGCCAGCTGAATGCTTTTGCATTGTCTGCATTCTCTGGCAGGTACATTGGAAACTTGTGTGGCTAAGGTTAGGCCCTGAGCCACCTTCCCATGCAGGTCTGTCTGTCTGTCAGTCTGCTCTCCCCTGTTCTGCTTCTTGGAATTATTTTCTGGGAGAATGAGACAATAGTCAAATTAATCCTGTGCTTTAATGGTTTTACAAAGAGCTTTATTTTTTTACATTTGCCAAATAGGGAGATTGTCTCCCACCTTCCCCATTTTTACAGATAAGAAAACAACTTTCTGAGAGATTAGATTGCAAATGATACAGCTTCAGGAAGGCACATGGTCGATCAGTAATATGTCTTTATTGAGTATCCAAATAGAGCCTAGCCCTGTGTTAGGAATTTGGGGAACAGCTAGAAAATATTCATGATCTCTAATAGGGGGAGAAAGGAACTCATGGGTGCCACAAAAATGGGCAATATAGTCACAGCAGACAGATGGCTGATGAAGAAGTCTGAAGGAAAGTATCAGGGTTTCTAAGCAGAAGGCTGCATGGAGCTAGATAAGTGCCATGGTGGGACTCTGCATGGGCAGACTTGATGAAGCCAGCAGTAGGGTAGAAGGTGATTTGAACTGGGAAGAGGAACAAGGTTGCAAAGATGGGGTCCCAATAGTTCAGGCTGGTGCCTGGACCAGGGATAAGTGACTATGAGCACAGGAGGGAATGGATGGATTTGAGCCTGTATAGTTTGTTGGAAAGAGACTAGAATCAGGGATGGGGAACCTGTGTCCTTGATGCCACATATGGCCAGGATTTGTTCTGTGAAACTTGGATTCTGTCAAAGGGCCACGCTTGGGGACCTACAGGGCCACATGTTCCCCATCCCTGGTAGATGTTGGATCCTAAAATTTTAGAAAGGAAGGTACTTGAGAGGCCATCTAGTCCAACAACCCTCATTCTAGTCCAGATGAGGAAATGAAAGGACCAAGCCATAAAGTGGCAAAGCAGGGGTAAAAACTCAGGTCCTATGACTCCAACCTCAGAGTTCCCTCCACTACACCCTGCTGCCTTCTTTATGTCTTGTTGGTGTGGGAATGATGTGTAGAAAAGGGTTGTGGATATGGTTAAAGGAAAGCACGGTTTCCTCCTCAGAGTTAACCATAAGGAGTTGGACTTCTAGGATAGGACATTTGGGGTCAAATATGGACTTCCCTTTAGTGGATTAGAACTGCCAGATCTCAAACCCCTGGGATTTGTCAGCAAGATGTCCTCCCCAAAGTACACATGGAGGTGAAAGGGACCCTGGTAGTCATGATATTCTGGCTCAGGTTCAACTGGATTTCCTAGCTTACTAATTGGCCACCTAGAAAGCCATCCCTCTGAAGAGTTCCTCCACCCACTCATTGTATGAGAAGTCTCTTCAAATATTGAATATCTCCTAAACATCCCTGTTGCCCCAGTGAAGTTCTGTTTAGAATGACATACATCTTGTGTGAATGACAGAAACACCTCATTTCTCTCATTGTGCTGACAGAAAGCCCAGAAGAACAGCCAGTGAAGACTGTAGCTGAGCACAGCCTAGTCTAGCTTGAACCTATAGGATATTTCTCCCAGACCTCTAATGTTCCTTCCCTCCCTTCCTCCAACAGAACCTCATCCCCTCCATTAGTATTCTGAACCAGACAGCAACTCTGGGTAGATAAGATTTTTCCAGAGGGATAGACCATGGATTTGGGAGAAGGGAGGGAGGAGAGTGGGGCAGAAGGCAGTGCAAAACCATTTTGACAGGCATTTGTCCACAGAGTCTCAAATCTGTTTGTCATCTGCACTGAGCATCGTCTGGTTTCATCCCTTCTGCTGTTGGAATGATATGTCCAGAGAAAAATGCAGGGCCAAGACTCAAATCCTAAGGGATACCAGCTGGAGGAGAAGCAAGTTGTCTAAGAAGTTCATTGTAGGCACTCTCAGGAAAAATAGAACTCTAGTCTGCCTCTGGGAGAGGCTCTATAAGGCTTTCGTTCCCACCACTTTTCCTTCATCCCCTCTACCAGGTCTGTCTGTAAAAGAATTTGCAGTGGCCTTACAAATAAGAATGAAATGTTGGTAGCCATTTAATTTGATTTTTTAAAAAAAAGTCAGTCACCAGACACCATTCTGTAAAGTAAAACAAGACAAATCAGAATCCTATGTTAATTGCCTTGTAGTCACTGTTCTTTGTAGATGGGCAGAGTTGTAGCACATTCTAGAGTACTAGGACCTATGTCTGTAGAAAGAATGCTGTTGACTTTGCAAAGCTCCACTGATCCCCCATATCTGTCTCATGCCAGATTCCACCATTAGCCTTAAGTTAAAACAAAAAATGAGTAGGTTAAAAGATAAGAATGTTATATGGGATTAAACTAGAATTGACCATTTGTACTTCAGCAAACTCAGAGATCAACAAATCTATAATTTCATAAGGCCTTGTGAGAATAAGATTCAGAACATGCACATTTGGATGGGGCCAAAACCAGGGACACAGTCAGTATTAGAGGTCCTGTCAGGAAAATCAAACATGCTGTAGTGAAGGGTGAGACCCTGGAGGGTATCCTTAAGAGCATTTAGGGATAGCCTGAAAAGCAGAAGCAGGACACAGGAACAGATTTATGTGTGTGTGAAAGAAAATGCTCTCTGGAATCAGAGAATTTATAGACAGATCACCTAGTCCAACATCCTTACTTTATTTTATTTTATTTTATTATTTGCTTTTTGGAGGGCAGTTGGGGTTAAGTGACTTGCCCAAAGTCACATGGCTAGTAAGTGCGTCAAGTGTCTGAGGCCAGATTTGAACTCATGTCCTCCTGACTCCAGGGCCGGTGCTCTATTCACTGCACCACCTAGCCACCCCAACATCCTTACTTTAGAAAGGACAAAGAGATGAAATGATTTGCTCATTCACCCAGCTAAGTAAGAAATAGATTCAGAATCTGAATACAGAATCTGGGAATCCAAATCCGGACTACTTTCCCTTATATGAGGCGGCTGGACGGTCACTCAGTCACAGCTGTGGTTGCCTGAAGATAAGGTTAGGAGCTGACACAGCCCATCATCTTTGGCGACGAGGCTTTTTCCCCTTCTTGAAAAGTCATTGAACCTGAGGACTGTGTTACTTTAGTCTCTTTTGTCATCTTCACCCACCCCGAGTTTGAATCCAGTCTCAGATACTCGCTAGCTGTCTGCTTCCATTTCCTTAATTTTTTTCTGCCCCTGCTTTTACCTTCTTCCATTCTTTCCCTCCCTATCTTTCCAGTCATGGCCAAGTAGTGCAGCCTGACTGTGTGGAGCAATTTCTGGGACTCCAAGAAGGTGCTAGGACAAAACAAGCTTATCTCTGATTTTGTTGTTGTTGTTATTTGGTCATTTCAGTTGTATCTGACTGTTTATGACCCTATTTGGGGGTCTTCTTGGCAGAGATGCTGGAGTGGTTTCTCCTTTCCTTCTCCAGCTCATTTTACAGATGAGGAAATGGGGTCCGATGGTGAAGTGAGCCAGTAAGTATCTGAGGTCAGATTTGAACTCAAGAAGAGGAGTCTTTCTGACTCTAGGACCAGTCCTCTATCAAATTTGCCACCTTGCCAACTTGCCCTTGAAGACAATTTTTAGCTTAAGGCTTTTGTCTTAGTTAAAATGCAAGTTACATTTGAAAATCTTATCAATCAACTCACCTCCCCATGAGGGAGATCAGAAGGGAAGAGAAGACTTGAGCAGGCTGGAGACAAACTTGATATGCTTCCAAATTTCCTTTCCATATGCACACCACCTTTCTACATCCCTGCATCCCTAACTTGTTTCTCTGGGGCCAGAAGTGGCAGGCTAGGGCACTTGACTTACCTCAGCAGGCCCGTATTCATACCTGTATTCATGTTTTCACTTTTCTGTTCATCTGTTTTCCCACCTAAAGCAGATAATAATACTTATCCTACCTGCCTTCCAAGGATACTTTGAAGAAAGTGCTTTGTTATGTAAATTAGTTATTATTGTTGTCAGCATGCACCTCAGAAGTCATAACAAGCACAGGTTTTTAGTACATCCCTTTACTGGCTCATATGGTCCACATTCTCTGTCCCAAGCAGGTCTCTGGCAGAACAGCTCCGTCTCCTGAGCTTTAGTTACAGACCATCTCTATCTAAGCACCCATCAGTGAAAAATGCATGTAGAGCATTGTTGAAGTCTTTCTCTAGGCACTTAATTGTTTCTGTAATATGGTCATTAACAGTTTGTCAACTCGAGACCTTCCTTCTGTCCCATTGGTGTTGTCTGAAAAATCTTCCATCTGGGTACGTGTGTGTGTGGGGGTGGATTTTCTAGTTGCTAATGTTCTTGTTTAAAGGCGACTTACTTTCTACATGGCCGAAAATTCCCTAAGGTTATTTTGGTGCATAGTTCTCTAGATTGTTTAAACTAGTTTTCATTTAGTGTAATAATAAGCCTTACATATGTTTTATTTGTTTCATATTTTGTCTTTGATCTTTACAAAGTAAACTCTGAGGTGCCCTTTCTCCATCCCAATGAACTTGTTACTTTGGAAAGAATAATTTTCGAGGGGCTGAGAATACTACTGCAGTCTCTTCATACCTCTATATTCTTTAGACCTATAGGTGTCCTTCACTATTTTTTTTTCAAATTGGACATTAGTCTGGTTGTATAGAAGGGTTGTAACCAATGGAGTGAGCAAAGGGAAAAAAGAAAGAGAACCAAACATGAAAAAGAACGATGATGTGTAGATTGCTTCAGTCTCCATTTAAACTGTTCTTTCTATATCTTTCTCTGAATGCAGACATCCCCTTCCATCCTGAGACTTGTACAGTTGTCTTATAACTGCGCGTTGCTGAGAAGAGTCCAGTTTATCAAAGTTGGGGATCACTCATATGCTGTGTTTGTGATTGTGTACAAATTTTTCCTGGTTCTGCTCTTCTCACTTAGCATCAGTTTGTATAAGGCTCTCTATTTGAATATGAAGACCATTTCCTCCCCATTTCTTATAGCACAATAATATTCCATTACATTCATATACCACAACTTGTTTAGCCACTCCCCAGTTGAGGGTATCCCCTTAATTTCCAGTTTTTTGCC
>CM053597.1:152018305-152037513 GCA_028646575.1 Pseudocheirus occidentalis
CTCTATCAAGTCAGAACCCTACAGTAGGCAGAGTAGGCATATAGCATATAGCATAAGCTATGGTTGTTCCCCTTTAAAATTGCTCTTCAAATGAAGAAGGCAGAAAATGAAACATCTATAACATATACTAGAAAATATGATATGTTAAAGCATAAGATAGTAGTTGGAGTGAATGGAGTCACAGGAATTAGGTATAGGGTTAGTCAAAAAAAGCTTAGAATAATAGAGCTTAGATGTGTGATGCATCTCAAGAGGTCCTCTAGTCCAGGCCCCTGTTTTTAGGCCATTTTAGAGATGAGGCAACTGAGAATCAAAAAATTTAACTTATCAAATGAGAAAATATAAAGTACTATATAAAATGTAAAGTACTATACAAACTTTAATATAAATATTTAATATATATTATTCTTAATCACTGTTAGAGCATTCTTCTCATCTTTTTTGATGTTGTTTATATAGAAACAGGACATGTTGTTTTCCTGCTATTCTTTTATATTTAATTTTCTATGAACTATTGTGCAGGGGGATAAAATGATTGCTTTTTGTAATTGAATGAGAGTATTGGAATGTAAACTGACCACATTTCATCACATAATCACAGCAGATTTTATGCCAATTTTTTTGTGAAGCTTTTGAAATATTGTACCAGTGTTACTTAAAAATTGTTTATTACTAAACTGTCTTTGGTGCAAGATTGGGATGCATGAAAATACTTGTGAATAAAATTACAATTGGGAAGATGCCAGTCTTACCATATCATGTGACTTACTCATGGCAGCTTCACCTGCCCTTCTGCTCCCTTTGCACCTAAACAACTGTTTATTGGGTTGAATGTCCTTAGTACTGCAGAGCTCTAAACAAACTATGCAAGTAGCCTTTTGGAAATATACTGACAATGCATGTGGGCTGAGAATTCTAGGTTTGTGGCTCACAGTGCGGGAGAGTAAAATGTGTATCCATATGCCACTGGTGAATACTTTGCTTCTCTGTTTATCTTTTAAGCAGCATGATAACAGATTTATACCAAGCTACAATTATGTGATGAAAGGTTATAAGTGAATTTTTGGACTGAAAAAATAGGGATGTGGCAATTATGAGGTGAAATCCCATAGACTCATTAAAAGTGTCTTGAGAACAATTTCAGTATCAGACAGGATTGCATGTAATTCCTCCTGTTGCCATATAGTTTTAATTTTTTTCTTGAAGTCTCTATATTTTGCAAGCTTTTTATGGCATGTAGTTTGGTGATTCTGAGTATTTGGTAGGGAGACATATATTAAGAATGTTATTCTTAAAATTTTGTGATCGGGGTTAAATCCAGGCAGTTGTAAACAATAGTTCTGTCAGGAATGATGCTCTGGTCACTGTATAGTTTCTTTGTCAATTTCTTAAGAATATTTTGGGGTTTGTAGTTGAAGTATGAGGCCTTGTGTTAGGTTGGTTTATAAAGCATAGTGAGCTTCTGGTATATGACTCTGATCACTTCTGTCTTCCTAGCTATCCAATGAATGTTAAAATTTGCTGCAAATTTCCAGAATTTCAAAATATAATCTGCACTGATCTTTAAGTTCAGACTCCTTAAGAATAACCTTTTTGTAATATTTGGCAACAGTGATATGAACCTGGAGTGTCATCATAGACTCCTTAGTTTTTATAAACAAATCTATATGCTCAGCCACTTGTTCAACACTCCTTTGTCAAGATATTGTTAACATAGATGTCATCATAATTTTTAATTCCACTGTCAAATTTTAGCCATTTAAAAAACTTTATATGGAAATAAACTAATTTTGGTTATATTTGATAAATCACTGGTGTGTTCCTTTGCTATTGTTTTGTGAAATGAGGTTTGTTGATTCCTAAAATAGTTATATAAAATTCAGAGCTGTTAATCATGTGCTTTGAGGATAATTATCAATCTTTGTTGGTAAAGAAGTATTAATCTTTCTGTAGTTGCTTTAGGCTGATGGGCCCTATGAAAGATTCCATGAACTGAAGGAGTTGCTCAATTTGTTTGTTTGTTTGAGCCATGTAGCTCAGTGTTTTCCATGTACATCAAATGATTAACAAGATGTTCTGGTTTGACTCTCCCTTTAATTTGGAAGCCATATTTAGTTCTATATAGGAGAGTTAATAATGAATTTACTGCTCCTAAGAATCATAATGGACTTAAATTGTTTCACTGCCAAGTTTGATACCAGTTGTTTTTGACATGATATCGGGTGGGGTGTTTTAAATAGAGCACAGTTTTCTACATGGACATCAAATACTCAAGCATCCTTCCTATACTTAGGCGAGTACAGATCAGAATGGGGGCTTTGTGAAAATAAAGGTACTATTACTGTGCTTTTGGACAACTTATTTGATAATGATTGAATTATTAATAAGGTACTTTTTATACTCCTGGGAGCTTTTGAATGACCCCCCCCCCTTTTTTTTCTGTATCAAAAGCTTTTATTAACCATTTAACACCACTAGGTTCACCGCACACCTGCTGCCCTTCCCACAGGAAGGAACCATAGCTTCAGGGACATGACTGGAGATTTGGCCATGTTCCATCATGGATGCTCCAAACTCACTGAGGACAGACAGCTCGGCACGGGAAGTCCTGCCCGCGGGGGCTCCTCCTTAGGCCAACTGCTCCGCCACCACCTGCCCCGGCTCAGCTCGAGAAACTTCAGTTTTTTTGGGGGGGGGACCCTTCTTAATCCCACTCCAGAGCTCTAGGCGGTTACACCATCACCTTGAAGCTGCTCCGGTGGGGCCTGGTGGGGTTCAGCAGCACTGGCAGCTCCGGGCAGGCCAGGCGCCCCACCGCTGCGTGGCGTGGCGCAGGTACACCCGTCAGCTGCAGCAGTGCTCAATGACCACGGGCCTCTCCCACGCCCGCCAGCTTCTCCGGCTTCTCGGCTTCCCCGTCTGTTGCCGTCCGCCTTGCGTTTCCTCCCGCGAGGAGCCATGGTAGCCGTGGGGGACAAGGCACGTGGAGATTACTATCCTGAATCCCGGGCTGCCCGGCTCCACTATACGGAGCTGCGTGCGTACGGCCCTTTTTATTTTTAAGTCCATATATATTTTTTTCCTACAAGTGAGTATATATTTGTTTTTAGTGATTCAAGATATGAATGTCCTGTATAAAGGATGTGAACATGCAATTGGTACACATTTAGAGGAGTGGCTGGTTTTCTCATCCTTTGATAATTGAGATCTGACACTTTCTCTTAAAAAAGGTACAATCAAGTTTTGTCTGAGATGGAGCTTGTAAAGCTCTTTGCTAAAAATGTATGTGCCACTGAGCTAATAATTACTGATGCTTTGTAGCTGGTTCTTTTCAAATTTTCCATAGAAGCTAAGAATTTTTGTCACCTCCCTTGATCTCTTTTGTTTGTTATATTAGTGACATGAAAACTTTCTGCTTTCTCCTGTCATCTAATGAGTTTTCATTGTATTGGACTTCTTGTTACTATGTAGACAGTCATCAATTTCCCACACCTTCTTCTGGTGATTCTTCTTTGTATTCTTTACTCAGGTGTCTCTGATAAAGTTTTTGATTGACATAAAGTAATTTTATTCTTTATGATACTCTAACCCCTTGTATTGTCTTGACCTTTTGACTTTGTCTTTCAACTGCAGATTAAGGGAATATAGAAATTCTGATGTTTTGTTTTTCCATATTCTTTTCCAAATATTTCTTTTTTGTTGCTTTTAATTGGGCACTATGGTGTTCAGATTTTCTATTGTATGTACCATCTTGGGACTGATAAAGTTTTCCAATGACTTTTGTGCAGATCTTAAATAGCTTTTTTTTTTTTTTTGCTTTTGGAGGGCAACTGGGGGTTAAGTGGCTTGCCCCAAGTCACATGGCTAATAAGTGTCAAGTGTCTGAGGCTGAATTTGAACTCAGGTCCTCCTGACTCCAGGGCTGGTACTCTATTCACTGTGCCACTTAGCTGCCCCTTTAATAGCTTTCTAATGTTACTTCTGCCATAATGGTGTATGACACATGTCATCAGGGGTATTCCTTGATAGTATCACTTTTCCTCCTATGAATTTTGCCATGGCAGCTCCTGCTGCATACACTGTTATGTGCAGACCATGAGTAAAATTTTTACTAACTAGCTTGCCCAAAGGAAGAGGAGTTAGAAACAAGCATTTATTAAGTACCTACTATGCATTAGGCATTGTGCTTACCATTTAAAAATATTGCTTCATTTGATCCTCATGAAAACCCTTTCCAGTGAGTGCTAATCTGACTCCCATTTTACAGCTGAGAAAATGGAGGCAGGGAGAGATTAAGTGACTTGCCTCAGGTTACACAGCTAGTTAAGTAGCTGAGGTCAAATTTGCACTCAAGTCTTCTAGCCTCCAGGCCCAATGTGCTATCTATGGCATCACCTAGCTGCCTCAAGGTTTCGACCATGGTCATAGACTTCTAAGTGGTAGTGGAAAGAGGGGACTTGAACCCAGATTTCTTGTCTCCTGCTCCTTTCTTGGCTTTCTTCAAGACTCAACTCCAATCCTATCTTCTGTAAGAGGTGTTTCCTGATTTCCTTCTAGTGAAAGTCTTCTTTCCAAGGTTGCCAACCATTTATACTGTAGATACATTGTACATGTGCAGCTGTTTGCATTCTGTCCTTCACATTATAAGGAGAGATCCTTGAGGGCAGAGGCCAGGCTTTTGTATTTCTTGACATAGTCAGTACTTAGTACAGCATCTTCCAAATAGTAAGCTTTTTAAGAGATGCTTGTTGGTTGAACAATACTTCAAGTGAAGGAAGTGAATTTTGAATGAAATTTTGAAGAAGAGCAGACACATAGATTGGGCTGCAATAAAGTCATAATAATGACATAATAAAGGATGATATTTCAGATGGTATAGCAGAACAATGGGTGTAGAGGGATGAGGTGTGAGACAAGTAAGGATGGTGGTTAGAGACTGAAAGAGGGGTAGCATAGCATAGTGGATAAAATATTTGAAATAAGAAGATCTGTATCTAAGACTCTGCTAATTACTTACCGTGGGCAAGCCTGGTCAGTGTGCTGAACAACAGTTTATCTGCAAAAAGGTTATAATTGCTTGATTTATCTCACAAGGTGGTTGTAAGGTTCAAATGAAGTAATACATGCAAAGTCGTAGTATAACCACTTCTTAGATATTGATATGTATTGAGCAAAATTCTTCCATTTAGAATGTCAAGAGATAATGCTTATAAATATCCTAAAAGTGTTGTAGTCACTTACTAGTGAGGGGCCTGATGAAAACTAAAGATTTTCTGCACCAGAAAGAGGAACTGAAGTATCATGGGAAGCAGGAATCTTGAAGGAAAGAGAACAAGAGAGGTGCCAGACAGAAATTCACCAACGGTGAGCTGTAATATCAAGTAAAGCCACTGCTATCCCAAATTGAATATAATAGTGAGCAGTTGGAATCCTGTTTGGTTCATTGATCCACTTTAGGAGTGGGTTATCTGTCTAAACCAGTGGTTCTCAACGTTCCTAATGCCGTGACCCTTTAATACAGTTCCTCATGTTGTGGTGACCCCCAACCATAAAATTATTTTCATTGCTACTTCATAACTGTAATTTTGCTACTGTTATGAACTGTAAGGTAAATATCTGGTATGTAGCAATTATTTTCATTGTTACAAATGGCACGCAATCCACAGGTTGAGAACCGCTGGACAGAATTCACTGTTTGCCTGTTGTGGGATGTAGTGAAGTTCTCCCTCTTCATTATTTCTCTCTTGCCTCAATATTTATTGGCTAATTGACAGTGATGTCCTTTGGCGTTTTCCACTCTACATATTTAAACCTACTTTATCTGTATTTTTATAAGGATTTTGTTTTCAGATAAAGATAAATTTTTTTTTTCTGAGTGAATGTTACTGTGAATTGATCAGTAAACATTTATTAAATGTCTGCTATGTGCTGGTCACTGTGCTAAGTGCTGGGGATACAAAAAGAGGCAAAACATAGCCCTTTCCCTCAAGGAACTTAGAATAGATCAAGTCGTGATTTGTTGCATGTTCTAATTTTCAAGCTGTAAATGTACTTGATGAAAATTTAACAATTGACTCTCTTCCGGGGTATGCACTGACTCTAGTTTCCCTTTGTTCTCCATTCTACCCTCTACTCCCATTGTTATAGAGGCCAGAAGGGTCACAGAGAACTGAAGGTCATTTTGTACTTTGTTGTTGCTGTTTCCTAAGTTTCTGTAGCCTAAGAATTCATTAGATAATGACCAAGTGTAACTAAATAGGCTGCTTCTTGGACAGCAAACCCATATATTAGTGGGACCATGTATTCTAAACCTTTTGAGTTTGATAAAACTTGTCATGGCTTTAGTACTGCTGGTTCAGTTTTGGAGAACAGAAGGTTATTTCCACTTATGTATTACCTCCACAAAATTTCAGAGTGGGAAGGAACTTTAATGACCATCTAGTTCTGACTTCACCAGATTAAAAAAAAATCTCTGTATAACACACCTGGCAATTGGTCATCTAGTCTTTGCTTGAAGATCTCTGAGGGGGAAACTACTACCTCTCCAGGCAGCCCATTCCACCTTTGGACAGCTCTAATTGCTGGGAAGTTTTTCCTTATATCAAGGCCAAGTTTGCCTCTTTGCAATGTCATGATGATGCATTAAAGTAGATCTTTTATGGAGGAATAAGAATCTAAGAGGAATTATTTTCTTGGCTTTCCAGTGTATGAAATTTCCTCTGCCAGAAGAACAATAAGACTAATGTGCTTTCACCAACTGGTGGATTATATTTTCAGTCACACCAGGCTTCGTTGCCTGAAAAATAAGGACTTGGGGAACTACACTAGCTTTCCAGCCAGAGAACTGATGTTTCTATACCCAGAGCTAATAATCTAAGAGTTAGGGAAATCAGTTGTCTTTAGCATCCAGAATGAAGGTGATTACACACATGTTGCACATTGACCTTCCCTGGAGTATTATATCTAGTACTGGATGGCATATTGTAGAAGGCACATTGCATGTGAATAGTATGTGTAGAAGATTATGAGAACAGAATGGTAAAGGGAGTTGGAAAAAATAATGTAGCATTTGCTTAAAGGAGCAGGGAAGAGAAAATGTGGGGGAACATTGAATTTGATAAACATGTGGTTTGTTCATATCACTGTCTTGGGTTCTAGGGCTACAAACACAAAATCAACAGTCACTGACCTCAGGGAGCTTAATTTACATAAAGGCAGGGTATGATATGTACATGGATAACTGAAAGGGTAGTTTGAAAGGTAATTAATATCTGGGAGGATCAGGGAAAGTTGCAGAGAAGGTGGCACATGACCTGAGGGAGTATATTGCAGGCACAGGATAAAGGCATCCTATGGGAGTTGGAATGCTGATCCTAGGGAAAAGTTAGAAAGCTTGTTTTGCTTGTACATGGAGTACATGAAGGGGTATGCCATGTCTGGAAAGGTTGTTATCAGACTGTAGAGAATTTTAAGTTCCAAGTCAAGAAGTTTTATTTTATTTTAAGAGGCTAAAGGGGACACTCAAAATTTTTCACTAGAGAAGCATAGTGAGATTCATACTATAGTAAATTGCTTTTTTTGCTGGATCTCTGGAGGCTGTTATAAAAGGGAGAACCTGGAAGCAGGGAGGCCAGTTAGGAAGCTATTGATATCATCCAAATGAGAGATGATGAGGGCCTGAACTAGAGTGGTAGTAATTGGAATGGAGAGAAGAAGATGGATGGAGAGAAGAGAGGTGAAGGCAGAGGCAAGACTGGACAAATAATTGAATATTGGGGTGTGGGGAAGGGGAAAGAGTCAAAAATGACTCTGTAGTAACAGAACTAGATGACTAGAAGGGTAGTGATTCCTGCAAATGAAATAGCATTGCTTAGGAGGGGAAGGTGTTTTAGACAGGTTGTAATGTTAATGGGATTTAAAATCTTTCCCACCCACTAATAGGCCTCACATAGAACCCATTAAGGGAAGTTTTCTTAGGGAAGGCTTGCTTATAGGGGGGCTTTTATACCTTTTGTTAATTTCAAATTAGGCATTGAGTCAAAAGGTTGTCATGCCTTCTGGCTCTGAGAAGTGTATATATACTCTGAGTTGGTATTTTGCTTTGGAGGCTTGCTTATGAGAAGGATCTTGTGATTCCCTAGTTGAGATTCTGAGTGGCTGTATGTTCAGAGCTCCCTGAATGCTCAGATGTAAAGGCTCTCTTGATCCAGGGATGTATGGAAAGTGTGTAGTTGATTCAGGCAATCAGAGCCCTGTCTGTTGGTCTCTCTTTCTCTGCTTGTATTTTCTCTGTATTTTCTTTGTATTTTCTCTGAAGTTCAGGGTGCTTGCTGACTTTTCCCCTGAACTAATGAATGTAATTAAAAAAGATTGTTGCCTAAAAGTAAAGGACAGTGTGTTGTTGATGAATTTAGTTATAGAATCACTACTGTGGAGGGAGGAAAAGCAAAGCCAGAACAGGGGCAATAGATTGGGGGAAACTGGAAATGGTATGGAGATGAGAGGATAAGGTGAGGATGAAGAATAGGGTTAGGAAGAATGACAGAGAGGAATAAATAAAAGGGCAGGAGTTAATGAATAGGAAGGGGAAATTTCAAGATGATGAAGACTGTCCTGTTATATGTTATGGTGAATCTGAAGGTATTATCACACCTGTGACTGCTTCTAGGGAAATGAAGATCTATCTCATGAGAACTAAGGAGGTTGATAAATTGAACCCAAGGCTGGGCTGTTTGAGGAAACATTAATATATATTGAAACCCCTGAACAGGATGGTGAGAGTTAGGGTGGAGAGGATGATTTGATTAGGTACTGAACTCAGGATGGAAGGAGAGTGACCTAGAGGCAGGCAGATGATGTCAACAAAGTTGACACCTCCACAACTGTGAATCTCAGTGGAAGAAAAGTTGCTTAGGATGATGGTGTGAGCAAGTCTGGAAGTGACAGTGAGGAGCAAAGAATATGGCATAGGATGATTGACTTAGAATTGAAGGAGCCTTAGAGATCACTTAGTCCAACCCAATCGTTTTGTAGGTGAACACACCGAGGTCCTAGGAAGTTGTAACTTGCAGAAGATCACACACCTAGTAAGCAGAACAGTTGGAATTTTGGTGGAAGGAGTTTCCATACCAGGAGTTCCCTATGCTGATAAGTCACAGATCAGGTCCAACAAAATAAAATAAAATAAAATTAAGAGATATCCAGGCAGACTACCCAGGTTTGGGGGCAGTAATGTGCTGCGGTGGATAAAGAGTGGGCCTTGGAGTCAGAAATACCTGGGTTTAAGTCCCTCTTCTGTCACATACTGATTGTCTGACTGTGTAAGACTCCTAACTCTTGGTGGCCAGCAACTCCCAAAGACTATAAGGGGCAGTGCTGTTGCTAGTCTGCATTAGCAGAGAGAGTGCCTTCATTCTAAGTTCTTCACACCAATGAAATCACTTGTCTTTTCACTTTTTCTCTTTGTGGAAAGCATCACTCTTCTGGCTTTAGGCAATGCCTGCCAGTCCCTCCTGACTCCTCACCAAGGAATGAAGGGATGACCTATTGGTCATGCAGGAAGTTCTTTTTTTTTTTAGACGACAGAAGCAAAAATTTATTCAGACATCAGAAAACCAAATCCCCAAACAAGTAAGCCAATTCCATCATAGTAGCAAAGAAGTCAATAAGCACAGAGAGCCACGCCTTCTGTTAGCCTTCCCACAAGCCTATATAAGACCAATATTTAATCACACTGGGGAGCATGCTCTCATCCCAACCATCTAGTTTATCCCTGACTTCCACATACAGGAAGTTCTGTTGCAGCTATGATGTTCAGAGATGGTGGTGCGTTGTTTGAAGAATCTAAAGTGACCATTTACCAGATTAGAAACACCTTGTAGTTTCTAAACAGCCCAGTAGTTAAACCTCTTTTAGACTTAAGTGGGTTTATCTAATTAGAGAAGCCAAAGAGGACCTGAAAGGGAAGAACTTGAATGCATGTCTATTCAAATTCCTCTTTGCATCATAACTGGAAACACTTTCTGTGTAAAAGTTCAAAGACTTGGGATTAATTCCAAGTTACAGATATCTTATTTTTTGCATAGTTCTGGGAGTCTAAAGTAAGTTCATTCCTAGAATTATAAATCAGTGTAGACTTTGAAAGGCAACTAGGTGGCGCAGTGGATAAAGAATGATGCCTGAAGTCAGGAAGACCTGAGTTCAAATTTGGCCTCGGACACTTACTTGTTGTGTGACCCTGGGCTAGTAACTTAGTTCCATTTACCTCAGTTTCCCCATCTGTAAAATGTACGAGAGAAGGAAATGACAAACTATTCCAGTATTTTTGCCAAGAAAACCTCCAAAAGGGGTTATGAAGAGTTGGACACAATGGGAAGTAACTAAATGACCAGATTTTTGAACTCAGTATTTCAAATGTGAAATAATTTCATTTAATACATTGTTTCTAATTACAAAAAAATCCCTACACTTTCTGGTGCAGTGTATTGATGAATATAAAAGAAGGAATATAAGGTACTGGAGAATGTGACCATAGATAAGGGAAATACCAGTTCACTGGGGTTCCATGCCACCATGACAATGGAAGGCGGATGCCCTGCACATTTGAGTGCTTGAATCCAGAGACATTGTTTTTTTCAATAGTTCTGTGACATAAGACAAAATAGGTACAACTTCTACTTCTCATCATAAGTTCTAAGGTAATTTTTTTTAAGAGTTTGCCTTCCTTTATTTGTATTGAGCCAGGCTCTGGTTTCCAGTCAAAGGAAATATGAAAATCTGTTACATGGCTCCATCTGGAATCTTATTTTTTGGAGGCTCAGATAGGCAGTTCAAGCTTGAAGAATGTCCATTGGCTTTCAGGGACAAACATAATCACCCAGGGGCATCTCCACCTTTTTGGTCTCTCTCAAAGATACATTTGACTCTTTCTCAAGGAAGAAGGTGTCCATCTAAGGGTGACTTCCCTCAATGGTGGGAAGGGTCCTACTTCTGGAGGTATAATGGATTGAAAGTAAAGGGGCAAGGGCTACGATAAATGCTAAATTTCATCACAGTCTTCCTCTGTCTGGATTGGTCAGTGTGTCATGAGAAATAACCAAATAATGATTTGCAAAACTAGTCTTCTGACACATACATTCTTTTTCATTAAAAAAGGTGCTGGATATGGCACATATCCACAAGTGGCCATACAACTCAGATAATTTATACCTGAGTGCCCTCTACTTGATTCTTGGCATCCTGTTTTTAAAAAATGGACTATTTTTCCAAATCTATCATGGGTTCCTCAAGGCATTCTTCCCTTCTTCCTTCATTCTTCTGTCATTTTGTGAATAACAAGGTCCCTTGTCATGGAGAAGATAGGGGTGTGATACATATCAGTTTCTTCAGAGACTAGGCTCCAGTCATTGAACATGGCCTGGCCAATCTCCTTTACTTGGCCCTCTTGCTTCCGGGAAGCATCCCACTGGTCTTTCCAAGATCCAAATTTGGCTTGGCTTACATAGCACTGGGGAGCTGCCAGGAGTAGGACTTGTTGTACTGCCAAAACATGGGCTTGCACGAGTAGAGGCAGCCTAGGCGGCTCAGGCTGAGGAGCAGCTGTGACTAAGACAGCTTGTGGGTCAGTAGACAGTCTGCCCAGGGTTTGATGTGCAGGTGAGGCTGCTTAGCATGTTAAAGTCCAAGGATAAGCTCTCTGAGTCCTAATGTGGCACACAAGTACTTTGCTGTTCAGCTATTGATCATCTGAGATCCATACAGCTTCTGCCTCCTCACCACTCCTAGCATTTAGCCAACAAGACAGTAGGCGCATTCAAAAATTCATTTTTAGTAAACAAACACATATTTTTCCCAAACCGCTGTCCTGAAAAACAAAACAAAATCCTTTTAACAAAAAGCACCATCAAGTAAAAACAAACTCCTAACTGCTCCAAAATGTGTGTGTCAGGAAGTGAGTAACATTCTTCATCATTGATCCTTTGGAATTATGACTGTTCAGAACTCTTCAGTCTTTCAGAGCTGTTACTGTATAAATTGGTCTCCTGGTTCTTTTCAGATCACTGCAGCATTTCATATAAATCTTTCCAGGATTCTCTGAAACCATCCACTTCTTCAATTGAACTCTATCACATTCATACAATGTGTTAATTTGTTCAACCATCTGTTCAACCATAATTTGTTCAAATATTCCTTAATTGATGGACATTGCACCCCATTACCCTTAGTTTCCAGGTTTTTTCCACAACAAAAAGAGCTGCTGCTATACATATTTTTGTACAAATAGACCCTTTTCTTCATTCTTTGATCTTTTGGGGAGTTGTGAATTCTTCCAGACATTCTGGAAAGCAGTTTGGAACTATGTTCCCAAAATTACTAAATCATGAATACTCTTTGATTTAGCAACACCCGTACCATGCAATAGGCTTTTAAGGGAATAGTTTGGAAAGTAAGGAAGACTTGAAGTGTAGTTCCTGGGGGAGCTCATCCTCACTGACTAGTAATAGCTCTTCTTCTACTTCTTGGCTACCTATCCAGACATACTATTGCCATAGAACACATTCCACTGTCTTCTGGCCTCAAATATCTAAAAGTTTTTAATGGGGAAGATTGATTTCATGTGTTTTGCTTGATTTTAGAAGGCAGAACTAGAGCCGGATATAGAAATGACCTGTTTTAACCCAATATCAGAAGTAATTTCCTAACAACTAATGCTGTCCCAAATGGAATGGATTGCCACCATGGACAGTCAGTTACCTAGTACAAAGTTGTCTTCAAGTAGAGGCTGGATGACTCTGATATTTTAGATGAAATTCATGCTTTGAGTAAGGACTTGGACTTAGATAAATTCATTGATCTCTTCCATTTTTAAGATTCTTTGTTTCAAAGAGTATAAGCTTGCTGAGGGCAAGGGAACTGTCCTTTATTCCCCAAGTTCATAGCATATTTCTATGCCAGGGGTTCTTATCCTGAAGCATGTGAACTTTTTGAAAAAAAATTTCAGAAATTATTTCCTTTGTAATCCTATGTATTTTTGAGCATTTAGAAGTGCTTAAGGAATATTTAAATATCTTAAAATATTTTTCTGAAAAGGGATCTATAGGCTTCACCTGAGTGTCACAGAGGTCCATGGTACCAAGAAAAAATCTCTGCTCTCTAGAATTATATATCATGTTAAAAATGGTAAGAAACTATAGATATCATAAAAATCTGCAGATGGGGAAACAGCAAGTTGAGGGTGGAGCTTGAGTTCTCTATGCGTTCATTAGCTGACCATTTACCTTGCTTGTGTTTTGTAGGGTGGCTCTATTACCATTCATTCATTCACTCCCAAATTAATAAATGAAGAAAGCATTTATTATGGGTGTACTATTTTCAAGGCACTATGCTAAATGTTATGGATACAAACAAAAAACTAAGACAGATTTTGCTCTCAAGAAACTCACATTCTAATGGAGAGACAACCTATATGGGAGGTTTCAATTACAAGTCAAATGGAAAGGTCCTTAGGGTATGGCAGCAAAGCAGATGGTAACACCTCTTCTTTAGTGTCATTTCCACTGATGAAATCATATCAGCTTCTGATTGAACCATTTGACCCTGAACTAGAAGCATTGTTCTTCCCAAAACTCTTGGGTTCAGGATCCCGGGTTATCTCCAACAGGATCTGAGGGGAGATGGAGGTGAAGGTGGTGGTGGTTTGATTTGCCTGGCACATTCTACCTCCTGGTTCTCCCTCACAGTGTCTTGCTGCTTCAGCTGGATTGGCTTTCTTTCCTTGTGTGTGACAGTTGGTTGGAGGTTATTGGTGGGGGTCACTGGCCCCTTCTCCACTTGTTAGTATTTATTGATCATTTACAATCATGTGCAAAGCTCTGTACTAGGAATGTATCAGGAACCATTCTCTGCTTGAGGCAGCCTACCAAAAATGGTATACCCCTTTTGTTGTATTTATAGGCTACTTACAAGTTCACATGGCCTAAAGCACACTTTCTCCATTTCCACAGAACATATACTCATAATGCAGTTATTTCTCTTTCTAAAAAATATTGTGACAAGGAGTATGGAAGCAAAAGCTCTCTTCTCTTTGAATTATGGAGATACGGGAAGAATGCTAAATAATGAAAGAGTGGAAGAAAGTGAGGTCAAGTGGAAAGAACCAAAGCTGATTCTGCTGCCATCATGGCCTTGTCCCTAGATGGCTGTGTCATCTTAAACAAGTTCATCAACTCAATTCAATAAGAGTTTGGCCAGGGCAACTATGCAAGGTGCTAAGACCCAAAGATAAAAGCAATGTAGCTCTGAATTTTAAGGAATTTTTTTTTTTGCTTTTTTTGGAGGGCAATTGGGGTTAAATGACTTGCCCAAGGTCACACGGCTAGGGGTGTGTGTGTGTGTGTGTGTGTGTGTGTGTGTGTGTGTGTGTGTGTGTGTGAAGTGTCTGAGGCCACATTTGAACTCAGGTTCTCCTGACTCCAGGGCCGGTGCTCTACTCACTGTGCCACCTAGCCACCCCTAGAACAGGAATTTCTCATCTAATAGGAAGGATACAAGGCATACACAAATAAGTATTATTCAAAGTAGAATGTGATGAGGGCAAAGGAGAAGTCTAAATAGCAAAAAAAGAATACTTAATGAGGGGGAGTTTTAAGCAGGGCTTCTTAAACTTTTTCCTCTGGAGACCCCTTTGGCACTTCTTAACTGGTGAATCAGAACCCTGGTCATGACTCGTCATTTAAAAAGTGCTGAAAATATATAAATAAAGTACATTTTGAGGAGGGAAAGAGCACCCACTGGGGGAATAAAGAAAGTTTTCTTGGAGGAGGTGGTGCTTGAGATGGGCTTTGAAAGATTTCCATGGGCAGAGATGTAGTGGGAATGATTTCCAAGCAAAGTTTTTGATCATTCACCTATCAGTGCCCACTTCCTTTCTTTCTTGTTCTTTCCTGCCACAAGAAGTACTGTTATGAATATTTTGGTATATATTGGACTGGCTTGTTTTTTTAAACTTCTTTAGTCTAATAGTGGGGCAAGTGGTCAGTGAGTATAGATAGTTTCATAATTCCAAATTGTTTCTGAGTGGATGGGTCAATTTCCAACTCTACCGGCAGCGTAACTCTCTTCGTATTTCCTTAATAACATTTACTTTTTCCAATTTCAATCCTTTTTTTGTCAATTTACAGGTTGTGCACTGAAACACCACAGCCTTTTAAATGTACATTTCTTTTATTATGATCTGAAGTATGTTTTCATATGGTTGTGTTGATAGTTTGCAATTGGTTTAAAGACTCCTCAGAAGTCATGTGACATTGGACAGAGAGCTGGTCTCTTAGTCAAGAAGACTTGTATTTAAGGCCCATATGTGAGATGCACTGGTTAAATCATGTAATTTTTTTAGTGCCTCCAAGACAACTACCTAAGATGTATTGGTAGAGAGAATTTCCTCACCAGGAAAGAAGTCCCTATACCAGTGAAATTGCAAGCTCTGTCACTTCTAGACTTTTCTTTTGCCTTCTTTACTCAACAACTTTTCCTCCTTTCAAGTCCATTCAGTTAAAAAATTGCCCCACTCTCCCCCAATTCAGGGTATGGTTGCTGTAGTATACCTACTCTCCAGGCATTCTTGCTCCTTTTTCAAGGAGTTCAGCCCTTGACTTACCATTTTCCTTTCCTTACCAGCTCTTGCCCTTATACTAGGGGATTTTAATCTATATAGAGGTTCTCGCAAAACTCTCTAACCTAATTCTAAAGCCTCCTTAAATCCTATGACCTACTTCTTCGCTTCACCTCAGCCACAGATAGGACTGGTCATATTCTAATCTTTCCACAAACATCCTACTTCCTTATTTAGAAACTCTCACATCCTACTATTTGGAAATAACCTGCTATCATTCCATCTCTCCCTCTACTATCCCTAAACCTATACCAAACCTATTCTTTGCCTGCATCAAGATCTTCAGTCCATCTACTTGAATGTCTCTTCTTCTGAGACCATTACCTCTGATTAGATTTCCCTTTTTTCCCGCTCAATCTAATTGTTAGTCATTCCTTTAAAATATTTTCAATTTAACTTTTTGATTCTGTACTTAATTCCAGAAAAAGATGAATATTTCTACATATAAAGAACACAAAAGAGGATTGTATGTGAAACCACAAGTTTCTATTTCTTACTGGTTGCATTTTAAAGAATTATATGATAAATTTAATGTATTACTTTCAAAATGGTGTTCCTTATCTTTGAGGTTCTTGCCATTTTCATCATTGGTCTTCTGGAGACATTTCTGGTTATTGCTTTGATCAAAGTTTTAAAGTATTTTAGGGTGATGATTTTTATTTTTTTACAATGTTGTTTTCATTGTATAAATTGTTCTCTTGGTTCTGTTCACTTCACTCTTCATCTGTTCATAATTCCCTGGGTTCTCTGAAATTATCTTTTTCACCATTTCTTATGGCCCAATCATATTTCATTCTATTCATATGCCAAAATTGTTTCAAGCCATTCCCCAGTTGAAGTGTATCCCCCAACATCCCAGCTTTGTGATGTTTTAAAAACATTTTTATTTTATTTTCCTCAATTACACATAAGAAAAAATATTTTAAAACATTTGCTTTAAAAAATTTTGAACTCCACCTTCTCTTCTTCCCCTCCTCTTTGAGAAGGCAAGCAATCTGATAAAGATAAAACATGTGAGGTGATGTAAAATATATTTCTGTATTAGCCTGTTGCAAAGGAAAATGCAGATCCTCACCCTCCACCCCCCCAAAAAAAGAAGGAAAAAGAAAAATACAATAAAAATTATGTTTCAATTTGCATTCAGACCCCATCAGTTCTTTTTTTTTTTTCTGGAGGTGATTAGCATTTTTTATCATGAGTCCTTCAGAATTGTCTTAGATCAGTGTATCGCTGAAAAGAGTAACAGTTTGTTTACAGTTGATCAATATTGTTATCATGTATAATGTTCTGGTTCTGCTCACTTTACATCAATTTATAGAAAGTTCTTTCTTAAATATTTGCTAAGATGCATAGTAGTATGTGCTACTTTTTTCTTTCTCTCTTAGCTACTCTCCTTAGGGTCTGAAAAGCTGTTTTTCTTGCAATTAGTTTCTTACTGGGGTTCTTTTTCTTCTTGACTTCTCTTCCATATCTTTACTTGTTTCCCCGTTGAATCTGATATATTTCTACACTAAACAGTGTGTGTGTATGTGTGTGTGTGTGTGCGCGCATGCACATGCATTTGTGTTTTCATTCTACCTGTAAATCTCCTGTTTTTCCTTATTTAACTCCCTTAGTACTCTTTGAAAACATTAAGCTTCTGAAGGTGTTTTTGTTTCTTTCCACCCATAAAAATGTCAACTCTTCATTATAATGCAGCCCCTTCCAATTGCTCAAATAAATTTGCTTTTCTAGGTGTCTCATGACCATTGTGTTTGTGATACATAATTCCTACTCTGTTCTGGTCTTTTCATCATAAATGTTTGAAAGTACTCTATTCCATTAATATTTCCCTGAATTACTCCCCACTCTCAGTCTCCAGAAGATTATAGTCAGCTTTTCAGGTTAAGTTATTCTTGGTTGAAAACAAACCCCTATCTTTTGTATTTTGGAATATTGTATTCCAGGTTCTCTCCATATTTATAGTAAAAGATGCCAGGCTGTAGGTGATCCTGACTCTGCTTTCTTTGTACTTGAAATCCTTTCTGGATACTTGTAGTAATTATTTTCTATGATGTGGGAGTTCTTGACTTTGGCTATGACATCCCTGCGGCTTTTTATCTTGAGATAAATCTTTTATCTTTCAGGATTTGATTGGTGAATTTTTAAAATCCACTTTAACCTCTGTTTTTAATAGATCTAGGCTGTTTTCATTTAAGAGTTCTTAAAATATAATGTTCAGTTTTTTAAATATGCTTTTAAAGAAGTTTAATATGTTTTAAATGATCTCTCCTTGACATGCTTTCCAGGTCAATAATTTTTGATACCAGCTATCTTCATCTATTGAAAAAATCTTCTGTTTTGTTCCATTATTTCTGCCTGTCTCATGGAATCACTGACTTCTGCTTGACTTATTACTTTCTCAAGGTTTATTATTTTTTGAAGCTATTTGTTTTTTATCTTAATTTTTTCCATTTCTTAGTATTCATTTAGTCCTCCTGGGAAATGTGTTTTTATCTTTTGAGTCACAGCTTATGGACATGCTCTCTTCTAGGTTGTATCTTTCGGTATCTCTAGTTCTGCAATCATTCCTTTTTCTTTTTAAAATTTGATTATTAATTTATTTTTAACATTAATTTTTTTGAGTTTTAGATTCTCTCTCCCCTCCAACCTTAACTCACCTGCTGAGAAGGCAACAATATGATATGAATTATGCAATGTGAAATCATGCAAACCCTATTTGCATATTAGCCATATCATAAAAGAAGCAAAAAAAAAGAGAGAAAATTATGCTTGAATTTGCTCAAATTTTAGTTGTCTGGTGGAGGATAGAATTTTTTCATCCTAAGTCTTTTAGAATTGTCTTTGATGATTATATTGATCGGTGTAACCAAGTCTTTCACATTTGATCACCATTCCAGCATTACTGTTACTGTGCACCATGATCTTTTGGTTCTTCTTATTAACTTTGCATCAGTTCACATAGGTATAGCATAATAGTTCTCCATCATAGTCATGTGCCTCAATTTGTTCAGCCATTCCCTAATTGATGGGTATCCTCTCAATTTCTAATTCTTTGCCACCACAAAAAAAGCTTCTAGGGATGATATTTTAAAAGGTGTAATTAAGAGGTGGGAGAGGAATAGAATGAGAGGAGACAGGGAGAGACAGAATGGTGTTAATCATCTCATATAGAAAAGGCAAGGATTACCTGTTACAATGGAGAGGAAGAACAGGGAGACAACAGAGAATGGCTCACTCTTACTCTCGTTGAATTTGGCTTAGGGAAGGAATGACATACACTCCAAAGTGGGTATCTTGCTCTACAGGAGATTAGGGGGAATAAGGATGAGAGGGGAGATGATGGAGAGGAAAGCAGGTTGGGGGGGAGGGTAGTTAGAAATACACACTTTTTTTTTTGCTTTTTGGAGGGCAGTTGGGGTTAAGTGACTTGCCCAAGGTCACACGGTTAGTTTTTTGTGTTAAGTGTCTGAGGCCGGATATGAACTCAGGTCCTCCTGACTCCAGGGCTGGTGCTCTATTCACTGCACCACCTAGC
>CM053597.1:152038013-152095004 GCA_028646575.1 Pseudocheirus occidentalis
ATATATATATATAATTATTATTTGTATGCAACTGGGAAATAAGATGTACAGGCACTGGGATAGGGAGATCCATCTTACCCTACCAGAAAGTCAGAGGGGTGATGGGGGAGGACATAGAAGAGAGCAGACTGGGGGAGGGAGTATACAGTGGGATAGGGCTGTTTTGAGGGGGTGGCTAGGGGAAAGATGGGAAGAAAATTTGTAACTCAAAATCTTGTGGAAATCAATGACACAAACTAAAAAAGAAAAAAACCCAAATAAACAACAAAAAAGAGCTCCTGCAAATATTTTTGTATATATCAGTCCTTTCACTTTTTCTTTCATCTCTTAGTGGTGGTAGTAGTGTTGCTGGGTCAGAGGGTGTGGACAGTTTTATAGTACTACGGGCATAGTTCCAGATTATTCTCTAGAATGATTGGACTAGTTCATTATTCCACCAACAATTCATTAATATAACTATTTTCTTTTATCCCCTCTAGCACTTTTCATTTCTAATAGGTATGAGGGGGTATCTCAGAGTTGTTTTAATTTGCCTTTCTCTAATCAATAGTGACTTAGTGCATTATGTCATGTGACTATAGATAGTTTTGATGTCTTATTCTGAAAACTTTCTGTTCATATTCCTTGACCATTTATCAGTTGGGGAATGGATCTATTTTTTTTTTATTAATTTAACTGAGTTCCCCATATGTTTGAGAAATGAGGCCTTTATCAGAGAAATTTTATGTAAATTTTTTCATATTATTTCATTTTCTATGGTATTTTTTTTAGCAAAATGTAGTTTTATGGGTTATCTCTTTTAATTAGATCTATTTTTGCTTTTGCTTTGTCTGAGATAATGATGGCTTCCCTTGCCTTTTTTTTAAGCTTTAGCTGAACCATAGTAGATACTGCTCCAGTCTTTAATTTTAACTTTTATTTTAAATCCCCTTCCCTTCCTATCTCCCAATTGAGTAAGATAAATTTCTATATCCAACTGAGTTTGTATTTTTATTCTTCCTTCTTTGAACAAATTTCGATGAGAGTGAGGTTCGGGCATTGCTTGCCATCCCTTATTTTCTCCTCCACTATAAAAACTTCTACCTTGTGCATCTCCCTTATGAAAGACAATTTTATACCCCATTAGGGTCTTTTTTATCATGGCTTTTAAGTAGTCCAATAATTCTTTCCCTTCCCTCTTTTCTAAGTGCATCCCTCTTTCTCACTCACACATTCATATTCATTCATTCATTCTCTCTCTCTAATATATACATATATATATAATGTAAATATATATAAATTTTTTCAATGTAGGAATGCAAACAGGTTATCTTTATTGAGTCTGTTATGATTACTCTTTCATGATTATCTTTTTATACTTCTCTTGAGTCCTCTGTTTGAATGCCAGATTTTCTATCCAGCTCTGGTCTTTTCAACAGGAATGTTTAGAAGTCCTCTATTTCATTAGATGTCTTTTTCTCCCTGAAGGATTATACTGTTTTACTAGGTAAGTTATTTTGGTTTATAATCCTAACTTTTTAGTCCTCTGGCATATCATATTGCTAGTCCTATCTTATTTTAACACAGAAACTGCTAAGTCTTGTGTGATCCTGACTGTGGCTCCATGATATTTAAATTGTTTCTTTCTGGCTGCTTACAGTCTTTTCCCCTTCATCTGGGATCTCTGCAATTTGGGCCATGACATTCCTGGGAATTTTCATTTTGGAGTCTCAGGAGGTGATTGGTAGATTCTTTCAATTTCCATTTTATCCCCCAGTCTAAGATATAGGAACAGTTTTCCTTGACAGTTTCTTGGAATATCATGTTTAGGTTGCTTTTAAAAATCATGGCTTTCAGGTTTTCCACTAATTCTTAAATTATTTTTATTATGTTTTTCCAATGGGGTACTTCACATCTTCTTCTATTTTTAATTTGCTTGACTTTGTTTTATTGTTTTCTTGAGGTCTCATGAAATCATTAGTTTCCATTTGCCAAATTCTAATTTTTAAGGAATTATTTTCTTTCTTTAGTGAACTTTTTTGCCTCTTTTTCCATTTGTCCAATTCTAGTTTGTAAATTTTTGTACTTCCTTTTCCATTTGGCCTATTCTGCCTTTAAAGGCATTCTTTGCGTCAGTAGATTTTTGTGTGTCTTTGACCATTAAGCCAATTCAGGTTTTTTAAGGTGTTATTTTCTTCAGGATTTTTAAGTCTTTCTTTTACCAAGCTGTTTAATGTTCTTTTCACAATTTTCTTGCATCACTCTCATTTCTTAATTTGTCTTCTTACCATTCTTATCTCTTTCTTGAGCTACTTCAGAAATTCTTGTTGGGCTCATGTCCAATTAGCTTTTTGTCTTTGAGGCTTTGGTTGTAGATGCGTTCACTTTGTTTTCTTCTAGGTTTATGTTTTGGTCTTCCCTGACACCATAGTAGTTTCTTATGATCAAGTTCTTTTTTCTTTGTTGTTGTTTGTTCATTTCCTCAGCCTATTTCTTGACTTTGAACTTTATGTTAAAGTTGTACTCTGCTCCTCTAGGGGTGGGAAAACACTGACCAAAGCTTCAGATTTTGTCATTCTGCTGTTTCCAGAGCTAGTTCTGGGGTTCTGAAAGCTTTCAGTGTTTACAGTGTGGAGTTATCCTGGGAGAGGTGTGTCATTGTTCTCCTGGTCTGTACTCTGGTCTTTATCCAAGAAGGGCACCTGTTCCCCTCCAACCACAAGCACTAGCACTCCTCTTGGCTCTGGAACTGTGAATAGGTTCCTTGCTCTCCTGCAACTGCAAATGCTAGCATTCCTTTTGGCCCTGGAACTGTGTCAACTTCCCTTTCTCTCTTGTAACCAATTACAAGCATTCCTCACTGCCCTGGAACTATGACCCAGAACTGCTCTTTGGCAATACAATTGCCAGCCAGCACCAGCTGCACCCAGTTCCAGCAAAGGGTCCCTTTTAGTCTCTTTCTGACCAGTTATCCAACCCTTTTATCATCTCTTGACTGAGAGCTCCCAAAACTGCTCCTGCTGTTGTCACAGTCACCCCCAAAGCTCATCACTGGTGTTCCTGCTTCTGTCCAGGTCTGCTTCCACCCCAGGGTTGCAGACCTCTTCTGTGGATCCTCCTAAGTTTTGGTAGACTGGAAAAGTATCTCTTTATGACCTTTTGTTCATGATTCTACTCCAAAATTTGATTTGAGGTGTTTTAAAGCTGTTTGAAAGGGAATGTCGAGAAGGTTCAGCTGAGCCCTGTTCTGTACTCTGTCATCTTGGCTCTGTCCTGCTATAATCATTCTTTACAGTTCTTATTATTTTCTTTAGTTTCCTTATCTCTCAGGCCATACTTCCTGAATTGGGAATCTGTGTTATGACTAGGGTTAGCTCTTGGTCTTGACCTGGGTCACCTAAGTTTCTTTGATGACCTGTATTTCCTGAGCATCTTTGGATCTGGATCTTTGAGGTCCAAACCATTGAATCTTTGAGAGTCCTTACGGCATCTCAGGATAGAATCCTAGGGACTTCAGAAGCCTGGGACATCGCAATTTAATTGCTGCCAGGCAATCATTGCCTTTTCAGGATGTCTTTATAAAACCTACATGATATTTGTATTTCTGATTGGTCTTTGTTGTTTCTAGGAGTTTCACACTTTGTTTGCCTATACCCACATGCATTTTGCCATTGACACTCTTCCTGTTGGCTGTAAGCTTCTGGCTGAGTTTTCGTGCATTTCTAGGGTTGGAAGAATCATTTACTATGTTATTTCATTGAGATATTTTATTTCAGCTTGGAACCATTTTTAAAATGTTTGCTGGAGTAGGTATGGAGGAGGTAATATGCCTGCCTCTGGCAGCCACACTGGTCAGAAAACAGTCAGTCATTTTATCTCTTCACTGTCTTTTCATCTACATTTATCTTTTTAGGAAGAGAGGTCCTGGGAAGGGAAGATAGTAATGTTTTATATAATGTATGACTGTTAGACAGCATAGAAAGTGGGGATTCTCAACTAGAACGAGTTGCTTTAGTTTCTTCTACCTCTAATACTACCACGAGGGGCTGTTTTTCCTATAGTTTGCTTTTCTGGAAATTTTTTCTCAGGAGGAGAGAGCTGGACAAGGGATGATGTGGGTGACTGATAGAAAATGCAGCCTTGAGGACTGTAAGTAGGGATTCTCATCAGTATTGAGTTCCAGTAGCTTTTTCTGGGTCTGGTAGTAGTATCAACATCCACAAGATAAGGTTTCACATGGAAGTCAGAAGAAGAGATACAAGGACCCTTTCAATTGTGAGACATGAGAGACACTGGCTCAGGACCACCCAATGTAGTATGCCAACATCAAAGAAGGCACTGTGCTCCACGAGCAAAGCAGAATTGCCATAGCTCAAAAGAAATGTGAGATAAATAAATTTAGAGACATATTCCAAATGGTTCATATGGACTATTTGTGCTTGACTTGCGGTAGAGTTTTCCTAGCTCATATTGGTCTGATCAGGCACAGTCAGACACACTATGACCCCAACATAATGTTATCAACAAAGAACCAGTGGTACTATCAAAGTCCAACCTTGCCAAATCGACTCCAATGGCAGTTTTTTCCTTAGGAGGAAAAATCTAGCAAGGGAAGCTATGGCTATTTTGTTTTATTTATGTTAATGGGTGGCCAAGAACCATCATAACAAATAAGGATTCTCAACCAAAATGAGTTATTCTAGCTTCTTCGAACTCTAGGGGTGCCATCAAGCACTAGTCTTGTCATTGTCTATTCCAAAGGTAGCTTTCTTCTCAGGATGGGAGGGGTACAGGAAGGGAAGATAGGAATGTTTCATATAATGTATGACTGATTCCCTGGAAGAAGGAATTCTCAACCAGAACTCTAGCTTTTTTCAGAACTAGTAGTAGTATCATCAGGGACCAACCTTGCCATAATCTTAATGGAGGAGGAGACAGGTATCTTCATATAAATCTTAGCCTGGTCTGGTCACTGACAGTACCTTACATTGGGTTACTTAAATCAAAGATGTCTCCTAGGAAAGACTTTCTTACAGATGGGCCATATCACCTTTTACTTCCTACATTGACAGGATCATTAGTTGCCATCAAAATGGTCCAGTTCTCCAGTGCTCTTGAAGTATGCTTTCTCTAAGGAGGGAACTTTCAGGATAAGATGTTGAAACACTTTCCAAGCCCTCAGATTCCACTGATTCCTCAGTGATCTTGGACCACAAAGCTGTCAGCTAAGTTGCCTACAGAAACAGATCTTATTCATCCCAAAGACTTCCTCTGATGACTGGACAGGCTGTTCTGCTAGGCATAGTCAAATGCATTGGCCACAGATGACTGGTGCTTAGACTGTAAGAATGAGGAAACAGTGGGTCCTTCTGGGCTGTGGGAATCTACTCTTAGATAATTAGAGTCAGGAAGGGCGTGAGCAGTCTGGATTGATTGGAATTGGCTGAAGTTGGACTGTGAGGCCTTGGAGCCCTGAGGATAGGGGACAGAAACATGGACAGATGGGCTGGTGGGTGGTCCCTAGGAGTTCCAGGAAATCCTGGCATCCCAAAAAGACCCAAGGGCCCAGCAGTCCCCATGACTCTAAGAAATCCCCCACTCCCATCATTAGTCTTGTTTCTTCTCAGTTTCTTCTCCGCAATCTTTTAACACAGACATACTAGACTCTCCATCCTCTCAAGCTATTGTGCAATGTTTTTTTAAATTTAAATTTTCTTTCTTAAATTCCTTATAAAAGCTACATACACATTGCTGCCTCCACTTCTGGCCCTCTCATACTTGACAGTTATCTGCAGTCTGGCTTATGACTTCATCACCCAATTGAAACTACTCCCCAAAGTTACTCTTAACTACCAAATCTGATAGTTTTTAAAACCTGTCTGCTGCATTTGACCCACTTGACCACCCTCTCCTCCTGGAAAAAGGTTGACTATTCTAACTTATGTCCTGGGCTCTCTTTTCTTCTTCCTCACTTGGTGGCCTCATGATCTCCAGGTAGATTAATTATCATTTCTATGCAGCTAACTTGACAATCTTTATGTCCATTTTCATGGTACCCCACCTCTACCCCATTGCAGTTCCACATAGTCATCTTTTGAACAGTTTGTTAGTCATTAAACAGGTGATTGTTGAATATCTAAGAAAGAAAAATAGAGATTACGAAAAATCAGCATGATTTTATCAAGAACAAGTAATGCTTAGACTACCCTCATTTTCTACCTACATTTTAGCAAAGCTCTTGATAAAATAGCTTGTAGTATTCTTTTGGAGAAGGTGGAATGATGTAGAGTAGAAGATAGTATAGTTGGACGGATTCCAAATGTCTTAGATGGCTGGTCTCAGGGATCTGTGCTTGTCCTTGTGATGTTTGACACTTTTTTAGCCCATAAAATCTGTCCTTTTTACCCTCCTCTGTCCCCCATTCCTGACATTTTTGGCATCATAGTGGTAGGATTTTATAGCAATCAAAGAATAAACATTAAGCACCCACTGTGTGCACAGTATTCTGCTAATACCAGTACCTCCATTCCAGAACTAGCCCAACCAGTACAATGTCTTCAATCAATTAACCAATAAATATTCGGCACCATGCTAAGTGCTGTGAGATTATTTTAAAAAATGAATTCAAAGCTCATGAACTGAAGAAACTTCCAATCTAGTTGGAGAGATTAGCCATGTGCACAGGAAAAGCTACCAACAGTACAAGGCAATACTGTTTATATTAGATGCCAAATAAATGGTGCATATGATAAATGCCATAGGAATTCACAGAAGAGGGAGGCAGGTTTGGCTGGTCAGGGCAGGTTTCATGGAAGGAGTAGGATCTGAGTTGGACCTTAATGATTGATAATCATAGGAATTCAAGAAAATATTTTAGTGATTCTGCATGTCTTTCTCTCTGTCTTATTCCTTATGGCCCTCCCCATTGCTAGAGCCTTTTAAACTCCCATCTATTTTCTGTCCATCATTGCCCTTAGTTCTACCCTGCTCTTTTCCAGTTTCCCCTTCCGCTCCAGTGTCTATGTTTCTGATTATTTCCCCCCAGATAGAGTTGCTTGCATTTTTCCACATTGAATCTCATTTTGTTATTTCCTGTCCCATATTTTTGAAAGTCCCTAAGGCTCCTTCTCATTTATTTCCCCATCCTCTCTGGTGCTGTTTGCAACACCGCCCAGTTTGTTATCATCTGCAGATTTAATTAGTATTCTTGTTGACCACCCCCTCTTCCAGACGGCTGAATGCAGCCTGAGGGGAGGGACCACAGTCCCAAGGCCAGAGAGGGGAGAGGTGTGTTTAAGGGTGAACTCAACAGGCAGATCTTGGAGCAACAGGATGAAATTGTAGAAAGGAATGTTTTGGCTGAGTAGGGGGAGGTTGTTCCAAACTGGACTTTGTCTTCATCTGCTGGAAGAAATGCCCCCTGAGTGAGGAAGAGGAAGGCTTTTTCTGAGAATGATGGTCATCATAATCACCCTGAAATCATACTTCTC
The DNA here is from genome assembly GCA_028646575.1 of Pseudocheirus occidentalis. Classification (NCBI taxonomy): domain Eukaryota; kingdom Metazoa; phylum Chordata; class Mammalia; order Diprotodontia; family Pseudocheiridae; genus Pseudocheirus; species Pseudocheirus occidentalis. The sequence goes on from CM053597.1 coordinate 152,045,483, forward strand.
AGGCCAGAAGGGATTAATAGCAACCACCTAATCCATTCCCCTGCCTCTGAGCAAATCTTCACTTAAACTATATTGGAATGATTATTTTTCCCATCCTAAGCTTCCAGAGATAGATTTAGTCTATGTCACTTTTATTTAGTCTACAAACCGTAGTCCCCAAGCATCACAGTGATAGGATCTATGTCAGTTAGGATCAAACCACAGGGTATTTAAAAATTTTCCTTTTTCAAATCATTTATGTTCAGTCTAATTTCCTTTAGTCTTAGCTTATTTCTTCAGAGTTCTCTTGATGGCTTTTGGCTCTGTCAGTTAAAGGCACCACAGTATTTAGAACGAGAATCACCACAGAGAGGCGGTCTGAGACAGTAAATAGACTGCTGGATTGGGAGTCAGAAAGACCTTGATTGAAATCTCACCTCCAAAATGAGCTGTGTGAGCAGGGGACTAGGTTGTATGACCTCTGGGAGCCTTATCAAAGAGGGATAATAATAAATGCAGTATTATTACACAGGACCATTGTAAAGCTCAAATGAGCTAACATGTGAAGCACATTGCAAACCTTAAAATATTTAATAAATATTAGTTCACAAATACCCAGGGTTATCTAGTGTAACGCCTTCATTTCATAGATGAGGGAACTGAGGTTTAGGCAGATTCATTGATAACAGTCAAGGTCACGTGGTGAGTAGTAGATCGAGGTCATCCAATTCCCAGTGAAATCCCCTTTCCACCAAGTTTTTAGTGTCCCACAAGTCTAAGTGAAGATTTAAACTTTAAGCTTCAAAGGCAGAAAGATCCTACAATTTTATTATGCTACAGTTTGAATTTCTCCATATGTTCGTTAGTGGTGATATGGATACTGAAGGTCTCTGGATTATAGACTTTTTGGTTCCCCATTTCATGAGTCTGTGCCAGGAAAATTCAAGACTCTGACTTTAAGGATCCTTTTCCTTCTGCTACATAAGATAAAAAGTGCATGGGCTCATAATCCTGGAAGATTTGTGGCTTTATTTCATCTGTCCACAGTTCAGACAGAAGCAAACTTTAGGGAACCTACTTCCCTTCTCCATTTTCTAGTCTTAAAATGATAAGTCAGATAGGAGTACTCCAAGCTTGGGTATCTACCCACTGATGAAAGGAGACTACAAGATCTATCCTTTTCCCTATCCTGTTTAATATTTTTATCAGTGACTTGGATAAAGACCCTAGCTGGTCTAGTCATCAGATTTGCAGTTGATAGAAAGTTGGAAGGCATAGCTAAACTGGATGATTGGAGGGAGGATCCAAAGAATACTGACAGGCTAGAACACTGCACTGAATCTAAAAAGAAGTTTAATAAAGATAAATGTAAAATCTGGCACTTAGGTACAAAAAAAAATCAATTCTCTAAATATAAGATGGATGAGGCATCAGTAGAAAGCATTCGATCTGAAAAGATTAAGGATTTTAGTGAACTGTAAACTCAATATAAGTTAGGGAGAGGGGATGATGTGGCAGCCAAAAAAACCCTAATACAGTCTTAAACTGTATTAGGTAGGACATAGCTTCTAGGAAAAGGTTAATCTCACTGCACCCTGCCCTTGTCAGATCTTACCTGGGCATCGTGGTTTAAGATTCAAAGTTAATTACGTTTAATTACAATTAATTAAGATTGAGAGTTAATTAAGATTCAGAGAAGGGTGACCAGATTGGTGAAGGGCCTTGAGTTCATGACTTGTGAGAATGTGTTGAAAGAACTGACAGAAGTTCAGGAGGGATGTCATAGCCACATTCAAGTAAAGTTGATGCTGTGTGCAGGAGATGTTAGACTTGTTGATCTGATCCATGTAGAATCTTGTACTTAGATGGAGACAGTGGGCAATGGCAGCAGGAAGAAGACAGTGATTTTTATAACTTTTGTTCAGTTTAATCTTTGAGTGTGGGTGATATTTGCTTTATAACAGGAGAAATTCACAACACCGTGGAATTAGAGGTGGAAAGGACTTTTGATTTAATCTGTACATCTCATTTTGTGAATGAAGGAATGAGGCTCATAGATATTATGTAACTAAAGAATCAGGATTTGACTCCTGGACCTTCCACTCAAAATCCAGAATTTTTTTCCTTCTGTGCCATACTAGTTTCCAAGAGGATTTTTTAAGAAAGGCAAGAGGAAATTAATGGAATCACAGAATTTTAGAACTGGAAAAGATTCTTGGAGATATTGAGAAAAAATGTGGGAACAGTGTTGAGGGCGATAAAATCCAATCAATATTAAACCTTTGAGAGTTCTTATCTCTCCTCCTCCCTTTATAGAACACTTTGATATTTCCTTTGTCCCTTTTGCATTCTTCCATGTATCATATCCATTTATATACTTGTTTTATCTGCCTACTAGAGTATAAACTCCACGAGGGCAGTTTTGTATCCACAGTACCTAACAGTGTCTTGTGGTGCTAGGTATGCTTGATGACTATTTAATTGAACGACTTGGAAGGGACTTCAGAAGCCACCATCCCAAATGATACATGAACACAAATATCCTACACAATATTTCCATATGCTCATTCAGCCTGTGTGTGCAGTCTTCTATTGGGAAACCAGAGCTTACATAGGCATCTTGCCATCTGCCCTGCTGTTGTCTCCTCTTCCTCTCCCTACCTGGAACAGTAAGTTTCCAGACTGGCCTGTCAGACCTTATCTCTCCAGCCCTCTGTTCCCTAGTTAATCCGCTCACAGATTAGGGAATCTGCTCTAAACCTGAACTCTTCTAATTGGTGGATGAATAAACAAAAACTCACCTAACATATTATATCTAGCTAGCCCCACACCTGCTTCACATGCCATCCAGCCATCCACCAGGAATGCAGGGCTTACCTGGCCATTTTATCATCTGTCCTGTTGCCATCCTGCAAGTCCCCTTCCTTCCTTTTACCCTCTCTGTGAGAACAGTAATCAGATCAGTATGAACAATGCTGCTGGAAAAGAGTATGGTGGCTGAGTGTCCTATGGCCATGCTCACCATTCTTGTGGATCTTTAGACCAAAACTCCCTTCCCTGTATTCCATTAATTTAAAAAATAAAACAGCTTTTTTGAGCACAGGAACTATTTGACTTTTGCATTTGTATCTCTAGTGCTTGTCATGTAGTGGGTGTTTAACAAATACTTATTCATTCATTTCATCTCTACAGTGAGGGAGAACCAACGGATTACTACACAGCCCACTCTATTTTGGGATGGTTTTGAGGAAGTTTTTTTTGACATGAAGTTTAGATTTGCCTTTTTGGAACTTCTCTCTGTTGTTCCTAATTCTAGCATAAGGAGCTAAACTTCTGCCTGATAGTTCCTGAAATACTTGAAGACAGCCGTCGGGTTCTCCCAAATCTTCTTTTCCCCAGATTAGACAGCCCCAGTTCTTTCAGTTGCCCCTCACACAGTATAATTTCTGGATCTTCACCCTCCTGATTGACATCTCTGGTCTGTCTTAATTTGTCAGTGTCCTCATTCACATGAAATGCCCAGAACATTTCAGTTGTGGCAGCATATAGTAGGACATTATGCATCTTTTAAAATAGTTCAAGGTCACACAATCTTTTCTGGCTTCCATATCTCACTATTGAATAATATGTAGCTTTCAGTTCAATAAAACCTCTAAAGCTTTTTCAGACAAATTTCTGTTTAGCCACGCCTCACATTTTTACTGATGAAGTTGATTTGTTTAACTCAAGTGAATAGTTCTGCCTTCATTCTATATTCATTGTCATCATCCCACATACTCTGGACTAAGTAGCCCCTATCCCTTTTGTGATCTACTCTTTTTAGTATAATTAAAAGCAACAGCAACATGTTTGTTTTTCCTTGGTATTTTTTGTTCAACTAATTCTGAGCTTTAACGTTCTTGATTCCATTCTTAACAGCTTTATGTCTACTTTTTTGCATATGCTCTTTTGTATTCTTTGGTTATTGCCAGCCGTTGCTTCATATCTTTTTCTTTTCAAGATGAAAGTTTCTCTACGAATTCCCTCTTTAGACATTTCAGACAATTCCCTCTGAATTTTTACTTACTATATTTTCACAATTTCGTTATTGAAAAAACATGTTTCCTAGACCCTTGCACTAGCCCAAGGAAAAGCCTTGTAACAAAGAAAATCAGTTAACTCAAACCAATGGACATACTACTGAATTTGACAATATATATTATCCTTAGTGTCTATCACTCCCTACCCCTCAAACTGAAAGAGGGAGGTATACTTCATCATTGGTTTTTAACAACCAGTTTTGGTCATTGCATTTAATTCAGTTTGGCTCCCTTTTACTGTTGCTTTAGTGTATATTTGTAAAGTGATTCTACTTATTTTCCTCAGGTTCTGTTTTCTTCACCTTTCCAACACCTTTTCATTCAAGTCTTCACATGTTTCTCTGTATTCCTCACATTACTTTTATTTTGAACAGCATATACCCTTTTAGGACTATATTTCAGACATACTTAAGATCAAATTTATGTTTTTGCATTGGAATCTCTATTTTGTATTGCTTTTTAAAAAGTTCCATTTTATTTTATTTTTCGCTCCAATTTATTTCCCTCCTGTTTCCATCTACCTCACCCATTCAGAAGGCAAGAAAAACAAAATCCATTATAAATATGTATAGTCTTACAGAACAAACCCCCAAATTAACCATGCCCAAGAAAAAGAAAGTAAATATGCTTTAATTTGCACTCTGAGTCCATCTGGACATTCCATCATGAGTCATGTGGAATTATGGTTGGTCATTTGTTGATCAGAGTTACTAGGTCTTTAAAAGTTGACTATCTTTGCGATATTGCTTTGATATAAATCATTTTTCTGGTTCTGCTCACTTCACTCATATGTATCGTCTCAGGTTTCTTATGGCGTAGAAGTAGTTTTAACACATTCATATTTGTTCATATTTGAACATGATTTGTTCAGCCATTCCACAGTGGATGGGAATTCTCCAAGTTTCCAATTCTTTGCCACCACAAAAAGAGCTACTGAAAATCATTTTGTTCTTATGTCCTTCACCTCTTTCCCTGATCTCATTGAGGCATGCCCCGGTATCAGAGTTGCTCAGTCAAAAAACGTGAATAGTTTAAATACAGCAGGAAAAGCCAGAAAGAAGAATTCCATTTAAAATAGCTATGGACAGTATAAAGTACTCAAGAGTCTACCTGACAAAAAATACACAGGAATTATATGAACACATTTACAAAAATTTCCACAAAATGAAGAGAAGTCCAAATAATTGGAAAAAAAACCCATTAATTACTTATGTCCAGGCCAAGCCTATGACCATACTGCCTCTCAATTACCAATTCACCTGAGAAGTAGAAACATACTTCTGCTCTAATGGGTGAAATTGAGTAGGAGCATCAGCAGTTAATCAATTCAAATATCTCTTAACCAGTGCTAGAGGTAGTTGTGGAGAAAGGGAAGAAGAGATCTTCAAATACAGTAGGTGTGTCCCAAAGCCCAGTGGTAGGAGACATTTTGAGGAATTGCTAATTCACTATGAACCCTGTATTCAGGGCCTGCAGTTTGGGGAATTTCTCATGTCCTTCCTGGGGGTAGAAACAGCCTATTTCATGTGATCAGCTGCTGCTGCTGGTGCCACTGCAGCCCCTCAATCATTATCACTCATGCATAATTTCTGTTACTCCTAGAATATTCATTGTTTCATGGATTCCTTATATTCTAGAATTCCAGATGTTAGATTGGATTGGAAGTAGTATTGATTCCACTAGAACAATCCAACTATAAGAAATTGTCAACCTATTTCTTAGAGTGTTTTCTGAAGAATTGAGATCCTAAAGTAGAAAAGTGGTATCATTCTCTAGCCATTGCATAAATTGGACCATAAGTGGTCCAGTGGATGAAGTGTTGAGATTGGAGTCAATAAGACCTGAGTTCAAATCCAACAACAGACACTAGCTGTGTGAGCTTGGACAAGTCACTTAACTCTGCTTTAGTGTCTTCACCTGTAAAATGAGCTGAATAAGGAAATGGCAAAGTATTTCATTATCTTTGCCAGGAAAAACTCCAAATAGGGTCATGGAGAGTCAGATACTGTTGAACTGACTGAACAACAATAAAGCACCAAGCTTGGCCTGTAGTAAGTGTTCAATAAGTGCACCTTACCTTGGTTGTTTATTCATACTTCAGTAATCTAAATGAAATACAAAAAATGGAAATTTGGAAGTGGAACTTCAAGGTTCACTTTCTCTCACATCCCCCCATTTTGTTCATTTCTACTTCTCCCAAACTAAAAAGTAATGACTTCAGCTCTAGATAGAGTGCCTTGCATACAGTAGGTGCCTAATAAGTATTTGTTGACAAATGAATATTCTCTCTTCCATCGCTTTTTTTCTTTGAGAAAAGACAAATCTCACTGAGCTTCTTTGTACATACTTGAAAAGTTTTGTGATGTTGAACTGATTTTCTAGAATCTTGGGGAGTTTTTAAACTTCTGAGTCTGTACTAGTAATAATTGACATGTATCTCATGTTGTGTTTTATAAAGCACTTTGTATTCTTGTTGTTCAGTTGTTTTCAGTTGGGCCCAATTATTAATGATCCCATTGGAGGTTTCTTGGTAAGATGCTGGAGTGGTTTGCCATTTCCTTATCCAGCTCATCTTACAGATGAGGAAACTGAGGTAAACAGGGTTAAGTGATTTGCCCAGAGTCACCGAGTTAGTAAGTGCCTAAGGCCAGATTTGCACTCATGAAGATGAGTCTTTCTGATTCCCGTCTGGGCATTCTATCCACTACACCACCTCCCTGCCTTTTGTATCCATTAAGACTTTTGATCCTTATTGTTGCCTTAGGGAATAAATATTGTAATGATTATTATCTATATCATATTATTATATTGACTTTTTGGTTCTCATATATAAAATATATATTATTATCTATATGTTATGATAGATGATTTACCCAAAATAAAACATCTAATAAATGGGAAATCTGGGATTCTGATTCATGTTTTCATAATAAATCCAGTGTTCTTTCTACTATACCACAGCTGTTTCTCAAAGAAACATTGAAAACAACAACAATAACAACTTGATTTAAAATTTTTTTTAAACGTAGTAGCAATTGTTCCCCAGAACATCATCTTACATCTTCTTGGTGGTTTCTTCTTTTCAAATTGTTGAGGTCTGACTTTATATTAAAAATAATTTTTGTGATCTTTGCCCAGTTTTAACTGGGCAATAAACACCTTTCTATGGTAAATGCCCACATGGACAATTATATCCTTACTTTTCCATGCAGCACACAATTGACATAGAAGACATTTCTCTCTGTAAACCTGGATTCTCTTCCAATTTTTTTGAACGTTGTGGTGCCCCCAACCACCTGAATCTCATTATCCTTCCAGATGTGTATGGGGCAGTCATTTAAGTTTCAGCTCCTTTCAGGGAAAGTGGGGAAGACACAATGTGGGATGGCATACTAAAATTCCTCTTGTATTTCTTGCTCTGTCCAGAAGTTACAAAGGTATTGAGCTGCATTTTGTTGATTGGGGATATAGCAGGGAGAGGGCGACTCCTGAAATGAAACTGCCCTGGATCATTACTTTTTATGCTTCACCTAGGGAGCTATTCTTAGCTGCAAAATGCTAGATGACCCTGAAGCAACACTAAAGGCAACATCTCTCAAGTACAACAAGTTACCAACAAAACAGAGTCATGGGCAAAATGACAAATAACTCCTTGTTATTTCCTTGGATATCCAAAAACTCCACAGCCGTACCTCTTGTGGGATTCTTTTTTAAGTATAAATCTAAAGTTAATTATGTCAACACAGAGGCAGTATGACAATCTCCCATGCAACACTCAGGACCTGGAACAGCAATGTTGGATATTGAACACCATAAGTCACCTGCTATTTCAGGTTCTAGTTTTTGTTCTATTTTTGCTAGAAATTCTTCAATTAGATCTTCTCACTCCCTTTGGGGCTGCCACATCACATCGCTAGCTTAATGAGATTGTAGATCTCTACCTTGAACAGGATGTGGAAAGGCTGTCATCAGCATGAATTATCTACTAGTGAAAGATGTCTTCTAAAGGGAAGTTAACGTTATTCCAGATGTTAATCTCATGTTATTTTGACTAATTACATGTGCAAATCTGGTAATTGTTCACATGGAATTATTGGTTGGAAGTTTCATTTGGTGGCCTGGAAGTGATTCTGTTATTCAGAAGACTGTAAGGAGTGCAGTTCAGGCTAAATTACTATGCATAACCTGCCAAAGACAAAATTGTTTTTCTCTAGGAGGTGACAAGGAAGGCATGGGCCAGACTACTCAATGGTTTTACAGTATCATTTCAAGGAAGCAATTTCTTAATTATTGTAACTTTGAAACTGCCTTGAACTACTCTTGGATCCACTAAAAATTTTTTTTGGTAATTTTGTAATTGAATTTTTTCGGGGTACATTTGTCATTCTTACACATGTAATTCTTTTGGTATTGCTTACAAAACCATGGGTCTCTACTACATGCAGCTTGTTTTTTTTAGTTTAATTTCACTAGAATGACAGCTATGTCCCAATTATTTGCAGCACAAAGATTAGACACTGTGGTTTTGGAAGATCTTTATTTACCTCAGATGAACTAGAATTTACATGCTGGAACTTGATGTGAATTTTCACCACTGTGCTTTGTCAACCTCAACATAAAGCTTAGACTGAAAGGATGTCACCATATACCTGAGGCACATTGCTGGAGGAGATGGGGCAACAAGACCCCATTCAACTGGTATTCTACAATAGGAGTTAGGGTTTCTGAAGTATTACTAACAAGTTGTCATTTCTCATCTTTGGTAGAAACTATGCAACTGGATGTAGGTGGGATCTTTAGATTTAATTTAGATGAATGGACCTATGGCATACGTATTGATTACTTTCAAGTATATCACTCTTTCTATGACTTTCTATGACTTTTGTGGTTCCAGATGAGCCATTGGGACTTTCCCCTGCTAGAGTCTTCTGGCATTGATTATAGGGCTACCACTGAAAGATTCACTCACCATATCCCTAAAGTGAAGGAAACCAAATTTTTTCTCATACTGTCTTAACCCCCCAATGTAATTCACATGTTATTTATATGTAGATTTTTCCCTTTCCATCCTGCTCTCCCTCTCTCCCCCTACTTTGCCTCCTTCACCATAAAAAAGATTGTAAGCACCTTGAAGATAGGGGCTGTTTTTCATTTTTTTGTCTTTCCATTTCTAGTGCTTAGCACCTTGCCTTATATACAGTAGGCATTTAATAAATGCTTGTTGGATTGAATTGGATTATAAACCTACTGGTCTAATACCAAAATGGCCTCATTAAAAATAAACAATTGCTAGTTACACAATTCATATTAGGTAAAGATAGGGAGAGATTGAAGGAAAAGAGGTGCTCCTGTATAGCATAGGGCTTGCTGTATTATAGTGAAGTGTTATTTTTCCCTTTGAGTTCCATAAGCATGGGTTTTTTCTTAACCTTTTGAATTCTTGTAGTTTTTTGTTTCAGTGATTTGCAGAGAAGGTTTAGAATTAATAAAGCCTGGCCGTTGCTGAATACCTGCTCATACAGACTTCGGACTTATTTCATTACTTCAAAAAGTTTAATTTCGTGTCCTCATCATGAAGGTTGCAGAGGCTCTGTGCTCTGGATCTATGCCCTGGCAAATACAACTTTGAGTAGGAACTAGGGTATGGATGGTGTTTCTGTTAACTGATAATGCTATGGAAATTATCACTGGAACATGTAGCACCTCATAATTCTTTTTTGACCATGGTTACTTACATCCACTAAAGCCTAGAGGGTTTTATAATGTGTTTTGGTGCAAGGGTGGCCCCCTTGATGAAATCACAGATACAGGTTTATATGTTTTTTTTATTTTGATCAAATTAAGTTCATTTTGACAGAGAGTGAATGAAACTGTGCTCCATTCTGTAACCCTGTGACCCAGAAGTGAAGCCCTGGGCTTTTCATGAACTTGAGTTAGTTTTGGAGGAAGGCAGGGGGACTTCTAAATGAATCTCTTTATTTGGCTCATTTTCGCCTTTAGTTTCTCATGAGATAGAATGGGTTACCTTGGGAGATAGTGGATCAGTTCTAAATCTCTGGAAACGTTCAAGTTGAGGCTGGCTGTATATAAAGGGGATTCCTCTTCAGGTACAGGTCACACAGGATGGCCTTCAATATTCCTTCTTCTTTTCACAATGGTTTGAATCCTGGCTTTTTTTTTACATGCACTTGACTGTGTGACCCTAAACTACTCTTTCAATGTCTTTCAGTTTCTCTTTGCTAATCTGCAAAATGAGAGGCTCATGCCAGCTCATATCTAGGATCCCTTCTGGCTCTAAAATCTTGCAACTGGAATGTTAGTCCTTGTCAGGAACCTAAGAAATAATCTCTTCTACCGCCTTCATTTTACTGTTGAGTAAATGTTGAAAGTGAGATTCACAAATGTGAATTGACTTGCCTATGGTCTCCTGGTTAGCTATTCACAGAGCCAGGACTAGAAGATAGGTCTCCCAGGCTCCAAGACCATTGCATTTTTTCCTCCATTACTGAACTATATCCAAGTTTTAGTTCTAGGCATCTGAAATGGAAGGCTGGGATTTTAAGCTTAAGCACCTGTTCATGCTCGCATTGTTGTTTCCCCTCCTGTGCATTACAGAACAAGAGCCAGGGGTCCAGCTTTGTCCGGATACACGCCCCATGGCAGGTGCTGACTCGAGAGGCCGAATTCCTGAAGATCAAAGTCCCCACCAAAAAAGTAAGTGTGGCAGGCTCCTAGACTGAGAAAGCTTGGGGGCTGGAGAAAGGGAGGGTTGGAGTTTGTCAAATGAGGCAGGTGGGATGTAGGCTTTGTGGAATTAAACTCATACACATGACTCTGGGGACATGGAGTATGTGGCCCTGATTGAGGAGTATGGGTGGAGTCTTCTTCCCAGATGCCTGTTGGCTGGTGTACCAGAAGCTAGTGGCAAAGAACTTCTTAAGTCATTTGTTACAATGTTGGGCTCTTTCCTGGGGGCAAGAAGAGGCACTGCTTGGACTGTGCTTGGGATGAAGTCAAAAGCATTGAGTTATCCCTTCCTCTTCCTGTCTGGGCCTTCCCCACTGTTAGGTGCTTCTCTGGGAAGCTGGACATTGGAATGAGGATAGTACATACTACTGTTCTCCTTGGCTTAAGTCTTCTTAACATAGATCTCCATTATCCATACCCTTTTCAATCACATGGGCCACCAAATACTGAGAATAGACCTCACACATAAGAGACTTGTCTAGAGGGGAACCAATATACTAATTATATAAGTGTCTGTTAATTAAGTGAGGGTCTGTCAATAACTTTCAAGGATTTTTACCATAGGAAGGGGACATCTTATTTGGACAGAGTTCCCTTTACTAATGAAATCACAGATCCTATTCCTCCTCCCATCATCATAATCTTCAACATCATGACCACAAACCCCACCATAATCGCAATCGTGATCACTGTCAGTATTGTCACCACTACTACTGTTATTACCCACATCCCCATCACCATTGTCCACACCATTGTCCTTGCAACTAGCACTTTGATCGCTCACACCTCCATCACCATTGTACCCACCACTATCCTTGGCACCACTGCTGTCATCGCAATCACCACTGGGACTGCCATTTGTAAAGCCAATCAGCAGTAGATTCTGTCAGGAATCTACTGCTGATTGACTTTACACCATTATTTGCACTATCACCATCGTCAACAAACGATTTTTTTTTGTGCATGGTACAGTGGAAAGTGCTTTGCAAAGAAAATTAGAAAGACATTATTCCTGCCCATAAGTATTAACTATTCAAAACAGACCATGCTACACGCTGCCAAAATATTGAGAAGACAGAGATATGAATAATCACTATTCAACAAATGCATAAATAGATGATATTAACTAAATAGATCCTTGAAGTGTCATTTGGGGAGGGGAAGGGGAAGAATTAAGTGAGGATAAGTCTGTCAAAAATTAACCTTTTGATTGCAGCCTTAGTGTTTTTGGTTGCTCAGTGCATTCCTCTCTCTAATGCCTTTTAATTGACTGCTAGTCACTCTAATATTGGAATATTTATTTTAAAACCAGCTCTCTACTTCCCCTTGATCAAGATTTCTTTGGTCTTATTACCCCCATAGAGGACCTTCTGCTACTTATATTTGGTAATAATTTTGTTTTGCTCGTATCTTTCCCTCTATGCTCTTCTGTTTATATCAGTGACTGATTTTCTTTTAGTCACTCACTTTTTCTTTTCTTTTCTATTCTTTTTACCTGTCTGCTGGCCTCTTCCTCCAAAAGAAGGTGAGCAAATCTCTGGCTTCAGCAATGACCCTGTTCTCTCAGGATGACCCTTTGAGTAGATGTGTGTGTGTGTGTGTGTGTGTGTGTGTGTGTAGACACAGCAATGTGTTTCCTACCTTTACTAGACTTCCCCTGTCACCAACGGTGTCCTCTTCTCCTTTTCCTCTTCTCTCTCTTCTTTCTATTCTTTGCCTACTCTTTCCTCACTTCCCTTTTCCTTTCTTTCCAGCTTCTTTTTTACTCCTTCATCACATTTGCTGCTTCCACATTCCTTCCTTTCTCAATCCCTTTGTGCCTCCAAATGGTTTTATCTACCAGAATAATGGGGTCATGAGTTCCCTGATGGATTTTATATACATAGATCTGCTTCAATTAGACATGAGCCTGCAATGAAATGCTCATTGTACCAGGCATGCTAGAGTTTATAATTTATAGGTTAGGTATTGTTTAAGCTATTATGTAGCCTGTAGTCAAGATATTTAGGATAATTAGCATATTTTTTAAATTGCCAAGTCTTGCTGTTTTTCTCACTTTGTTTTTCTTTTCTATTTTCCCAACTAAATTCTACTCCAAATTCCATGCCCCATATATAAATTCTTTGCCATTATAACTTGATTATTACAAATTGTATTTTTGAATGCTGTGTACTTGGTGCCAAGAAACAGAGACAGGTAAACTAATTCAAAGAAAGTTTCATGAATGAATGAATGAACAAATGAATGAATAAAAGTATCCTTTTTGTGTTTTTTAAATTTTATTTTATTTTGTTTTGTTTATTTTTAGTTTACAACATTCATTTCCACAAGATTTTGAGTTACAAATTTTCTCCCCATCTTTCCCCCCTACCACCCCAAAACAGCGATCCCACTGTATAACCCCTCCCCCAATCTGCTCTCTCCTATGTCCTCCTCCATCCCTACTTTGACTTTCTAGTAGGGCAAGATGGATCTTCATACCCCAGTGCCTGTGTGTCTTATTTCCCAGTTGCATGTAAAATATTAATAATAATAATAATAATAATAATGATTTTAAGCACTTGATTTTAAAACTTTGAATTCCATATTCTTTCCCTTCTTCCCTCACCCACCCTTACTGGTAAGATAAGCAATTCAATATAGGTTGTACATGTGTAGTTATGGAAAACATTTCCATAGTGGATATATTGTAAAAGACTGACTATGTTTCCCTCCATCCTATCTTGCCACTTGTTCTCTTTTCTACTTTGACCCTGTCCCTACCCCACCCTCCCTGGGTTATACAAGACTCTGTGTGTGTGTGTATGTATGTGTGTGTGTGTGTATGTATGTGTGTGTGTCTAGGTATGTATAAGAGTTTAACTATAGGACATATAGGAATGGTTCAGAAATGCTTGTGATTGGGCCCAAGGATCCTAGTGGTAGATTAATTTATAACTTGACTCTTGAGATCATGTACATAGATGTAGTTAAATTATTTATATAACTTTTTTTTTCTGGGCCCTGCTCAATAATAGACCCAGGTTTATCTTGAATATGGCCTCTGATTCCTGGTCACTATGGTGTGTGCCTCCACCCGAAGATCCCTAACAATGTTGGTGTCTGGCCTACATCTCCCACAAAATCTTTTTGGCCTATATCTCCAGCTAGGGAAATCCTAAATATTCAGCCTCTCGCTTATTTTGTTTCCTTCCCATAGTATTCTGAGTTTGCCAGAAAATATTCCCACTTTTGGAAGGGCTTTTCATGAGGGCTATTTTCCACCCTTCTTTCTCCCTTCTCTGCATACTTCCCTATTGACAGACTCATATTAATTGCCATAACTTTAACCATCACCCCTATGCATGACTCCAAGTCACTGTCCTTGGCCCTGATCTTTCTCCTGAATTCAAGACTTGGGTTTCTAGTAATTTCCTGGACATATCCAAGTGGGTACCATACCCACCTCTCAAGGCCAGCATGCCTAAAACTAAATTTACCATTTCTGTCATAAGACCATCTCTTCCCCATTTCTGATAATAGTACTATTACTCTTCCAGTAACCCTGGCTTGTAACCTTTCAATCATCTTAGATCTTTCCTTATCTTTCCTCATCCAATCAATTACCAGCACCTGTCAATTCTACTTCCCATAATATTGCTTTTATCTGCCTTCTCTTTTCCAGCTTCTTGAAGAGTAGAATCATCATTGATTGTCATTAATTGTTGTGCCTCCTTCAACACCTAGCATACAGTAAACATTTTGCAAAAGTTGGTTGAATGAGTAAATGACTAAAAAAACCCCTGGTAACCCAGTTATCCCTAGCACCTTTCTCTCTATAGCACATTTTGTTCCCTGCTCTCATGACCATAGTTCTTGATTATGTATCCTGTGTCTCCATTGTCTTACCCTCTTCTCAGCCCCTTCTATTCGTGATCCTTGTCTTTCCAATTTCCTCAGACTGTTCTGTTGAAGGAGATCTGTGGTCAAATCCAGAAGTCTCTTTTTGATTCTTACTGTCTTCTTTCTACATTTTAAGATCCTCGTAATTTCCTAGACATATCCACACGGATGTCCTATCAGCCTCTCAATGTGTATAAAAGCAATCTTTTCTTCTATCTCTTCTTTTCCATCTTTCCCCTCTTGAGTGAGACTCTCTCTACCCATGGTATCTGTTTGGATGGGCTTTGTCTGGGCACATTCTTCTTTGTGCCTAGGGGCATGGGTGTGTGGTTTAGTAAAGAGGGGACTTAAGTTGGTATCAAAAGATTCCCAGCCTTTTTGGGCTTCAGTTTCTTCATCTGTAAAATGTGGATAATAATACCTCACAGACTCTCTCACAATGAGGGAATGCTATGAAAATGAGAACTATTATGACAGAGAAGAAGGGAACATAGAGGCAATAAAAAGAAATGAAGAGGGGACAGTTAGTTTTGCCCACTGCTGAGAATTCATTTGCAAGTGCATTTATTTACAAACTTAAGTAAAACCTATAATAAAGTCCAGACTTGACTAAACTGATAATTTGTGATCATTTGTCTAGGTCTCTGAAAAAATTTCCCTTTGTGTAACCCATTTGCTAGATAATTTAGCAACAGTATAGGGCATCTAGCTGGCAGAGTTAACCCTGTTTACCTCAGTTTCTTCATCTGTAAGATGGGCTTGGAGAAGGAAATGGAAAACCACTCCAATATCTTTGCTGAGAAAACCCCAAAAAGGGTCACGAAGAGTTGGACACAACTGAAACAACAGCAGACAATTTAGCTGAGTACAAACAACGCAGAGGTTACTTGTGTTTATAAATGCTCTTAACTTTAATTTATTCTTGATTTCATGCTAATAAATGCCAATTGATAGGGAATATTTGTTTAAGAATTTCCAGGGGAAGTATTTAATAAAAGTGCATTTAAAAAACTATATTAATCTTTGGACCTTTTTACACAGGCCTTTTCTTCCTACATAGACAGGAATTAGGTTTATATTTTTAAAATTATGTACAAACCATCTAATTTTACCTTTTCTATACCATGTAGGAAGTCTGTAGTATCCCCAAAGGGTAGTGTAGAAGAAAGGAGAGTTTTTGCTTGTTATTTCTTTCTAAAATTTTCTGTTCCAAAGTGTACATCTGAATCCACGATGGAAAAGTAGAGCTGGCCCTTTAAATCTACACAGAGCCAGGCTCATGTCCCAGAACTTAGCAGAGAGGCTAAGAACAGATGGCCCTAGAAATGTTTGTTCAGGGATCTCTTTTACAGAGGCCATGGGGTCTATAAACATAACTGCAAGGCTTCATGGGAGAGATCTGCTTCAGAGTAATCATGGTGCCTGGTGGGAAAAGTGACTCAAGCCACAGAAGTTTGGGAGGGCAGGATTGGAGGACTAGGTATTATCTAAGGTGTGTACCAGTGTTAACATTCTGTGATTCTATGACTTATGGACATCTGGTTCAATGGAGAAGAATCAGGGGTCAGGGACCCCTAAGTGGACAGCAAGGGCAAGTGAGTTCTAATTCTGGTTTTGCCTTGGATGAGTAATTGATGACTTATTCTGTATACATGTAGATAACACTCTACTCAACCAGGTGGTCTAGTAGATAGAGCACAGGGCATGGAGTGAGGAAGAACTGAGTTCAAATCCAGCCTCAGACACTTACTAGCTGTATGGGCAAGTCAGTTAACCTCTGTTTGCCTTAATCCACTAGAGAAGGAAATGGTAAACCACTCCAGTATCTTTGTCAAGAAAATCCTGTGGACAGCATGGTTCACAGGGTCACAAAGAGTTGGACCTGACTGAATGACTGAACAACAAGTTCATTTTAACTGCTTGGGCTTGTTGACTAGCATTAGATATCACAACGTAAAACTGAAATCTTTGTGCATCATGTAAAGATAGGCATATGTGGTGTTCTCACTGAACTGCTTGCAAATTATTTCCTTGGATATACTTAGAGAAGGGAATGGGAAACGCTTGTATTAAATTCATGGAGGAGATAGAATCCCCTAGCACATATATGTCGTAGTTCAAAGACTAGTGTAAAAAGTAGAGAAGAGCTGCTTAGTAAATTTATGTTTTGTTTGCTTACATTTTTATTCTTGAGGATAATCACTATTTTGAGTAAGAGTTCTTGCCTTGGTTAAGTCCACCAGTTACTGGACATAAAATAGTCTTTTCATAAGCAGGTCTGAATTTTATATGTAATACATCCTGCGTCTATCAGGAAGAATTTTGTGCAGCAGAGCTGGGACCATAAGATAAAGAATTCTCATGAACAGCTTCAAGTAAAACAATAAGTGTAAACAGAATCTCAATTCACAAGAATGTTGATTTTTCTTCTGATTCTGACTTTGGAAACAACAGTCTGCCAGGCTAATATTTCTGGTCATCTTTTCTCCTTAGAGAAATTTCCCAGCTAAAAGCCACCTCCAAACTGGTGTAATTGCTTGTAATGCATTTCACCTGTTCCATCCATCATCCACTGACCTTTCCTAATCATAGTGCTATCCTCCTGTTTGTAGATCAAACTAGAAAATGCTCTTTATGTCTATGGGTTACCCTCTAGCTTTTTGTGATCTGGTAGATGCTTTGTTTTAGAACATTACAGCATTTCAGGATTTTTCATGCATTCCTGAACCTGGGAAAGAAATGGGTCTCTGGGCTTCATGCTGCATTTAGTTGCTTGATCTTATGCATGTAGATATGAATATTAGAACTGAGTTCATAGTATTATGAATTTATAGCTAGGAGAGGCCGTAGATGTCATCTTCCTCAGAGGTATAAACTTATTTATTCCCTAAGGTCTCCTCTTTAGGGGAAGAAAGCATTTTCAGAAATTTTCACTTCCCTCTATCCATGTCAGGTGGAAAACAGTGTTCCTTTCTACCTGGAAAAATAATACTTATCATTTTTGAAATGGTAAATTAATTTTTCAAATTAACAAGTATTAATTTTTCTTTGCCCTCCATTCTATCCCCCAAATAGAAACAAAATCGCCAAAATCCTTATATGAAAAATCTAATATGCATAGACAAGCAAAAAAAAATTGCCACATTTACATGTTCAAAAATAGATTTCTCATTCTGCCTGTCTGTCCTTAAAGACCTGGCTCAATGTCACACTTCTCCATTCAGTCTTCCTTACTTCTGCTCTCTTCTATGAACTGCTTTTGTACTGCTGTTGTTCAGTTGTGTCCACTTCTCCATGACCTCATTTGGAGTTTTCTTGGCAAAGATGCTGGAGTGGTTTTCCATTTCCTTCTCTAGATCATATGACAGATGAGGAAACTGAGGCAAGTCCAGTTGAGTGACTTATCTAGGGTCACACAGCTAGTAAGTATCTGAGGCCAGATTTGAATTCAGGAAGATGAGCCTTCCTGACTCCAGGCCCAGTACTCTATGCACTATGGTGCCACCTTGCTGGTCTAGTTGAACTTATATTCAGCATCACATCACCAAGTTTTTTGTTGTCTTCTCTAACTTCGGGGATGCTGGTCCTTCCCCCTCTACAACAGTGTTTTCTGTTGTAGCTCGCATTGCTTTTAGTACAGGCAGATGTTCAACAAATACTTGCTAATTGGTTAACTAAACAAATAATTGATATCAAGATAAATTCTTAGGTTTATTTTAAAAGTATTGTACCTCTATCCAATATTAGTGCCACCCCAAATCCCAATATAATTTTTGGTAATGGAAATATCAGCTCTGTGTCTCTTAATATGACCCTGTGCATGAGAAGTTAGATGTTTCAGCATAAAAATATATATTACATGAAAGTCTTAAGGGAGTCATCCTTTTACTTTATTCTTGCCCTCTTTCCCAGCTCTTCTTTCATGAAAGTTTATCGACCATACATTTTGGATCATGTTTCCAGGTTAGTGGAAAAGCTCAGACTTGGAACTAAGAAGACCTGAGTACTTATTCCTACCGGTGTTTCTTGGTGTAGGTCCCTCCTCTTCATTTTTTCATCTGTAAAATGACGGGGTTAGTGTAGATGCACTTTAGAGCTTCTTCAGTCTTTAAAATGCCAGCTGAAACCACTTTGGTCCCTGAAAAGTGGCACAGGTAGGGAGAAGTTTCTCAGTTTCATGAAGGATGGAGAACATGTGGGTTCTTGCTTTTGGTGCTGCTATCTCGTTAATAAATAGTAAATAAACATTTATTAAGCACCTACTATGTGCCAGTACTATGTACTAAGCACTAGGGATTGAAAGAAAGGCAAAAGAGAGTTCCTGCTCTCAAGGAGTTTGTTGTTGTTTGTCCTTCATTCTCAAAGAGGACCAATGACATCAGAAGGTGATGCCTTGACTTGAAAGTGAATTACATTTAAGTGAGGCACACCTGTGCAAAGTTATCAGCTTCACTCTCTTCTCCAGAGCTGTCAGAGTCCAGCAGCATGACATAGATCAAGATGGCTGGTAATAGCCCCTCAAGGACCTTACAATTTAACGGGAGAAGACAACACATAAAAAGAAGCTGTGTGGGTAGGGTGTGGGGGGGTGCCCTGAGTAGGGGCAGTCCTTCAGTCTGGGTGGGAAATCTGAGGAGGCATGAATTCAGAGATGATTTCATCTTACAAAATGATGAGTTTCTGGAGATCATGAGATCCAGGAAGTTACCTAGATGTGAAATGATGAGGTAAAATCCCTGACTATGCTCCTTAAGTGGCATCTACTCCATCCTCACAATATAGTTTCCTAAATGGACTCATTTTCATTATTATTCTCTTTTTTCAAAAGAACAAAAATGTTTTTTTTTCATCATACAAGGCTGGCTGTTGCTGGGGGCCTTTCCCTTGTTGTCCTAGTACAGCCAATCCCAAACATTTGTTTTTAATGGAGAAGCAGTGAAAAGGGCCCAGACTGTGTTTTATATCTTTAAAAGTTTTATGGGTGCATGCATTCTGACTGCCATTTAAATAGGGTGGAAAGAATGCAGGGTGTTTTGGGTTCTCTTTTTTGGTTTTCTTTAATGGTTCTTCCCTAAAAGTCAAGTAAAGTTTGTTGAGCATAAGGAGGAGGAGAGGTGGTCAAAGGAACAAAATTGACAAATACACTCAGGAATGCGTTTTAATACCCCTTCACATATAAAAATTGATTTCAAATTAATTAATTTTATTTGATTTGATTTTAATTATTTTTCTAATTTATTGAAGTATTATTTTTCATTATTCTTTATATTCTCCATTTTGCCACATTCTTCATATTCATAATACCTTACAGTGCAGTAGTTTCCCATTATATTCATTTATCACTCTGCCTAGGCATTCCTTTTGTAGTTGACAAGAACCAAAGTGGACTTTGTTTCCTGTTCTTTGCTACTATAAAAAATGCTGGTATAAATCAATGGGATTTTCTTTCTGTTTTTACCTGCAAGTGAAAAGATAGAGACATTTTAGTTACTTTCTTAGCAGAATTTCTAACTGCTTTCTAGAATCTTTAAGTCAATTCACAATTCCACTAGCAATGTATTAGAGTTTCTGCTCTTGCCCCAACCACTCCAGTGTGGACTATTTCTATTTTATGTCATTTAACAATTTCCTGGCTGTAAGGTGAAACCTCAGAGCTGCTTGATTTGTATCCTTGAAAAATTTAAAAATAGTTATTTATTCATGGTTTTTGTTTTGTTTTGTTTTTATACCACAAACCATTTCATAGTATTATGAGGAAAACATTTTTACCGACCTAAAAGGAAGGACTTTATTGGAGTTATTTACTGGACTTACTGAAAAAAAAAATATACATATACATACACATACATACATACATATACACAAATGTATGTACACAAATATATTTGCATGTAAGTACACAAATGTGTGTACATTATGTATATATATACAAATATATTCACATTATGTATATGTGTGTGTATATATATATACATATATACACATTTATGTATATAGGCAACTAGGGGGCACAGTGCATAGAGATTTATGTTTTATATTATGTGCAAACCATCTAATTTTACCTTT
Source organism: Pseudocheirus occidentalis (assembly GCA_028646575.1). Lineage (NCBI taxonomy): Eukaryota > Metazoa > Chordata > Mammalia > Diprotodontia > Pseudocheiridae > Pseudocheirus > Pseudocheirus occidentalis. Next base: position 152,066,236 of record CM053597.1, read on the forward strand.
TCTATATATTGCATATATTTATTCTATATACATTCTATATATTTAGTGTTTTATTATCCCTTTTCTACAGAAAGGGAAACTGAGGCTTAGAGAGGTGAAACAACTTGCCAAAGATCACAAACTACTAAGTATCTGAGGGCAGGACTTGAATTTAAATCTCCTTGACTCTACATCCAATGGTACTACCCTCTGTGCTAAGGCTTTTATATTAATAAAAGCAGTGCAACTAGATTAAGAAATGAAACCAAAAAACAATTGCTTTGCTCCAAAAATCTTGGATTAAAAAAAATCATTATTCAAGGTATATAGGGAACTCTTATGTATAAGACTGAGAATTATTTTCCATAGTCAAGTGGTTAAAGACTATATAAAAACTGATTTTCAAAAGAATGGCTAATCATAAACATATGAAACAATGCTTCAAATCCCTAATAAGAGAATTGCAAATGAAAATAACTCTTAGATTTCAACTCACATTCATGAAATTGGCAAAGATGATCGAAGACAATAATAGTGCAACAAGAGTTGTGGAAATATGGGCACACTGCTCCTGTAGTTATGAATTGGTCCAGTGGTTCTGAAGAATGATTTGGAATGATTTGAAAACAGTTACCAAATTGCACATCTTGTTTGACCTAGTAATTCTGTTATGGGGTATGTAATCCATGAGGTTAGAGACAGAAAGAAACATCCCATATGTACCAAAATACTTACAATAGAACTTTTTGTTGTAGTAAGAAAAAAAGGGGGGGGGAAATTTGTATGAATTAAAAAAAAGATGGTGGACAGCATGACAATAATAATGTGGAAGGAAATGAAACTAAGGGACAGTTGAACTCAGATTAAAGGCAGTGACTAATATTGGTTCCAGAGGACAGAAGGTGAAATAATCTCTCTCCTCTAAGAGAAATTGGTTACAAAATTTTGCATGCTTTGTCAAATGTGAATCCCAGGCCCACTGGTTTTACTTTATGGTATTTCTTTGTGGGAGGGTTCTAGTAAGGCAGGCCTGTACAACATAAGGCCCGTGGGCTGCTTGCTACCTGCCAAAGTGGCCTGTGGGCAGTATGTTGTGAAGGGTTGTTCTATATCCTCCACATTTTTCACAGTCGCCTGAAATCCTCTGGCAGGCTGCAAACTGTGCACAAGCCATAAGTGTTGCATGGGTCAAGTGTTGTGTGGGCCTGTAATAAGGTATGGGCATAGTATTGATAAATGTTTGTGGTTAAGAAACAAATGCATCGGTAAAACTTCAAATACAAAAAGAAGAAATAAGAGCTAGGCAGGTGGAGTCTGGTATCTCCTTAATTCTCCTGATGTATCCCTGTCCCTCTTGGTCCAGTGCCATAATTACAGTGCTACTGGCTGTAGCCTTTCTGAATTCTTTGCCTGATTCCTGCAAACTCTAAACCTCTGGAACCTTCCTCTCAGTAGCCAGTATTACCTAAATGAAGACGGTCCCCAAGTGGGGCCCAGAGGACCCCACATATTTATATTTTAAGGGCTTCAAAGGCAGAACTAGAAAAATGGGGAGAAACCGAACAACTGATTTAATTTGTCTAAAAGTGAAGTGTGCTGCCTTGAGGAATTGTAGCTTTCTCCATATTTGAAATCTATAGGGGCTCTTGTTGGGGATATAGAAGAGATTCTTGGTTAGGTTGGACTGGAAGGTGTCTGAAATCCCTTCTAATTTTTTTTTGGGAGGGGGGTGTTACCAAGGTCACACAGCTAATAAATGTCAAGTGTCTGAGGTCGGTTTTGAACTCAAGTCCTCCTGATTCCAGGTCTGGTGCTCTATTCACTGCACCACCTAGCTGCCCTATCCTTCTAATTCTTGAGCTCTTTTTCTTCTGTAAATATGCCTCTTTGGCCAGTAGGCACAAAAGCAATATATTGTTAAGAGCAATATAATTGAGCAAGAAATAATTTTGCATGCTTGTGTGCGTGGACTTTGTTTTGACTCCTTAAAAAGTTAATGCTACCTAGAACTTAAGGGAAAGAAGACTTTGATTTCTGAAACCTAGAGATGGCCAGTTTTATTTCTTTAATCCCCATGGATATGTTATCCCGTTATGATCCTATAGTTATGCTGGCATGGCGCATTGGAATGAACACAGGGCTCCAGAATCTGATGATGCTGTTTGGATGTTTTTCAGTCTTGTGTGATTTTTTGTGACCCCATTTGGGGCGTTCTTGGTGAAGATCCTGGAATGGGTTGTCATTCTCTTCTCCAGGTCATTTTACAGATAAGGAACTGAGGACCTGCATTCAAATCCTACATCAGATACTAATTCTGTGATCTTGGTCAAATCACTTAACTTTCCTTGCCTTTAGTTTCTTCATCTGTGCAATGAGCATGTTGGACCAGATGATCTGAAGTACCTTCCAGCCTATGATCTATCAGCCTGTGACCTCTGATTTGTCATAGATGCTGGACTGCCTATTAGGACTCACAACATGTGTCTAAGGAGAGTGTGATGCAGTGGTAAGAACACTGGCCTTGTAATCAGAAGTCCTAAATATAAGGCACTGCCTGTGTTACTTCATGTCTCTCTGCACCTTGGTTTCTTCATCTTTAAAATGGGGATAGCTGTTCTGTCCATCTCACTAAGGAGCTAGGTGGGACCATAGCACCCACAGTAGCAGGTCTAGAAACAGGAAGAGGAGCTCAAATCCTGCTCCAGGCACTAGCCCAGTGACCCTAGGCATATTATAGCTGCTGTATGCCTGTTTCCTACTCTGTGAAATGGGTATAATGACAATGCCTACCTCCCAGGGTTGTTGTGATGACCAAAGGAGATAATATTTGTAAAGTGCTTGGCACAGTGCCAGGTGCGTAGTAGGCACAATATAAATATGAACTATTATTGTTGTTAGAATAGATTTGAGAATTGTCTGCAAACAGACAATTGTATGGTACAAAGGTAAAGGATTAAATGTAATTCTGAATGTAGGTGCTACTTTCTCAAACCTTCCAGAGATGGGCTCTCTAAGACACCCAGGGGCTACTGCTGTGCCACCAATGAACGGAGGTGTCCTTCAGCTGGTATTCAGCTTTATTTTGTCTCCCCAGAAAGTCTAAGGGAATGTGGGACCGTAGAGAGGGGGGACAGAACAGATAAAATCAGTGCCTCAGATATTTGAGCACCCTACTGTGTGCTCAGTACTATGTTAACACCCATGCTGGATATGTGCAAGGATAAAATACAGTCTCTGCCTTCAAGGAGTTTGCAATCTTTGCCAAGAAGAGAAAATCCCCACAAAATAATTAGAGCACAAAAGTGGATCTATGGATGTGGACTTTATAAGTGTGCTGAGACACTTGATGTGCTTACTGTGTGGCTGTGGGCAAGTCACTTAACCCCAATTGCCTTGCCTTCCTCCCTCCAAAATTAAAAAAAAAATTGTAAGTGGGATGAGAATCCAGAGCAGGAAAAGATCACATTGTCAGGGAAGGCTTCCTGGAAGAAGTGAGACTTGAGCTGGGCCATGAAGGATGGAGAAGATGTGGGTGGGCAAAGGGAGAAAGGCATACATTTTAGCATAAGCAAGAATGCAGGGGTGGAAACAAATATGGCATTTTAGAGGGACAATGTCATGACAATGGGCACTCTCCCTTTCTTCCAGGATCATATGAGTGTGTGTATATACACATTTGTGTATATATGTATATATGTATACACACACACATATATATGTATATATATATGTATACATATGTATATATTCTTTGTATTTGCTCTCTCTTGTCTCAGACTATTGAAATTATTGCAGTGCTGTTAAGTAGCCCTGCAAATATGGAAGCTCTTATATGGCAATGATAGAAGACTTAAAAAGAAGACTGTAGTGCAATGGGAAAAAGATTTGGAATAAGAGAATACGACTTCTAATCATGGCTCTGCTACAGATGACGTGTGTACATATTTCATTAATGTCTAACTCTCTGTGACCCCTTTTGAGGTTTTCTTGACAAAGAAACTTGGAGTGCTTTGCCATTTCTTTCTCTGGCTCATTTACAGATAAGGAAACAGGGTTAAGTGACTTGCCCAGGGTCACACAGTAAGTATCTGAGGTCAGATTTGAACTAAGGTCTTCCTGACTCCAAGTCTGGTACTCTACCCACTGTACCTACCATCTAGCTGTCCTCTGTTTCCATAATTCCCTAAAATACAAAAAGATGTCATGGTTTTATAAAAATAGTGTCAGGAGTATGGAAACTCTTAAGTTGGTGGTTCTCAACCTTCCTCATGTGGTGGTGACCCCCAACCATAAAATTATTTTTGTTGCTACTCCAGAACTGTAATTTTGCTACTGTTATGAATCTATCTGATATGCAGGATGTGTTTTTATTGTTACAAACTGAACATAACCCACAGGTTGAGAACCGCTGCTCTAAGTGATCTTAGCCTGGTGAGAAATATAAAGAAATAAAAAGATATTTTTTGGTTTGGTTTTTTAGAGTTATGAAGGAGTGATATTAGATCATTGGTGTTGGGCAACATAATAAAAGAGACACTAAAATGAATGAAGGCAGAAATACTCAACTTTTTTTTTTTTGGTCTTGGATCTTTTTCTCTGGCAAGGAAAATGGACTGGAAAGATGGAATAGAAATAGCTAATAGGAAGGTGTTGTACAAGCTAAATAAAGAGATAATAAGAGACAACCTTCTGAGCCATCCTTAATGGGTTAAAATTATTAGTCACAGACAAACTACATCCCATGCTATTGAAAGAACTGGTGAATGTGATTGTTGAGCCACTGTCACTGATGTTTGGATTCTCATGAAGAATGGGGGAGGAACCACAGGAGGAACCTGGAGAAGGTTCATCGGCATCCTGATTTTGAAGAAAGGGAAAAAAATAGGGAAGGAAAATTATGAGTCCATAAGCTTGACTTCAGTTCTTGGCATGATTCTGAATACGTGATTAAGGACATGGTCATTGAACATCTAGAAAGTCAAAAGGTGATCACAGAGACAACAGAGCTTTATTACAAATAGGCCAAATCAGACTTATTTCATTTCTTAGCACATCAGGGGATCAATGCAGATAGAGCTTACTTTGATTTCAAAGGTTTTTAAAATGCTATTTTAAAGGACGGGATGGAGAGATGTGAGCTAGCTGATAGTATAGTTAGATTCAGAACTGGTTGGATAATTGGACACAAAGATTAGTCATTATTATATCAGTGTCAACTTGCATGGAGGGAGACTTCTCATAGAGTGATACAGGAAGCTGTATTTGTCCTTGTGCTGTCAAAAACATTTTTATCAGTTGTTCATACAAAGACATAAAAGGAATCCTTTTATCAAACTTGCAAAGGGCACAAAGATGGGAAGGATAGCTAATACTGGATGAAAGAGTCAGCATTCCAAAAGATCTGGAAGTTTGGTGGGCTAAATTCAATTAGAAATTTTATTAAGTGCTTCTTAAGTTCATGCTAGGGGAATTTAAAGACAAAACCTAAGCAGCCCTTGACCTCAAGGAGATTGATAATTGCAAAGTGTTACACTTATGTTATCAAACACACTTCGCAAACATATATATGCATATATGTTTATACATACATAACATGTATATATAATATGCATGCATACATATTATATGTGCATGGCGAAAAGGTATTTCCCAAGAGATAAGCAAAAGATAGGAATACACAGTTGTCAAAAGAATTGCAGACCATCAACAGCCACATAAAAGAATGCTCCAGATCATTAATAATAAGAAACATGCAAATCAAGACATCCCTGAGGTTTCAGCTCTTTTTCTACACATTGGCAAAGATGGAAACAGGCAGTGTTGGAAGAATTGTGGGAAGATAGCCACACTAGAGCATGGTGGTGGAATGGTGAATCTGTAGAGCCATTTTGGAAAGCTGTTTGAAATTATTCAAATAACGTGACTAAAAGTCCATACATACCCTTTGACCCAGAGATTCCACTACCCCAAGGAGTCTGCTGATAAGAAAAAAAGTCTCTATATACACCAAAAATATTTATCGTAGTACCTTTTGTGATAACAAAGAGTAGAAAACAAAGTAAATGCCCATTGATTGGGGAATAGCTAAACAAATTGTGGAAAGTAACAATATTACTGTCCTGTGAGAAATGAATGTTAATAATAAAAAGAAATATGGAAGGATATGAACCAGTGCAGAGTGAGATAAACAGAGTCAGAAAGACAATACACAAATGACTACACAATGTAAGTGGAAAGAGTGACCAAAAAACAAACAAGCCCCAAACTGAAAATGAATGTTGCAAAATTATAGAGATGAATCATAGCTCCAGAGAAGAGATGCAAGAAGACCCCCTTTCCCTACCCTTTGTGCAGAGGTGGGAGGTCTGTGAGTGTGGTAAATTGAGCATATGTTCAGACTTTTGTGCTCAGCTGAGCAGTTTTGTAGATTTTCCTCTCCTTTTTTTTCTTGTCTTTAAAAATATTATTAATTCTATAAAATGACTCTAAAGTCCTTCAGGGCAGGAACTATCTTTTGCCATTTTTATATTGCCTGGCACATAGTTGGTACTTAATGCATTTTATTAATTGAAGGGTACAAGGGAGAGATACTGGGAAAACTTTGTCGATATTTAGAAAAACTCCAACATCAATAAAATTTATTTAAAAAAAGACAATATGACCAGAAGCACACAATTTACCCTAAAAAGGACATTCTCAAACTTTTCCTTCCTGAATTTGGCCCTTTTCTGGCTCAACTCTCCTGTCAGTCAGCTCAGATCCAGCTGTTAGGGGGAAAGGAGCTCTCAGAGGCTGCTGATAATCTACCCACAGATAATTGAGAGCTGAATGTATTAATCTATACAGACTCTCCCCATCCCTGTCTTGTTTCTCAGTACTCTCTGAAGGCAAATGTTTTTAATGCAGAGAAGAAAAGGGAACAGCTTTTAGACCACACTGATACTTGTAGTTATGGGTTCCGGAATTCACCCCTTCAGAGTAGAGAGACCTAGGGACACAAGGGGCGAAAAAGAAAGAAAAGAGAGCCTCAGTAAGATCCTTAGACTTTGACAATGAGGTCAAAGCAGGATTTTATTAGAACCATATTTGAATCTAGAAATTAAAAAAAGAGCAACATACTTTAAAAATTATTTATGATTTTAAGCACATGAAAGGCGTATCATGTACCCAGGGAAGGCATAATGGGGAACAGCTGGCAAGCATGTGTCTCACTGTTCTTGGGATGTTCATAATTCTCTGATGGCCAAGAATAACAGTAATAATGATGCTGCTGTTGCTGATGATTGTATTAATAATAATAAAAAGGAAAGAGGAGGCTTTCCTGGAGCCTGCTGCGCAGGAGTGCTCTGGCCCCTGGATGATGGCTAAGTTTGGGAAAGGCGAGTCTGGGCCAGAGTCTCTGGTTCTGAGGGACTGCCTTAGGGTCAGCAGGCAATGAAAGAGAAGATCGCTGTCCCTCCCCAAGCCAGCCCCATGAGCAGCTGCAGAGAGAATAACCAGGACTGGTGACCACCGTTGGAAGTGCTCTTCCTGTGCTTTCCAAGTTTGGTCTATTTTTGTCCAAACCCTGTGGGCCAGATCTGGGATAGGTAGGGGATTTCCAGTGAGGATGTGTAGATCAGCTTTAGACCGAGCAGAAGATGGATTCATCTGCAGCCTCCCTCCAGGGGAGCAGTGCTCAAGTCACTGTCAAATGCTGTGGGTGTGGAAGGTGAGGGAACTAGGGCTTCATCATTCCCTCTCTGCCTTCACCCACCTGCAGCTTATGCTTTTTAAATAACTAGGTCAAGTCATTCCTCCCCTAAGAAGACTTCCTGACCACAACAATGCATAATTTCTTCATTCTACATTCTTACAGCACTGATAATTTTTATCTATAATGTTCCAGCTTTTGAGGGATAGCCTTGATTAAAAAAAAAAGTTCAGTTGTGCCCAACTCTTTGTGACCCCGTGCGTCATAGCACAACAATACTATCCATGCGGTTTTCTTGGCAAAAGAACTGGAGTAGTCTGTTATTTCCTTCTTAAGTGACTTACTCAGGGTCACATAGCTAGTTAGTGCCTGAGGCTACATTTGAACTCAGTTCTTTCTGACTCAGAGCCCAGTGCTCTATCCACTGAGCAACCTAGCTGCCTCTGTACAATTTAAATAAGGCCTTTATAAACCATTTATCTTTTTCTCAATTATGTGTCTCAATTTCGGATTTGGAAAATACAGCCATTGTCTCTATACCACTTATAATTGCCACTTATCACATAACTGCCTGCTGTATTAGTTATTCAATTATTTGAATCAACATTTATTAAGTATTACGCTACATGCAGGGCACTGTGCTAGGTCCTAGGGATACAAAGGCAACAAAGCAAAATAATTCCTGTCCTGAAGAGGCTGACATTCTGTTGGAATGCAAACTTTTCTTCATGCATTAATATATTATTTCCCTGATTAGATTTTAAGTTCCCCAAAGACTGGAACCATGTATTATGCTTCTCTGGTATCTTTTAGAAAGGGCAGGGCAATGTCACATTTCTGTAGCACCTTAAGTTTTATGGAATCACAGAATCCAAGACATAGAAAAGAGCTCAGAGAACATGTAGTTTGGGAATTCTTAATTTGTTGTGTCTTCTACACCTCTTTGACAGTCTGGTGAAGCCCAGAGAACTCTTCTCAGAATAATGTCTTGAAATAATTGAAAGAAATGCTCTATTTCAGTTAGAGATTAGTGAAAATAAGGATGTAATTTTTTTCCTGTCCAAGTTCACTGACCCCCACATGGATCCCAGGTTAAGAACACCATACCTAACCAAAAAATTCCTTCAGCAGCTAGTAGGTGACCTGATTTCTTGTAGATTTCCAGGGAGAGAGTATACACTCTATCCTCTTGTAGTCTAGTTTGCTTTTGGACAACAATATTGGGATTAATGAATGAATTAATTAGTATTGGGTTTTTTTTCCCGAGACTGACCCTAAATCTCTACCTCATCACCTTCTGTTCATGGCTCATGATTCTGCTCTTTGGGGCCACACAGAACAAATCTAATCTCTTTTCCACATAATAAGCCTCTAAATCCCAGAGGACAGCTCTCATGGTCTTCCTGTGCCTCCAAAGTCTTTTCTTCTCCATTCCAAACTTCCTTCTTTTAGTCCCTATCTGGAGTACTGTGTTCAGTTCTCCAGATACAGGCTGACTAGAATAGAATTATGACCTCCTTCATAATGAACCCTATGCCTTTTTTTTAAAATACGGTCTAGAATAGCACTGGTCACGTCATATTAGAAGCACACTGAGCTTGTGATCTGTGAAAACCCTTAGGCTTATTTCACAGGAATGGCTGCCTACATTTTTGAAACCCAAGTGTAGAACTTTACACTTGTTCCTGTTTAATTCCATCTTTATTTAATTTGCCTCATTTTTCTAGCTTGGGTGGTCCTTTTGGATCTGGACCCTCTCACGCAATGTTAGTTGTACCTCCCAGCTTTATGTCATTTGCATATTTGACATGCATACTATTTAAGCCTTCCTCCAACTTTTTGATAAAGCTATTAAATAGTCCGGGATCAAGGACAGCTTCCTGAGACACTCTACTAAGGACTACACCTTTATTTGCTATCAACTTAGACCCTCTTTGGATTCAATTACTTGCTCAAACTGTTCTATCATCTAGCTGTAGCTCTACATTTTGCACAAAAATAACATGAGAGACTTTAATAAAATAGTTTTGCTTAAACCTAGGCATGCTATTTCTTGGGCATCTTCCTGACCTAAAAGTATAGATTTCCTATATAAAAATGAGGTTAGTTTGTTAGAATTTGTTCTTTTAAAGAATTAATTTTAATGTCTTTTTACGTTACACCAACTTCTGTATAATCCTCCCCCATTGCCTCCTACAAATCAAACCTTCCCTTGTTACAAATAAAAATAAGCTAAGATAACCAACATGGTGACCTTATCTGACAGTGATGCTCTGTTCTCTCTGAGTAGTCCCTTACCTCTCTCCTAAGAAGAGGGAGGAATGTTTGATTATTTGTTTTCTAGGATGACTTTTTTTCCCATTTACTCAAATGTTCAATTGCCTTTGAGTGATCTTGCATTGTTGAGGTCATTGTGTATATTCTGGGGTTTCTTTTTTATTCTATATGAATTCATATGGATCTTCCTATAACGCGACCTATTCTTTTTCTTTTTTTTAAATTTTAGTTACTTATTTTAACATATTATTTTTAAATTGAGTTTTAATTTCTATCCTTCTTTCCCATCTCTCCCCTGCCCACTGTGAAAGCAAGCAAAGCAATATTAATCATACATGTGAAAGCATGCAAAATATTTTATTAGCCATACTGCAAAAAGCAAAAACAGAAAAAGCAAGAAAAATCTACTTGCCCTACACTCAGAGTTTTGGGTCTTTCTCAGGAGGTAGATAATTTTTTTTTCATCATGAGTTATTTGGAATTATCTTGGATCACTGTATTGATTAGAGTAGCCAAGTCTTTGGCAGTTGATCATCATTATGACATTGTTGCCACAGTGCATAACTGTTCTCCTGGTTCTTTCCACTTTGCTTTGCATCAGTTCATATAGGTTTTTGCCATGCTTTTCCCCACTAAAACCACCCCATCATTCCAATAGTTAAAATCATGATAGTACTCCATCACAATAATATACCAAAACTTGTTCAGCCGTTCCCCAGTTGATGAGTGTCCCCTCAATTTCTAATTTTTTGACTCCACTAAAAGAATACTGCAAATATTTTTGCATATGTAGGTCCTTTCCCTTTTTCTTTTATATCTTTGGGGTACATACCTAGTAGTGGTATTGCTGGGTCAAAGGATATGCCAGTTTTATACCCCTTTGGGCATAGATTTAAATTGTTATCCAGAATAGTTGCATCAGTTCACAACACTATCAACAGTTTATTAGTTTACCTATTTTTCCTCATCCCCTCTAGCATTTGTCATTTCTGATAGGTGTTAAATGGTATTTCAGAGTTGTTTTAATTTGCAGTGATTTGGAGCATGTTTTTCCCTTCAAGATTATAAATAACTTTGATTTCTTCTTCTGAAAACCAGCTATTCATATCCTTTGATCATTTATCAACTGGGGAATGGCTTTTATTTTTTTATAAATTTGACTCAGTTCCCTATATATTTGAGAAATGAAGCCTTTTTCAGAGAAACTTGCTATGAAATTTTTTGAAATGACTTCATTGAATATGGTACTTTTTTAGCAAAATATAGTTTCCCTGATTGTCTCCTTTAATTAGGTTTCTTTTTTGCTTTTGCTTTGTCTGAGATAATTGCTACTTTGCCTTAATTTTTTTTACTTTAGCTGAAGCATAATAGATTCTTTTCCAGCCTTTTATTTTAACTCTGTTTCTTTCTGTTGCAAGTGTGTCTCTTATCCACAGTGTATTATTAAATTCTGATTTCTAAACTCTGCTGTCTGTTTCTCTTTTGTGGGTAGGCTTATTCCATTCATATTTGTAATTATGATTACTGGTGTTTCCTTCCATCTTATTTTCTTGTGATTCTCTGTCTCTCTCTCTCTCTGTCTCTCTCTGTCTCTGTCTCTCTCTCTCTCTCTGTCTTTTTGTCTCTCTCTGTCTCTGTATGTCTGTCTCTCCCATCTCTCCTCAAAAATCTGTTGTGCTTCTGACCACTGCTTCCCTTAATTGGCTCTCCCATTTATTCCCCCCCCTGCCAATATATCTTATTACCTTCTTCTCCTTTCTCATTATTGGCTAAGATAGATTTCTATACCAAACTGAGTTTGTATAGTCTTCCATCTTTGCATCAATTTTGATAAAAGTGTGGTTTAAGCATTGTCTCTCACTCCTCATTTCCCCCTTCACTATAAAAGCTCTTCCATGCATGTCTCTTTTATGTGAAAAAAATTTCCCTATCCTGTCTTCCCCTTCCCCTTTCTCCCAGTGTATCTGTATTTCTAAAATTTTTTTAAGATCATCCCAACATAATTGACTGATACCCATGTCCTTTGTCTATGTAGACTCCTTCTAGCTACCCTGATGATAATAAAGTTCTTAAGAGTTACATGTATCATCTTTCCATGTAGAAATGTAAACAATTTAGCTTTATTAAGTCCCTTATAATTACTCTTTCATGTTTACCTTTTTATGCTTCTCTTGAGTCTTCTGTTTGAATATCTAATTTTCTATTCAACTCTGGTCTTTTTGTCAGGAACTTTTGGAAGTCTTCCATTTCATTAGATACCTATTGCCACCCCCTACTTTTACAGGATTATGCTCCGTTTTGCTGGGTATGTGATTCTTAATTATAATCCTCACTTCTTTGCCCTTCAGAATATCATATTTTAAGTTCTTCTCTCCTTTAAATGGAAGTTGTCCAATCTTGTGTGGTCTTGGCTGTGGCTCCACGATATTTGAATTGTTTATTTCTGGCTGAATGCAATATATTCTCCTTTACCTAGGAAATTTGGAATTTTTCTATAATATTTCTGGAAGTTTTCCTTTTGGGATCTTTTTCAGGAAGTCATTTATAGATTGTTTCCATTTCTATTTTATCCTCTGTGTATAAGATATAGGGGCAGTTTTCCTTGATAGTGTCTTGAAATATGATGTGTTGGTTATTTTTTTTGATAGTGACTTTCAGGTAGTCCAATAATTCTTAAATTATCTCCCCTGGATCTATTTTCCAGTTCAGCTGTTTTTCCAATTATGTATTTCAAATTTTCTTTTATTGTTTTCATTCTTTTGATTTTATATTATTGTTTCTTGAAGTTTTATAGAGTCATTAGCTTCCACTTGCCCAAATCTGATTTTTAAGGAATTATTTTCTTTGGTGAGCTTTTGTGCCTCTCTTTCCAATTGTACAATTCCGCTTTTAAAGGAATTCATTCTTTCAGTATTTTTTTGTGTGTGTGTGCACACCTCTTTGACCAAGCTGTTAATCTCTTTTCATAATTTTCTTACATCACTCATTCCTTTTCCCAATTTTTCATCTACCACTCATCTCTTTAACTCTTCAAGGATTTTTAAAAAAATTAATTATTTTATTTATTTTCTTGTTTACATCATTTATTTCCACGAGATTTGGAGTTACACATTTTCTCCCCATCTTTCCCCTATCCCAACCCCAAAATATATAAATGTATATATATGTATACAGTGGGATCACTGTAAAGACCCTCCCCCAATATTCTCTCTTTTATGTCATCCTCAAAAACCCCTCTAACTTTCTGGTAGGGCAGAGTGTGTCTCCCTACCCCAGTGCCTGTATATCTTAATTCCCAGTTGCATGTAATTAATAATAATAATAATTATTATTATTATATTGTGCTCTAGAACAATATGATTATTCCTATCTCCCCCCCATTTTATTCTCTACCCTGTCCCTGTCCCTTTAGTGAAGTGTGTGCTTCCAGCAAACCTCCCCCCGAGCCTGCCCTGCCCTTTGTCATCCCACCTCTCATCCCCATCCCCCCTACCCTCCTGTGTAGTAAGATACCCAGTTTAGAGTTTATGTCATTCTTTCCCTAAGCCAAATTCAATGGGAGTACATGAAAGTAAAGTTGTAACAGTTATCCCTTGTCTCTTCTATATGGGATGATTAAGCCCATTTTGTCTCTCTCTGTCTCCTCTCATTCTAGTCCTCTCTCACCTCAGAATTTCACCTTTTAAAGTATCATCCCTTCCTATTCAATTGATCCTGTACCCTCTATGTACACATATACACACATACTCAGATATGTATTCATATTCATATATACCCTCCTATATAGACATATGTGTAGGTATACATATATACATTTATATTCCCTTCACCTATCCTCATACTAAGAAAAGTTTCGTAAGTTTCTATTATCATTTGTCCATATTGGCATGTAAATAGTTCAACTTTGATAAGTTCCTTATGATTTCTTTCCCATGTTTACCATATCATGCTTCTTGTCTTTGAATATCAAATTTTCTGTTCAGTTCTGTTTTTTTCAGCAGGAATGCTTAAAAGTCCTCCACCTCACTGAATGACCGTATTTTCCCCTGGAATGTTATACTCAGTTTTGCTGGGTAGGTGATCCTTGATTTTAATTCTAGCTCCTTTGATGTCTGGAATATCATATTCCAGGCCCTTCAGTCCCTCAGTGTAGAAGCTGCCAGATCCTGGGTTATCCTAATTTTGTTTCCACAGTATTCAAATTGTTTCTTCTTGGCAGCCTGTAATATTTTCTCCTACATCTGGGGATTCCAGAACTTGGCTATAACTTTTCTAGGAGTTTTCTTTTGGGGATCTTTTTCAAGAGGTGATTGGTGAATTCTTTCAAGTTCTATTTTGCCCTCTGATTCTAAAATATCAGGGCAATTTTCCTTGAGAATTTCTTGAAGGATGCTTTCTAAGTTCTTTTTTTAATCATGGCTTTTAGGTAGTCCAATAATTTTTAAATTGTCTCTCCTGGATCAATTTTCCAGGTCAGTCATTTTTTCAAGGAGATATTTCAGATTGCTGTCTATTTTTCATTTGTTTGTATCTGTTTAATAGTATCTTGATTTTTCATAAAGTCATTTACTTCCATTTGCTCTACTCTAATTCTGAAGGAATTATTCTCTTCAGAATGCTTTTGAGATTCTTTTTCCATCTGGCAAATTCGACTTTTTAAGGCATTCTTCTCCTCATTGGGTTTTTGGACCACTTTTGCCATTTGATTCAATTTGTTTTTTAACGTGTTATTTTCTTCAGTCAGGTTGTTGACTCTCTTTTTATGATTCTCTTGCATCATTCTCATTTTTCTTCCCAATTTTTCCTTCACTTCTCTTATTTGGTTTTCAAAATCCTTTTTAAGCTGCTCTATGGATTGTAGGTAATCTTCATGTTTCTTGGAAGCATTTGGTGTGAGAGTTCTGACTGTGTTGTCTTCCTCCTATTCCATGCTTTGATCCGTTTTGTCTCCAAAAAAGGATTCTGGAGTTTGGTTACTGTTCTTACTTTGCTTCCTTTTCCTACTCATATTGGCCAGTCAATTAATTGCTTGTTTTATTTAGCCCTGTGGAACTCTGCTTCCAGAGGGGAAAGTTCTGTCCCCAATTGCTCGTGTTTTCACAGCTTCTGGTGCTATTAGGGGGGTGCTGCAGCCCTCGCCAGCTTTGGCTCACTGAAAACTCACCCCAGGTCCACGACCCAAGACCACAATCAGGATCCATGTTGCTCAATGAAAGAGCATTTGGCCTCTGATCAGTTATCTTGGCCCCCCTGCAGTCTGCAGGCTGGGAGTTCTGAAGCAGCCAGTTGGAGGTGGCTGCCACCTGCAGCCATTTCTGCAGCTACTGCTGCTTCTGCTGCTTCCTTGGCCTGGGGGAAGTTCAGCCAGACTGCTTTTCTCCCCCAAATTTAGCTGAATTCCGCTGACCTTCTCTTAGTTCTTATTTTTCCTGACTTGATAAATCTGGAAATTTCCACACCTACTGCTTGTTAGCTCTCCTGAAGACTCTCGCTTTGGCTCCTCCTAGCTACCCTGGGATCAGGCTGAAGTTTCAGGCTGGGCTGGTTTTGGCTCCCAGCCTGCTGTGATAAGCCCCATCTGTCGAGCTGCCTTCAGTGAGATATGTGTTTTCTGTATTTTTGTGAGTTTTGGAGCCCTAAAATTTGTTTAGAGTCATATTTTATGGGTATTTAAGGTGGCTATGAGGGAGCTGAGAAACCTTGCTGCTTCTAAGCTGCCATCTTTGCTCGGAAAAACCTCTTCCAGGAATTCTTGTTGAGCTTTTATCCAATTAACATTATTCCTTGAGCCTTGGTTGTAGCTGTTTTCACATTCTTTTCCTCTTCTGAGTTTGTATCTTTGTCTTCTTTGCCATCATAATAGCTTTCAATGGTGATGTTCCTTTTTCTTCGGGAGGAGGTTGCTGTTTGATCATTTTTTTTCCAGCCTATTCCTTGATTTTCAAGTTTATGTTTAAGGTGGGCTTTAATTACCTGGGGATGGGGAAACACTAAAGTCCCCAACTTTAGTTTATTTGGGGCTGCTGTTTTCAGAGGTAGTTCTGGGGGCCTGAAAGTTTTTGATGCTTCCAATGTGGTATGATCTGGGAAGAGGTATAGTCATTGCTCTTATGGTCTATGCTCTGGTCTTTACCCAGGGAGGGCCTTTGCTCCTCTGTAGCTGCAAGGTTAATGCTCCTCTCTGCCTTGGAACTGTGACCAGGGCACTTAATCCCTTGTGATCAACCACAAACACTTCTCTCTACCTTTGAACTGTGATTCAGAACTGAGTATGGGCATTTGAGTTAACAATTATTATCAATTGTACTCAGTGCCATCAAACGGTCACCTGTAATCTCTGTCCTCTATAACCAATTGTCTGAGCCCCTTAATTTGTCTGGGCTAAGAACTTCTGAAGCTGCTACTGCTCACTGTCGCAGACACCCCTGAGGCCCACTGCAGGTGACTGTGCAATGTTTGCTCTGGGTCAATCCCCTCCCTAGTGCCACAGACCTCTGCTGCCAACCTCTTAAGTTGCCTAAGACTAGGAAAATGTCTCACTCTGACCTTTTGTTGACTCTGCTGCTCCAAAATTTGATTTGTGGGCTTATTTTAAAGTTGTTAGGAGGCAAATGTTGGGAGTGTTCAGCTGAATTGTTCCCTGTCCCCCCCATCTTCAACAGGACCTATTCTTGATGAATCTATGCTGTGTCTGTTTTTGAGCACACAAAAGCCAGTCCTTCATAATATATTGTTGAAAGTTTGACAATGTGTAGAAGACAAAGTTCACTGGTCAACAGATTTTGGATTCCATTCTCTTGCCATATTTGAAAATTGGTACAACATTTGCCTTTCTCTGATACTCTGGCATCTCCTTCATTCTCTGACATTTCATAAATTGTTGACAGCAGCTCAGTAATTACATCTGCCAGTTCTTTCACTATCTGGCTGCGTGATTTCAGTCCTTTGAGGACAGCTAGATGCTGTCTGATTATCTTCTCACTTATCTTGAATTTCTGCTATGAAACCACCACTTTTATTCTTCCTAGTCCAGTGATTCTTTTTCTCTGGAAAAGAAAAGAAAAATCAGAAGGAACTGAGTAATTCAGCTTTTTAAATTCCATCTAGCATCATCATCCAATCCATCAGAAGCAAGGGTTCTTTTCCCTGCTTTTATCTTACCCATGTCCCAAGGTAGCTTAAAAAAAGCCCACCCCCCTTTTTGTCATCTCCAGGTCCTGCTGATCACTGCTTATTCAGGGCTTTAGTGTTCCTGGCACAGTCATCACACTACACTGTTTTTTTGCTTGTACTCATCCGCATTTACATGCCCTTCCTTCCATCTTTTATACTTGTCTTTAAAAAAAAATCTGTATTTGTTAATGAATTCTCTGTGTACCTAGAGTGGTCGTTCAGACAGCTTTCCTCTCCATTTCTTGTTGGAATGTTATTACTTGTGTCTTCAGATTGGCATCTTTGAAAACTTCTTATCCCTCTTAGACTTCCCTGTCCTTCAAAATACTCAGTATTTGATTCGTATTTATCTTTTCTCTGAACCTTGTAAAGTTGGTTCTCCCTGAGTTATACCATGTCTACTTTTCTTCTCTATATTGAACTCTCTGTAGGAACAGCCATTTTATGTTAATATCCTAGATGTTTTTATTTTAGCAACAGCACAGCAAACCTGTGAGATTGTGAATATAAGAATTATTAGGTCCATTATATAGAAAAGTAAAATGAGGCTCAGAAAGTTTAAGTGACTTGCCTATAGTCCTATAGCTAGAAGGATAAGAGCTAAGCATTTAACCCACATCTCTTTGTTCCAAATCTAGTCTTTTTCTCTATATTATAGGAAATACTTGTTAATTATTTTTAAACTCTATCCTTCAAGGTCCTTGGATACTTTTGTTTTTTAGTTGTAAACTAGTTCTGTCATAGCATAGCTACTGCCAATGAGAAAAGCTGTCCCCCCTTCACCTCCTCAGGCTAGAGTATGCGGGAAAATGAATCAGACTTGGGGTATGTATTTGTAGATTCTGATTGGTTGCTTTGTAATATTGGATCCTAAGTTCTATCTTTGTCTGCCACCGGTACTCTCTACCGTCCTCTCTTGGCTTAGACCTTGACACTGATGGTGTCGAGAGCTGTGTATGCACTTCTTTGGTAAAGAAAGCTGAGTCTATATCACATTCTTAAAGTTGAATTTATTATTCCTCTTTTGAAGTTACCTGGTTTAACTTCTAGGTAGGGATCCTGGACACCTGTGTTTTCTTTCTCTTCCCTATCATATTCTTTGACCTCAGGATGTCTTCACTTCTCTGAGGCATTCTCCTTCCACTTTAAAGACCTTTCGTTGACCATGCTTCAGGGAATCACGATGATTTAGAATCAGTATTTAGATGCAAAAGAGAATAGAGGGACATCTAGGTGGCACAGTGAACAGAGCACTAGCTTTGGAGTCAGGAGAACCTGAGTTCAAATATGACCTCAGACAATTGACATGTATTAGCCATGTGACCTTGGGCAAGTCACTTAACCCCAATTGCCCTGACCTCCCCCCCTGCAAAAAAAAAAAAGCAGAAAAAATAAAAAAGAACAGAAACCACGTTTGGGAAATTAACTCTCAGATTGGTGAGTGGAAGGGAAGAAAAACTCATATTTATAGAGCTGCAGCTGGGAGGAACCTGAGAAGTCCTTCAGTCCAACCTTCTCCTTTCACAGAAGTAACTGAGGTCTAGGGAAGTGATTCACCAAAATCATGCTGCTCATAAGTGGCAAAGGTAGAATTTGAACCCAAGTCCTCTGACTCCAGAGTCTATATTCTTTCCCATTTTGTCATAATCGTAGTGCTTAGTATTTACAATGAACTTCTGGGCATAGTCTTAGGCACAGGGGCTTGGAGCAGAGGTATTTAAATTTTCTCTAACGTCCTGTAGTCGCAGAAGCGTTGGATTTTGAATCAAAAGAGAACTTGATTCTAATCCAAATTTGAAATTTATGCTTAAATAGTTGTGCGATATTGGGTTAGTCTTTTAACTTTTTAAACTTCATTTTCTTCATCTATTAAATGTAAATAATATGGGGATATATAACAATATAATAAATGAAATATTAATATATAACTTGTGTTAAAGTAATATATAATATCAATGAGCTGTATGTAATATATTAATATATAATGTGTATTATAGTGTATATTAACATATCATATGTGGCATATAATATTAGTATAGTATTTTATATAGTAATACATTATATATACTAAATGTACCACATATAATATATAATCACATATGTAGGAAATGAAGATGTTTTCACTCCGTCTACATAAATTATTGTTACTCCTGACTCTGTTGCCTCTCCCTTAATTCAGTCAGGCTCTTCTCTATCCCAGGGCACTATACTTTCTTCCACTACACGTTGTATAAGGTTGTCTCCACTTACTGCTATTATTTTTTTAGCAGGGAAGAGGATTTTTGGGTTAGCCACAGATCAGTTATCTCCAAGGCTCATTTCTGAGCACTTGATTAACCCTTAAGACTTTAGAGAATATGTACAGAGAGTATCATCTGAGGATCTCTGAGCATTTTCTGAACTCTACCCTGGAGATGAGGTTGAAGAAGAATGAAGGGCATGGGTTTTTTCCTCAGAATCTAGGATTGTGATTGTAATGATATTGGACTCTTTATTGCTGGGGATTAAATGGAGGACAGAAGAGAAGATACTTGGTCATAGAAATAATTAATTTTTCTCTGAAAGTCCCTAACGCTGAGTATAAGCAGGCATCGGAAGGCAGGGAGGTAGATATTCCACCAGGACATTGTCAGGAGATGGCCCCTTCACTCAGTAATCAAAGACAGAATGTGCAGAGAAGGGATCATCCTTGGAACAGGCATATTGTATCAGAGGCATGTGTGTGTATTTTCTGTTGAGGTCCATCTCTGATGCCTCAAAGAAAGAGAGTGACTTTGACAGAGATCAGGACGAATCAGTTCCAAAGAGACAGGAGAGGACTGAAAAAAGAGACAAAGAATAGCTCAATCTGTCTGGACTTTGAGTGTAAAAGGGAGTTGCAGGAGACAAGTCTCAGGAGATAGGTTGGAATCAGACTGTGGAGAGCCTTGAATGCCAGACCAGATTTGTGGGGAGATGATCTTGGTTTGACAAAGAGCATGCTGGTAGAGTGTGAGCTTTGGCAAGTCCTGGAAGGCTGGAAAGGTTTTGAATGTGGGCTAGGTA
Organism: Pseudocheirus occidentalis; assembly: GCA_028646575.1. NCBI lineage: Eukaryota > Metazoa > Chordata > Mammalia > Diprotodontia > Pseudocheiridae > Pseudocheirus > Pseudocheirus occidentalis. The sequence continues at coordinate 152,086,403 of CM053597.1, forward strand.
ACAGGCTGTTGCCAAGCTAAATTTTGGTGTTGACCACTGGAGGGGAAAAGGAGTTCTGAGGCTGATCATCTCATAAAGAATCTTATAGGGTGCAGAGAAGGGTTGGGTTTGGCATCTGTGGAATAATTGGATTATTGAAGGTCAGTATTTATGTATGAAGTATTTTCTATTCACTAGTATTGATAGGGAGCTGTCACAGATAGGTGGGTGGAGCAGATGGGGCTTCTGAGGTTACCCCCCCCCCCAGTCTTTTCTGTCTTCCTGGACTTAAGAGATGGCACTCTAATGGCAATGGCAATAAGCATTAATTTAGTGCCTTTGGCATGCAAAAAGTTACAATCTAATGTAGAGGAGAAGGATGAATGATAAAAATGTAAGGGAGTTTACATGCTCTGGATAATAGTTATATGTACTCAAGGAATGGAAAGAAAACCTAATCAAGAAGTTTAATAATGTGGCTCCCAGAAAGATCACAAAAGCCTAGAGTCAAGTGGGAATGACTTGATATAGTGAAAAGAACAATGGATTTTGGGGTAGAAGACCTGTGTTCAAGGCATTCCTCAGCCACTCATTAGCCATCTGGTTATGGGCAAGGCATTATTCATATTTCTTCCCCCATCTGTAAAATGCAGAGTTGTTAGGAAAATACTCTGTAAACCTTAAGGCAATATATAAATGGGAGCTAGTCAGGATGGGGTAGTTGAAAGAACACTGAATTTGGAATTGGAGGACCTGGATCGAACCTTAGCTCTGTCACTTGTATGCCATTTGTATGACCTATACCAAGTCACTTTATGCCTCCTTATCTCACCTGTGTAGTGAGGGAATTGGATTAGGTGATTGTTCAAGTTCCTTTTATTGGAAAATTCTATTATTTTATGACTACTGAATTTTTCAAAAAGTGTTTGGGAAGTGCCTAAGTCACTGTTTTACTGTTCTCCTATATTAAATAAGAGAGTAAACTGTTGCCAAGGCATCTTTCTTTTGAAATTTTTTTTTTATCCAATTACATGTAAATACAATTTTTAACATTAGGTAAAAAATTTTTTTTAGTTCTAGATTCTCTTTCTTTCCCTCTTCCTCCTTCCCCTCCTTTCCCCCTTCCTGAAAAGGCAAACAGATAGATATATGTTATATATGTGTACTCATGCAAAATTCATATTAGCCACATTGTGAAAGAAACACAGACTGAAAAAAGAAGGAAAGACGGAAAGAAAACTAAAAAAAATAAAGTAAAAATAAGTACAATAGATTCTGTCTGTTCTTTCTCTGGGAGGTAGATAACATTTCTCCTCATAAATAATTTGGAATTATTTTGATCATTGCTGAGAAGTCATTCACAGTTGATCGTCATACAATTTTGCTGTTATTGTGGACAATGTTCTCCTGGTTCTGCTCACTTTACTTTGCATCAGTTCATGTTAGTCTTTCTAGGTTTTTCTGAAAACATCCTATTCATCATTAAAGCATAATAATATTCCATTTTAATTATATACCATGACCATTTCCCAATTACCAACTCTTTGACACCACTAAAAGAGCTGCTTTAAATGTTTTCGTACACATAGGTCCTTTTCCTTTTTTAAAAAAATCTCTTTGGGATACAGATCTAACAGTAGTATTGCTGGGTCCAAGGCTGTACACAGTTTTATTGCCCTTTGGGCATAGTTCAAATTGCTCTCCAGAATGGTTGGGTTAGTTCACAACTTTACCAACAGTGCATTAGTGTCCAATCCAAGGTCTCTTTGTAAAGGCAATTGATAGAAGGAAGAGTCAGAACGTGTCATTTTAGAAAACATCCTTCCCCTTTTCTTTCCCCCAAAATGTATCAGCTAGGGTATCCTGACTCTGAGGTTGGGGGGCAGAAAAGAGGATTCATTTCTCTCTATCTTTTGTTTGCTTCCTTTCTTTTACCCCTGTGGTATTTTTTCTCCTCTAGATGTACGAGATCAAATCAAAAAATACCATTGCAAAGAAGTTCAGTGATATTATGCAGAAGATGTCTTCCCCTTTACATCCCCATATACCAGAACAGAGCAACAACAAGATGAAAAACCTCTCCTACCCCTTCTCCAGGGAGAAAACGTATCTGTGAGTACTTGGTTTGATGTCACATGGGACACAGAATTTTAAAACGAGATGGCTGTCCCAGGGGAGGGTTAAGGTAACATATTAATGATACTTGACATTTATATAGCATTTTATGTTTCCAAAGGAACTTTGAACACATTATAAAGCCTTAAAACATTAACAATGGGAAGAAATTAGACATCATCTAATCATGGATTCTCAGTAAAATTCAAGTTCCTTGAGATTTGCTTTATTCATTCTATTCGTATCCCCCAAACCTAGCACATAAGTAGGCATTTAACAGTGCTTGTGGATGGGTGATAATAGATTTAGAGCTGAAGTGTGTCCAGTCCAATTCTCTTGTTTTAGAGTTGAAGAAACTGAGATCAGAAAAACAGTGTTGCATAATCGTTAAGTAGCAGAGTAGGAATTAGAACTCAGGTCTCTTAACTTCAAATTCAGGGCTCTCTCCAGCATAGTACTGTGTCTCCTTATTTCATTTGGTCCTCTGAGATCGGTGGTAGAGATATTAACCTCATTTATAATTTATATTAATTCTCTTTCTGTATATATATATATGTATATATGAATATTCATATATATATTTATAGTAAAGATTTACTCTTTTGTAGTGGGCTGGTCGTCTAGGGAGGTAGCTTTTAATTATTTTGAGGAGATTAAGGAGAAATTGGATGGAAAATCTTTTCAATTACCTGCCTAAAGCAGGAAACCCTATTGAGATTTTGGATTTTGAGGATTATAACTAAACTTGGAAAGAAATGTGTGCATTTGTATGCATCTATGTGCTTGAGTATGTGCATGTGTACCTGTATATGTACCTATATGCATGTGTGTGGAGTATGTTTCTTAGGGGGTGGAGAGTTGAATCCCCTCAGTTCTGCTCTATTTCCACATTCTTCTATTCCCAGACTCTTATCTCTAAGTCCTTTGACCTGTGTGGAGCCTCCAGAAAGATAGCAAAGAAGAATCTTGAAGCAGGATGGACCATTCTGGAGAGATTATAAAAGGGAAACACTTGTTGATGTTTGGAATTGGAATGAGAATAATATTCCAATTGAGTGTATGGACCAACATCCCAGGAGGAAAGGGCTAAAAATGCAGAATGGAGAGATATTTGGAACCCAAAGGAGAAAGAAAAGCAAGGACACAAAGGTTTTTTTTAGGGTACCCTGAACACTAAAGAGTCCTGGACAAGGTGATTTGTAGAGTACCTTTCAGATCTAAAATTCTAGTTGGGAAGCTTAGAAGGATATAATAATTTTGACTTTTTCCAGTTAGTATTAAACTCTGGACTCTTATATACTGGATCTAATCTTGGGAGTAGACCCTCAAACATCACATTTGGCTTGTGATTACCCATCTTGAATTTCATCTCAATTATCTCCAAATGTAGACCATGTACACTTCTATAGAACAATATTTACAGAACCCATGATCATTATAAATATACCTGCATGATGCTTAATCACAAAATATAGCACACTCACCATATAGAAGACAGAAGTAAAACATTTATTCAGAGACCAGAAAAGTGAATCCTAAAACTAGTAAATTGATTCCATTTGAGTAGCAAAGAAGTTAATAATCCACAACAGCATAGAGAGCCACACCATCCTTTAGTCTTCCTACAAACCAACACAAGACCAATATTTACTCTTAAGGTTTTCTGTCTCCCTTGGAAGCATCCTCTCCTCCCAACCATCTAGCTTGCTCTTACTCTCAGTTTCCTGTGGGCTTTGCTCCACTCTTCAGTAAACTCCTCCCATTACAGGTTCCATGTGATTACATTCAGCATATTAGGGGCAGAGTATATTTTCAAAGCAAGGAAGGTCTTCAAATTCCCTTAGGCTTCTTAAGGGTTAGGGAATATCTTCAAATTCCCATTACCATTATAACTTCACATGTTAGTTTCCACACATATAAGTAATATATCCCCTAGCTCTCATACATATAGTCAAAGTAACAAACACATATTGGGTAGAAAATAACTCTTATTTCATCCCTTATAATATGGAACCTATATACAAATATGGGAAACGTATAAAGATCTTCTTGTAGTTCATGTATTGCAATTTATTTTGCACATAATACTTCACACTCTTGCTCTAGAGATCAAGAAATTTTTTTTAAAAATTGGCACCTATTAAGCTTTATGCAATACATTCACCCTCTCTGATGGGTCCTATTTTTCTGCCAGGATCCAGAATCCCTTTAATTCAGTGCTATGGGCTCCCTTCAGAAGGGGAATTGAAATTTGGGATTGCCAGTCAGGCAACACCCTGCAATTCTGATGACTCTAACTCTCCCACAGGAGTTTTAATGCAGCCTTTCTAAGACATGTAGTGCTACCCTGGTGAGCATATTTTGCACTGTTTCAATAACTGTGTAATAGTGACAGGTGTCCAGGTCAGCCGTTAGTCAGTAAGTATGTATTAATGTTTACTGTGCATTGAGCACTGGAGTTACAGAGAAAGGCAAAAAAACCTGTCCCTTCCCTTCAGAAAGGTCACCTTCTAATAGGAGAGATGACACATCAATAAATAGCTTCATGTAGGATGTAGATACAGTTTGTGTTTATTAGGGGGAGGAGAGCTGAGTTCCCTCAGTTCTTTGCCTCACCATTCTCCTATTTCCAGCCTCAGAAGGATGGAAATTTAGTAACAACAGGAACCAGAAAAGTTCCCTGCAAAAGGGGGGATTTGAGAGGAGTCTTTGAAAGGAGTCAGGGAAGTTAAGAAATGGAGGTAAAGGAACAGAGCATTCCAGGCATGAGGGGCAACCAGGGAAAGAAGGCTAGAGCTGGTAAATGGATCACTGTGTTTGAGGAACAGCAAATAGGCCAGTGAACTGGCCTAGGCAAAGAGTGTAACACAGAATAATAAAGAGACAAAAGGCTAGAAAAGCAAAAATGGGGACATTTTGGGAAAGGACTTAGATGCCAGAGGACTTGATATTTGATTTTGGAATGAAAAGGAAGCCACTAGAGTTAATTGAATTGGGGGGCGGGGTATGATATGGCAAGATTTAAGAAAATCACTTTGGCAGCTGAGTAGAAGATAAATTGGAATGGGGAAGAAATGTGAGGCCAGGGGAACATCTAGAATCTATGGCAATCATCCAAGTGAGATGTGATGTGACTGTTTGAGAGGAGAGGAGGGCACACAAACAAGAGATGTCACAAAGGCAGAAATGACAAGATTTGCATAGGATGGGTGTGAGGGAAAAGTTAAAGATGTCACTGGGATTTTGAACCTAGGCAACTTGGAGGAAGGGTAAGAGGGAAGTTGGGAAGATGGGAAGGTTTGGGGAGAAAGACAATGAGTTCCATTTTGGACATGTTGAGTTTGAGAAGCCTATCCACTTTGAGATTCCCCAAGACAGTTGGTTATGGGGGAGTAAAGCTCAGGAGAGACTCAGGTTGGGCATATAGATCTAGGAAGCTTCTCCATAGACATGATAATTGAATCTACAGGAACTGATGAGTTCATCAAATTAAATAGTATAAAAGGAGAAGAAAAGAGGGTCCGGCACATTGTTTTGGGGACATCCATAGTTATAGGAATTAAGATGGATGAAGATTCAAGAAAGGAGGTTGAGGGGAGGCTAGGTTGTGCAGTGAGTAGAGCACTGATCCTGGAGTCAGGAGGACCTGAGTTCAAATCCAGCCTCAGATATTTAACACTTGCTAGCCATGTGACCTTGGGCAAGTCACCTAACCCCAACTGCCCTTCCTTCTATCCTCCAAAAAGCAAAAAAAAAAAAAAAAAAAAAGAAAGGACACTGAGAAGCAGTCAGGTGGAAGAGAACCAAGAGAAAAAAGTGTCATGAAAACCTAGAGAGGAGAGAGATTTCAGGAAAAGATGGTGATTAGTAGTTTCAGGAAGACAGAGGATTGAGAAAAGGCCATTAAATTTGGCATTTAAGAGATCATTGGTAACTTTGGAGAAGGGATGAAGTCAGAAGCCAGATCAGAGAGTGTCGTCTGTCCCTTGCTCTGTCATGACATCTTTTCTACTGTTGCTCCAGATTCAGAGTTCATTCAGAGCAAGATCTACCCTTACATCTTTTGAAGGTCAGGTTTCTGACCTCTTACATTGGGTTGTCTTGTAAAGCAATACTAAAGGTTGGCCCTGTACAATAACTCCGCTTTCGATGGTCAAAGGCTAAAATAATGGGAACATACTGACTACAACACCAACATCCCTGGGAAATAAAGATTTCTTTTCCTTTGTAGAGGAGGTCTAGATTCTAGAATGTTATTTATGAACTTTCCTTTTAGGCAATTTTGGCCATGTGCTTCTGCAGGAACTCTTGCTAATTCAATGCTGCTGTCTGTGGCCGGGAAAGCAATATCTTTGGTCCCTTGTCTCTCACCTGAGCTAATAAAACTACGGGCAAGCAAATCTCTGTGTTTTTTTTCCCCCAAAAATTTACCAGTGGCTCTTAGGTAGCAAGGGATTGGGGGTGAAATAGAGAAAGCTCATATGCACCAAGAGGAAAGGCAAAAAAACCTATTGGTCTTTTAAAGACCAACTCAAGAGAGTGAATCAATCCTCCGATAAGATTCTCTCCTTCTAGGAAGTCCCAATCAAGCAAATCACCTTCCAGGTCATCACTGTCACTAAAACTTAAACAGGGGTTGATTTTTGTCCCATTAATAATGACTAATAGACATGTCCATTTTCATAGGGAGAGGCATGGATGATCAAATATTCCAAACAAGGCTAACTTCTCCATAAACTAATCAAATTTGTCAGGAAGCTCCCTATTAATTATTATCTTTCTCCTCCCCTATGCCCAGAATAATAGAGTATTAAGAGCTAACAGTGACTACAGAAGTTATTGATCTGATCAGTTTGCCAGATCTTATGAATTCTACCTCCACAATATATCTTGTATCTATCTTCTCTCCACTCAAACAGCCATTCTCCTGATTCAGGATTTTATCATCCTTTACCTGGACTATTACGACAGCCTCTTGACTGTTGTCCCTGCCTACCTCTATTCTTTCCCCTCTCGTGTCTACTCTTCTCCTTTCCTTTGCTTCCAGTGCAGCTCCCAAAGAGAAATCCCTAAGCTCCAAGTTTGACCTTGTTCAGGAGGCTCTTGCCTCAAGCATCAAGTTAAAATTTGCTTAGCTTTTAAAACCCTTCACAGTCTGTCTCCAGCCTACTTTTCCCTGCTTATGGTACATTTTCACCTACTTTATGTTTCAGCCAAAATGGCATTCTTGCTGTTCTTTGTACATAACTTTCCATCTCACATCTGTGTCTTTGCACAGATTGTCCATCATGCCTGGAATGCTCCCTTCTTTACTTTTGTCTCATGGAGTCCCTGGTTTCATTCAAGGTTCATCACCACTGTCAACTCCAACAGGATGCCTATCCCAGTGCCTCACCCACCTAATTCTTCCTAACCTCCTAAGAGTGCTAATACTCTTCCATCCCATAAACTACTTTGTATTTAATTGTCTATATGCATACTATTTTTCTTCTCTTTTAAAATTTAATTTATTTTCAGGGGTGGCTAGGTGGCGCAGTGAATAGAGCACTAGCCCTGGAGTCAGGAGTACCTGAGTTCAAATCCGGCCTCAGACACTTAACACACACTCACACAAAAAAACTAGCCATGTGACCTTGGGCAAATCACTTAACCCCAACTGCCCTCCAAAAAAAATAAAAAAAGCAAAAAAAGATTTAAAAAAATTTAATTTATTTTCAATTCAGGGAACAAAGCAAACATTTCCATAACACTGTACAATAAAAAAGATAATTGCACATGAAACTGCAAATCTACCGTGTACAACTTGCTATTCCCTCTAAATATGCAACAAAGTTATCATATAAATTTCTTTTTTTCTTCCCTCTCTCCCTGTGCCCTAGAGATAGCTACCATTCAACAGAAATAGGTATATAGACGTAGAATTATTCTATATTTGCTTCTATTTATCAATTCTTTCTCTGGATGCAGATAGCATCTCTCTTCATATGTCCTTTATTTTTGAAATGATTTTTTTCCCTTTTTGGAGGGGGGAAGGTAGGGCAATTGGGGTTAAGTGACTTGCCCAAGGTCACACGGCTAGCTTTGTGCTAAGTGTCTGAAGCCAGATTTGAACTTAGGTACTCCTGACTCCAGGGCTGGTGCTCTATTCACTGTGCTACCTAGCTACCCCTTGTCCTTTATTTTTAATTTGTGTATGTATAATAGTCAAAATGACTTAGTTGCTCAAAGTCATTCTTTCCAAGTTCTTTTTTTGGTCATGGGTTTCAGGTAGACCAATAATTTTCAAATTGTCTCTCCTGGATCTATTTTCCAGGTCAGTGGCTTTTTCAAGGAGATATTTCACATTGTTTTCTATTTTTTCATTTCTTTGTAACAGTTTAATAGTATCTTGGTTTCTCATAAAGTCATTAGCTTCTACTTGCTCCACTCTAATTCTGAAGGAATTATTCTCTTCAGAATGCTTTTGAGATTCTTTTTTCCATCTGGCAAATTTGACTTTTTAAGGCAT
>CM053597.1:152095504-152119041 GCA_028646575.1 Pseudocheirus occidentalis
CATTTGAATTAATCTATTCTTTAAAGTATTGTTTTCTTCAGTCAGGTTGTTGACTCTCTTTTCATGATTTTCTCGTATCATTCTCATTTCTCTTCCCAATTTTTCCTCCACTTCTCTTATTTGGTTTTCAAAGTCCTTTTTTCAGTTGATGTATAGCTTCTAGGCATTCTTCAATTGTCTTGGAAGCATTTGGTTTGGGAGTTCTGAGTTATGGGCTTTCTTCCTCCCGTTCCATACTTTGACCCTTTTTATCCACAAAAAAAAGGATTCTAGAGTTTTATTGGTGTTTTTATTTTGCCTCCTTTTCCTCATGTTGGCCAGTCAATTAATTGGTTGGTTTTTTTAGGTCTGTGAAACTCTGCTTCTGGGAGGGGGAAGCTCTGTTCCAAATCTCTGGAGTTTTCCCAACTGCTGGAGCTATTTGGGGGTGTTGCAAGTCCCCCCAGCTTTGGCTTGCTGAAAGTGCACCCCAGGACCACCACCCAAGACCACGATCTGGATCCAGGCCGCTCAATGCAAAAGCACTTGGGCCTCATCAATGGATTCAGCCCCCCTGCGCAATTCGCAGGCCAGGGGCTCTGAAGCAACCTGGTGGGGGCCGCAGCTGGTTCCAGCAGTTCCCTTCCCCCACTGCTTCCTTGCCCCAGGGGCAGATTGGCCAAACTGCTTTACGACCCCCAAATTAATTTTCAAAGTTTCACTTTCACTAACCGTCTCTGACGATTTTAAGATCCCTGGCCAGGGCTGTGGTTTTGGGCTGGCTGGGTCTCTGCTCCGCTGCGCTGCGGTGGTGCGAGCTGCGCCACTCCTGTCCCTGTTCCTCACACCTTGGTAGATGTGGAGGTGCTAGAGGCTGTAGAATCTGTGCAGACTGGCTGCGGTGCCTGCTCGGCTCAGCTCAGCCCGGCTCCTTCCCACCGTCCCAGGCCTGGCCGAGGTCTTGGCTTCAGACTGTTTCAGTCTCCACTCCCGGCCGCAGTGATGAGTCCCTGCTGCCGAGCTGCCTTCGGCGAGAGATGGGTTCTCTGTATTTTTGTGAGTCCTAGACTTTATCTGGGCTCATAATTTAATGGGTGTTTAGGGTGGTGGTGTGTTCTGCTGCTTCTACGCCGCCATCTTGGCTCCACCCCCTTCCGCTCAAAGTCATTCTTTAAACAATATTTCTGTTACTGCATGCAGTGTTCTCTTGATTCTTATCACTTCATTCTTTATCATTTTAGGCAAGTCTTTCTGTGCCTCTCTAAGATCAACAAGCTGACGTTTTCTTATGAAATGGTAGTATTTCATCACAACCACATACTACAACTTGTTCAGCTGTTCCCTAGTTGAAAAGAATTCCTACAATTTCCAGTTCCTTGCAACTACAAATATCCCATTCAGATTCGAAGTTATAATTACTGTTTGTGAATTTCCCCCATCTTATTTTTACCACTTTCGTTCTCATCCTCTTTTTACCCTATCCCTATTACCTTATTTTTGCCCTCCATCTTCCCCCCTCACTTTACTCACCCTTCCAACAGTCCTCCCCATTCCCTCTCCCAACTCCCGTGTTTTTTTCCTACATTCCAGTAGAATGTAGATTCCTTTTTGTCTTTGTATCTATAGGACTTAGCACAGTGTGCGACACAGAGGAAATGAATGCTTGTTGAATGAATACATTAATCTTGGACCGGCTCCATTTCTTTCATATAAAGATGCTTCTGCTTTGTATCTTAAAACTTCTCTGGGCTGCAGTTTCCTCATTTGTAAAATAAGATGATTGGGTGAGATTCTCTCTTAGGTTCCTTGACGTTCTGAAGTTCTATGCTTCTATGCTATCATCCCCTCTGGAAGCAGTTTTTACCCCTAGGATGTCTTAGAAATCTGGCAGACTTCTGAATAAGATGGAGCTTGTGCTTGATCCATCAGCCTTCCTCCTTATTGCTCGATCCATTCCCAGTAACTGACCCTCCCTGTCCAGGCTGTCAGCTGGTTCATGCTTTTTTCCGTCATTTTTTATCAAAACCTACTCTCAATACCCTCAGTCATACAATCTTAAATCGATGATTCCAGGTTAGTGGGCACCCAGGTTACCCTCCTGGGGTCTTAGATAAAAAAATAGATATATAGGAATCTATTTAGTGCTTTCTAGATGCCAATCACTGTTAAAAGCCCTAGGAATAAAGATAAAAGCAAAACAGTCCCTGTACTCAAGGAGTTTATGTGTCAGTGGGGGAAACAGTACCTAAAAGGGAGCTGGAAACAGTTAGGGAGAAAGGGTACAAGGGTCCCATTGGCACGGGGACAATGGCTGAGATCCTTCCAAAAATGATGTCCCGAGGAGGGAGTCACCAGCTAGGAGAGGTGGACTCCAGGGCAGAGATTTTTCAGGGTGGTAATATGACAAGTAAGGGAGAAAAGGGGGAATTTTAGAGTCTAGGTATGAGTCTTTGAATTTAATGGAGCCTGAAGATAATAGGATGATACTCTTTTTTTTTATTTTTTCTGGAGGGAGAAAGGCAAGTTAAGTGACTTGCCCAAGGTTACCCAGCTAGTAAATGTATTGTATCTGAGGCCGTATTTGATCTGAGGTTTTCCTAACTCCAGGGCTGGTGTTCTATTCACTGTGCCACCTAATTGCCCCATAGGATGATACTCTTTCTGAAAGATTTCAATTATCAGTCAAATGGCAGAGGTAGAATTAGTTTTAAGGTTTATTTTGAGATGATGGAGGATGAAGGCCTAAGTCCTATCACTCTAGCCTATGTAAAGCAGATGCTACTGATGAGCTTTCCCTTGCCCACGTAATTACCTCCAATCTAGCTGTTATTCTAAAGGTTTGCCTGAATTTCCTCAGGCAGAATATGCATCCAGTGGGGGTAGCTGTTGCTCATTAGTCTTTGAAGGGGAAATGACATTTCTCAAGGCCCGATGAAGTAGGGGTATTCCCATGTGCTCTTCTCAGAAAATGGAAATATTTGGACTTTCTAGGCCTCCTGTTTCTCTTCAGAGTGTAGGCATCTAGTGGATTTAGCAATTGAGGTCATTGCTAACCTCGGTGACTGCAGGCTTAATTAAGGGGTGTTGTTGGAAGCCAAGATTGCAAAAAAAGATTGAGAAAAGATCAAGAAATATGAAAGAAGAAATAGCCAGTGTCAGTGCCCTCAGGGAACTGTGGCTGAAGGAGGCTAAATTGTCTGAGAGCTGGGACTAGAATTCATTTCTCTCAGTTCATGGCTTTTTGACCACATCATGAGGCCATGCCTGGGTTAGAATTCAGTCCTCTTCTAGCTTCTTTCTCTTTTTATTGTTCAGACATAACCATTCCCAAAATATTTGTTGAGTGATTTATTTGTTATGTCTCATAGTTGCCATGCAAATAAGACCCCTTTTATGACCCAGGTAATGGTCAGGAACTCAGTCTGGAAGTTGACTACTCTGAGCAGAATAAGTATTTCATCTCCTATATAAGTGGGCTTTGCAGGTATACGAAAAATTGCTAAGTTCTACAAATTATGTTCACATTCACCAGGAATGATATGAGAATACTGCATTAGATGATCATAAAATTTAGATCTATAAGGAACCATAGATTTAAAGCTTGACTGCTTAGGGGTCATTTTGTTCAACTCCCTCATTTTACTGATGAGGAAGCTGAGACCCTGATAGGTTAAGAAATGACTTGTCCAAGATCACGCGGGTGGTAAGTAGATGAGTTAGGGTTGAGTCCTAGACCTACTGTCTAAAAATTCCATATTGTGTCTACTATATTATCCTGTCTCTCATGATTAGTAGGAATTTCACATATTCATTCATTTGTTTAGGAAATATTAACTTAGTATTAATATTAGCTAGATGCTGTGCTAGGTATTATGAAGGACATGAAGTCAGACAATGGCGCATAATGTACAGTCCTTCACTTCGTTGTCATGTCAGGACGGTTGTTTTGAGGTAGCCTTGACCTGCTAGTTACCTGGTACTTTAGGTTTAATATTGGAATAAAATGAGACACTCATAAGTCATCCAACAGTGAACAAAAGGAAATTTACTTAGCCATAGCAGAAAGAGGATATTTGACAAGGATGACATTGAGGACCTCTTGAGCTGGTTCAGGTGGGGAAAGGTCTCATGGTGATTTATCAGCCAATCATACTTTAGCTAACCTCTCCGGTTCCTTGCAACTGTTTTTTATTCATTAACTTGAACCCTGAGTGCCCTGAACCAAACAAAATCTGGAGGAATTTCTCAATATCTTTTAAGAAAAAAACAAACAAATAAACTACCCTGATGTGGGGATAGGAGTTCAGATATTGGTTCTACTACATCAAACTAATAGTTGTCTTGGAATTCCGCAGACAAGTGTAAATCTGAGGCTTTCCTGGAGGTCGGGAAAATGATGAGAATGAAGGTCTACATTTCTGAGAGGATAAGAGTGAATTATGAAAAGTAGCACGTCATTGTATATGTGCAACTGACACTGAATCTGAGAAGAGCTGGCTTCAAGTCATGTCTCTGACATATATTATCTGTGTGACCTTGGGTGAGTCACTTGACCCCTAGGTGCTTTATACAACTCTGAGATGCAGAGAAGTTACTGAACTGTAATGGTAGGAGTCTGCTCAGCTAGAAATTTCCTATACTAATGAGATCACAGGTTCAGTCTACTTTCTTTTCTATTTTTTTTTAAAGTACTGAGACTTAAAAATTCTTTTTTCTCGTTCCAAATTCTTTGTCTCCTCCGCCCTCCCCTTCATATTCAGAAGTCAAGAAAAACAACTTATTACAAACATCATAGTCATGCAAATAAAATTTCCACATTAGCCACATTTTTACAAAAGAGGAAAAATGTTTCAGTCTGCACTCTGAGTCAATTTTTTTTCATATGGCTATCGATACCTTTGATTTCTTCCTCTGAAAATTCCTTTTCCTTTTCCTAAGTATAAATTTGTTTCTTTTTTTATTTTTGGAGGGGGAAGAAGGCAGAGCAATTGGGATTAAGTGATTTGCCCAAGGTTACATGGCTAGTGGGTGTATCAAGTGTCTGAGGCAAGATTTGAACTCAGGTCCTCCCGACTCCAGGGCCAGTGCTCTATTCACTGTGCTACATAGCCACCCCTTAGGATTTGGTTCTTAAAGCCATGTACTATTATTGTACCAAACTATGGAATAAGATAGGATATTGTATTGGGAAAATGATTCCCAATTTATTAATCATCAGCATCCTCCTCAGATATCAAATTGAAGGAGACATGACACAGTGGGAGTATCATAGTGAGTATTCATGACCATAGAAGAGAGGTACCCTGTACTTTTTATGCTCCTGGGCCTTTGTTGCTCAGGGACTGATACTTCTCTGCTTATGATACCAGAGGTGGGAAACCTGCATGAGTAATCTATCACTCTTCTCTATAAGATGACTGGTTCCTATCTGCATTGTTAGGCAGCCCTGCGGCATAGAATAGGTTCCTGAATACTGGACTTGCAGGAGGAATGAAGTCTTGATGTGACCTAGGGATGCTAAATCTAAAGTTGCCTCTTACAGCGAATTGACCTCCTTTCTCCTCCTGCTGTAGCCTTAGGGTTATCACAGTCAAGACTCTGCAGCCCTTTCTGACTAACTGTTGTGCGACTCTGTACAGGTGACTTCACTGACCTCTCTAGTTCAGTCTCTAAACCTTATGATTTCATAAGGGACAGGAAGATTTTCATCATATTTTTGCCTCAGACTTAACTTCCAGGATATAGATCTTAGGCTGTATTTAAATGCGCTCTTTTCTCCAGAGACTCTGGCCAAATTTCTGCCCTGGCTTACTCCCACAATCTACCTCCCCTACTCCTACTGAGGAGCTGTTGAATGGAACTGGAGGTGGTCTCACAACCCTGCTGACCATGTACTTTACAAATTCATGTTCCCTAACTTTAACTGAGCCCTAATTGCAGCAGGGCAGTCCTTTTAAACTAAGATAATATTTGTAAAGTGCTTAGCTCAGCATCTAACACATAGTGGGCACTTAATAAATGCTTGTCTCGCCCTTTATTCCTAAATGATTCTGTATGTCACTCCGCACAGAAGCCATTGAGACCTTGCTCTCTATCCCCAAGCTCTCAGGCACGGTCTCTCCTCTGTCTCAGCTGAGGACCTTGCCTAGTGCCAAAAAAAAATTGAGGTCGTCTCTCTTAACACGTTTTCTTTACCGTAGAAATCTTTTTCCATTCTCTCCTTTCCTTTAGTCTCTGGCAAAAGCATGGATCTTCTCCTTGCCAGGGTCAACCTCTCTACATGTTCACTCATTCCCCTCTTTTCTAATCTTCTCCAGCAAATTGCACCTCCAATCAATTCCCCTTACTCTATAATATTCATTATATCCATCAATTGGTTCCTTCTTTATTGTCTACAAGTATACCCAAGTTTTCCCCATCCTTAAAAAACCTTCACTGGTTCCTGTTCTTCCCTCAAGTAATTATCCTTCTTCTCTCCTCCCTTTCTCAGGCAAATTCCTTGAAAAAGGAAGGATACACACTTGCTGCTTCCAATTCCTCAGTCTCATTCCTCAACCCTTTGGAATCTGGCTTCTGAGCACATCCCTCAACTGAAGCTACTCTTTCCAAAGTTACCAATGATCTCCTAGTTGTTGAATCTGATGGTCTTTTCTCAGTCCTAATAGATTCTTTTGCTGCATTTGACCTGGTTGACTGTTTTCTGCCTTGGATATTTTCTCACTGGTTTTTCATGATGCTCCATTCTCCTCATTCATATTCCACTAATATGACCACCTCTTAGTCTCTCTTGCTGGCTCATCATACTCAACTTCCCTACCTGTTGATGTTCCTGAAGGCATTTTCTTGGACCTTCTTCCTTCACCCTCTACTATTATTCTTGGAAATCTCATCAACTCTAATTTAACTATCTATGCATATCCCTCCTAGATCTATCTCTTTCTCAGTGCCTCCCTCCTTCCTCTTCTCCCCTCTCTATCTCTTCCCTGAACCTTAGTTTCATGTCACCAAATGCCTGTTGGATATTTCCATTATACATTGTGATGGAGACATCTTGACCACAACATAGTTAAAACCGGACTCACTATTTCCCCCTCCCTAAACTCTCCCTTCTTTCTAACTTCTCTATTTCTGTCAAAGGCACCACCATTGGTCCAGTGTCTTAGGTGAATAGCTTTGACATTGTTCAAAACTCCATATACTTCTTAATACCATATAACCAATTATTTGTAAAAATTTGCCATTTCCATCTTAACGATGTCTTTTGCATCTAACCCCTTTTTATCCTCCTAACCAGTCTCTCTTCCTCCAGCCTCTCCCCATTCTAGTCCTTTTCATACACTAATATCAATGTAATTTTCCATAAGCAGAAATTTGATCATGTGACTCCCTTTCTCAATCAACTCTAATGGCTTCCTGTGGCCTCCAGAATGAAATACAAATTCCTCTGTTAGCTTTTAAATCTTACCCACTCAGGCTCTAATCTATTTTTTTTCTGGTCTCATTGTGCATGACTCCCCTCCCTTCATTCTGCAATATAGCCAAACTAACCTTCTTTATATTCCTCACATCCAACATTTTGTCTCCCATCTTTATACCTTTTTGGGGGATACAAGGCCATCTACCATGCCTAGAATAAGCTCCTTCCTTATCTCTGCCTCATGGAGACTCCCAACTTTCAAGATACTGCTTTCTACATGGAACCTTTCCTGATCCCCCCAAACTACCTTGTATTTAATTACTTTCTACATATTCGTATTCATCTATATTTATACTAATTATATTTTACATGTACTTTTCTTTCATTCATTAGAATGGAAGCACATTGCAAGAAGGGATTATTATTTTTTTTCTTTTTCTTGTACCTTGTACTTGTATCACCCAGGTCTTAGGACAGTGCCTGATGTAAAGCAGGTGTTTAAGACATACTTGTTGATCAATTGATATTGTTGTGGAAGAGATTTATTGATGGGTTGTAGGTAGACCTAGATAGCTTCTGAAGGCCCTTCCAATTCTGAGTTTGTATGATTCTGCCTGGTCGTCATCTACCTATAGAGTATGTATTGTAGCAGTATGTGGTCCATGGAAGAAGTTCATAATTACTTTTCTTGGTGTCTACAGGTACAACATCGAGGACAAGGATACCTTCTTTGACAATGCCACCAGGAGCCGCATTGTAAGTAAGCAGATGGGACTGGCAAGTGTATGGGGTTGGGGGTAAGGCAGGGAAGGGTGCCTGGCTTGGTTCTACCTGCTGACTCTGACTCTATTTGCTTAGAGGTTGCCAAGCAGTGAGGCAAATCCCAATGGCAAAAGAGATAGCAACTAAACCACCCTATGCATGATAGTTTGGGAGGCAATCCCTCTATATACTCTTCCTGAAGGTCATTCTGATCATTCCACAATGCTAGAATATTAGATGGTCCCATAGTTGGTCAGCTGTCTTGAGGTAAGTCTAGGTACACCCTCTGTTTAACAGTCTGAAACCTATGGCCCAGAAGCTTAAAGTAATGCCACATTATAAATTAGCAGTAACTGCTAAGACAAGAACCCAGCTCTCCTATCTCTCAATATAGTATTGTTAATAACGTCATTAATAGTTTTTGCATTTATATCAGCTACATTTCCTAATGTATCCCTTTCTAACATTTCTCAGAGGTTATCATTTATAAGAAAGCATTAAAAAAATTAATCAGAACCAACACATTGGACAAAGTCTGGCATGGGGAGATGGTCCTCCCCCTCTTCTAGGAAGGTGGGGAGATATCTGCTGTCTCTCTTCTTTGGGGCCAAGCTTGGGTATTATAATCTTGCAGCACTCTGTTTCAATTGTTTAATTGTTCTTTCCATTTACATTGTTATAGTCAATGTACTGATTTTTCCCTAGTTCTCCTAAGATCACTTAGTATCAGTTCACCTGACTTTCCACACTTCCTGTTTCATCATATTTATGTAGAAATATTAGCATAGAATTAGCATGGAAATATTCCATTACATTTCTGTACCGTGATTTGTTTAGCCATTCTCCAATCAATGACCACTCCCCCTTGTCCTCTGCCTCTCTTTTGTCTCTTCTCCAAGAAGTTCTTGGCCATTCGTATTATGAAAGACCCCAGAAACAAATATTCACTAAACATCAAGAGTGAGTTTGCTCTATAGAAAGCCTAATTGTGTGGGTCTTGCTCTGATGGATGCCCATGTAGTATGACAGCCAGCCACTTTCTCTTCAGATTCAATGGTTCTTTAGCAAGTTTGAATCTGTTCGTGGAATCTCCATTTGCTCTTTCTGTTGGTTACTAAACACTTGTTAACGTGGTTCCCTTTAAGGGACACAACTTTAACTGACTTAATAGACGTATAGTTTTTAATTTACTGACTTCTTTGTTTTCATTTATTCCAAGAATTAATTTTTCCAACAGCGACAAAAGGAGAAAGGAATCCTAAGGGTAGCATGAAATTGCCCAAGTAATTATCCTTCGTTGCCCAAATGGGACATGTATTTCCCTTGAACAATTGGAAGGGAGCTAATGTTGTGATGACCGAAATTTGGGCACCTAAAAGAAATTCCTGGTGGTTAAGGTAATGAGACACAGGGACAGTTGACTGAGGTTGACTGAGGACAGCATAGAGTTATCCCTTCTTGGAGATCCTAAGATTTAGATAGACAGGGAAAGCATTTCTTAAGCACCTGCTTTGTTCTAGGCACTGTACTAAGTGCTGGGGATAAAAAATTACAAGCAAGATGGTCCCTGCCTTCAAGAAACTTACAGTCTAATGGAGAAAGTTAGCACATAAATGGGAATTGGAAATCAAAGAGTGGAGGAAGTATACTCCCCCTTGGCATGGCATGAAGATGGTGAGGGAGTCCTGTTGATCCCAGCAAGATAAAGGCAAAACTTAGCCTATTAAAATTTCAGGTGGTTAAAGGGGCAGAGTATAGCTTACCATCGGTAGAGGGAGGTGGAGAAGATGGTCCCAGTGGAAACAGCAAGGTAAAAAGGTAAGCTGGAAGAACCTTAAAGGTCATCTGTCTGTTCCTATGTTCACAGTTTACAGATGAAGAAATTGAGGCTGGAGAAATAATGACATTCAAGGTCGTAAAGGTCATTTAAAGTCATAAGAAAGAACTAGATTTCTACCTGCCTTCAGCAGGATACATTCCACATATGTCTGGAGGCAAGGCAATGAAAAATATGACTCAGTGTTTTTTCCATTCAGGAGTCTTATAATAGCTTGAGATGAGTTATCCTGAGAATATTCTTAGAGCTTGCTGAGGGTATGCAGGTGGGTGAAACAGTAGGTAGAGCACTGGGCCTGGAGTCAGGAAGACTCCTTTTTCTGAGTTCAGATCTGGCCTTAGATACTTACTAGCTGTGTCACCCTGGGCAAGTCACTTAACCTTGTTTGCCTCAGTTTCTCCATCTGTAAAAGGAGCTGAAAAAGGAAGTAATAAACAACTCTATTATCTCTGCCAAGAAAACCCCAAATGGGGTAACAAAGAGTTGGACATGGCTGAAACCAATTGAACAGCAACAGCAAGGGTACACTTGATTTTGTCAGAAATAAACTAACCTGCTTTATATAGGTATTTCTTTTTTGTTGCTGTGACAAGGAGCATATGCATTTCTACTCCCTTGGTCTGGTTTTATTTCAAAAGTGACTTACATCAGTTGGAGTTCCATGCATGTCTCTTGGGGTGAGGGGAGTGGTGGTAGTTATAGGGTGTTAGGGGGATTAACTGATAATTGCAAAATGCTTGTAAAATAACAAAAAATGGCACATAAATACTGTTCCTAATTATTATCACAGTTTAATTACAGCCTTGTATTGCAAACAGAATTAGAGGCTGCTGGGCCCGGTTCTACTGGAAGTTATTTGTGTTCCACTCCCACTAGAGCTGGGGCCAGACTATAAGATGCCAGCAGTGTTGGAGTGACGAGGTTCTGTTCATGCATCAGCCCTGCTCCCTTAGCCCCGGCTTGCCTTCACATGGGGCATTGACTCTTGCGCACAGTGCTGGGATCTGTTGTCTGCCTTTTGGTCCAAATAGCAAGATGGATATACTTGTCCTCCTCATACCCTTTGCTTTCTAGGGGTCAGGATGAGCCAGATGTTATCCTATGGCATTTTTTTTCAGGGCTATTTAGAGAAGCCTGGCAGAGAGGCATAAAGCATTCATCTTCAGACCCACCAGTCAACCGTTGTTTCTTCCCAAATACAATCATTGGGAAAGGGAAAGAAATAAACATTTCTGTAGCACCTACTATGTGTCAGTCAATGTTTGCTCATTTCATTATCACAACAACCCTGATAATTAGACGATTTTATTATCTACATTTTACAGATGGGGAAACTGAGGCAAGGATTAAGTGACTTGCTCAGTGTCACACAGTTAGTTTGTGTCTGAGACTGGATTTGAACTCATGTCTTCCTGATTCCAGGCCCAGCACTCTGCATACTATAACACCAGTTACTTGCCCCTCTGAGTCATCTCCTTACTTCGGTTCTCTTTATCACCTGAAATAACAGATATATACTGAATAACCAGTGTCCCCTTGCTATTGTTTTTGTTCATTTGTTTCAGTGATATCTGACTCTCTATGATCCCTGTTTGGGGTTTTCTCAGCAAAGATATTCGACTGGTTTGCCATTACCTTCTCTAGCTCAGACGAGGAAACTGAGGGGCAAACAGTGTGAAGTGACTTGCCCAGGGTCACACAGTTAGTAAGTGTCTGAGGTTAGATTTGAACTCAGGAGGACAAGTCTTCCTTAGTCCAGGCCCAGCGCTCCATCCATTACATCACCTAGCTGCATACCCTAGGTGAATTCTAGGGAGAGGATACTAAAATTCCCCCTCCCTTCTACCCATGATGGAGATTTTCATGAAAGCCTTAAAAAAGGTAGAATTTTAGACTTGCTCAGCTTCCCTTAGGAAGAAGTGTGGCTCAGTTGAGAGCAGTTTAGATTTGGAGTCTAATAACCTGGGTTCAAACCCCAGCTCTGTCACTGTGTGACCTGTGGTCATTTTCTTAATTCTTTTTGAACTTCAGTTTCTACATCTGTAAAACAGGATGGGTGGGCCAGGTGGCCTTCTAGATGTTCTTCCAGCTCTGGAACTATGATCCTATTACCTGATAGTCCCTACTAAATGAAAAGCTATCTGAAATTAGAGCCCATATTCAAAGCTAAATTTATATCTCCTTCAGACCTTAGAATATGTAGTTACTATTTTGATTTTTTTTATCCCCGACACATGGATTTTAAGGCATCCTACTTCTTTGGTTCCTACCATGTTCTCGGCCCTCTCTCAGGTGCTGTGAGGGATACACCAGAAATATTAGATGTGCTCCCTGCCCTCAAGGAGTTTTCTTTCTAACTGGGAAAGCAGGATCAGCACATGAAAACCATCACAGAGCAATAGTAAGTCACAACACATATGAGTACAGGCACAGGTGGTGGAAATGGAAGCTCTCTGCTGAAGTTTCTTTCCTCACTTTAAGTTCCATTATCTTCCTTGAAGGCCTCCATGTTACTTGTCAGAGATGGATCATAGTGTTAGCTCCTTTTGGATCTTCATAGGAGTTCACTGTGTTTTTCTGCTTTAGGGAATTGGAAGAAGTTTTTAAGAGGCTGCCATCATAATCCCAGAGAGTGGGGTATGCATAATGAATAATAGTATGTGGGTGAGAGTGTGTTGTATTTTACATATATGTTTCCAGGTGGGCCGAAGGGGAGGGAATGTGTAGGGGAGTCAAATTCTTTGTGCTCTCAAAGGACTCAAGTTTGATTGGATTTGGCGTTCAGTACATGAGTTGAACATATGCTTGGCTTTTCCCCTAGCTCACTCAAAATGCATACATATTCTTCTCCCATCTCCTACCCCCTCTCTTCACCAGGCCCCTTTCCCTCAGTACCGAGCTGTGTTTTTCAGATCTGTATGTTGCCCAGGGACGCAATAAGTAGTCTCATGGCTTTCCCATCTTCCTTCTTTAGGTGCATGAAATCTTGAAACGTACATTCTGTTCTCGAGCCAACAACATGATGGGTAAGTACTACTTGCTTACCGTCATTTGGACGAGAGTGCTGATGGAGCCGCCAAGGTGGTCAAATGTTGTTCTTTCAGCAACTCAGCTGGTGGGGGTAAAAAAACCACCAACAAAAACAAACAACTCCCCTATTCCCCCCTCCACCCACACACAAACACAGATGGGTGCTTCAGCAAAGCCTGAGAAAGCACAGGCTTTTCCTAAAAAGACCAGCTGTCATACCATCCCTGCAGGGGTCCCTGTTCCCCTGGCCCTTGTCCCTTCTTCAAACCCTCATCCTAGTATAATTGCTTTTTCTTCTCTCTTTATTTACCTCCACCCCTTACCTCCCTCCATCTCTTGCTCACCCTTGCTGTCAGTAACTTTGAAGTCTATTAAATAGCCATCTGTTTTCCAACAGTGTTATGTAGGTGATAAGAAACATTTTAGACAGATACAGTTCTGGGCCTCTGGTTGCTTGCAGTCTGGTATTATTATGTCAACCTTCATGCTGACAGATAGAACAGGCATGATGGCAAAATAAGAATGTGCATATGTGAATTAAATAATCTTAGAGCTTGGAGAAGGAAATGGTGAACCACTCCCGTGTCCTTGCCAGGAGAATCCCAAATGGGTCATGAAGAGTCAGACATGCCTGAAACAGCTGAACAACAACATCAAGAGGTGGAGAGACCTTAGGGGTGAGCTCTTTCAAATGGGATGTCCTGGGTATCGTGGAAAGAACCTTGGGTTTTGAGCCAGAGGACCTGAGTTTGAGTCTCAGATCTTCTACTTTCTATACATCAGTCTGGATGAATCACTTAGGTCTCTCTGTCAGTTTTCTCATCTGTAAAATGAACGAGTTGCATTAGATTTTATCCAATCCCACAAGCATTCGTTGAGTACCTACAACGTAGAAGACACTGCTATGTGCTGAGGCTGCCACTGAGAAGGATGAAGAGGAGAGGTCAGATTGATTGTTAGAGTCATCATTGTAGGTCAGATGCCTTCAGAGAGCTGGCAGAGAGCTGGAGGTTCTTGGAGATGTGCTGGGGTGGTGAGGGTCCTGTCTTTGGGCCGGAAAAGTGGGTGGAGAGGAGCCTGCTGTGTGCTAATGCTTCTGCTCACTGAGGTCATGTCAGGACTTTAAGTGGTGGATACTTATAATTTTTGTACAAAAGTGGTTTTGTTAATAAAGATGATGTTGTCATCATCAAAAAAAGGGGGAGGGCAGCTAGGTGGTGCAATGAATAGAACACCGGCCCTGGAGTCAGGAGGATCTGAGTTCAAGTGCAGTCTCAGACACTTGACACACTTGCTAGTTGTGTGACCTTGGGCAAGTCACTTAACCCCAATTGCCTTGCCTTCTCCCTTCCAAAAAAACAAAAACAAGATAAAATAAAATAATATACCTAATTGGAGTGAAAGGCTTTTTGTAGGAGGTGGTATGTAGTTTGAGCCTTAAAGGAAGCTAGATGATTTTGAAAGTTCCTTCAACCTCAGTGATCATATTAAGTTCTCAATCCATTTAAGAATTTTATTCTATTCAGCAAATATTTTGGAAATGTTTAAGCATTGGGATTTGAAGGTAAAAAAAAATCACTTTTCTTTCCACTGTGCTTTGCTACCTCTTCTTGCCTATGGATTAAAAATAATAAACTAAGAGTGTCTTTTCAAATTTAATTGCCTCATTCCCTGGGTTTATATTTGGATAAAGTGTTTTCTTATAATTTTTGATTATATACATTTAGAATGGCTCACTAGTTCATAATAAAGCCCATTTTTTAAAGAAACGTAGAACATTTTTGATTATATTACATCAAACTTTGTCTCCCTCCAATGTTCGCCCACTGATCCTGGTCTAGCCCTCTAGAATAATATAGAACTAGTCCTATTTTTACATGACAATCTTTCAAATTTCACAGAAAACGCACACACAGACACACAAATATATTATCCTGTACTATTTTCTTTTCCACACTTACTATGATGTAAACAAGATTGGCCATAATGGTCTTTGCATGTGAGTTGAAGTATCTGGTGGACAGGAATTTGATGATGTTGGATTGATTTTTGTATGGCACTCATAGAGTGTGTGCACAAGGGTATTTTAAGACTATGGAATTTTGATCCATTAATTAATTTCCTAGGGCAGTTAGGAATAGAATAAAAATGGCAGATAAGAAAAATCTATCACTTGGCAGCATTGTTTGGTTGTTGCTGAAGCTCCTGTGGTGCCTGCTGGACTAGGCAGTTAGGTCAGGGACTGTTTGCTCAGAGATGTTTTTCTTCAAACTTGTTTCATTCATTCATTCACTCATTTATTCATAAAATAAATATTCTGAGTGTAAAGAGTCACTGTGCCAAGTGATAGGGATACAATGATAGATAAAACTTAGTTCTTATTGTCACGAAGATTAAAATCCAATAATGGGATATACAAGTAACTAAAATATGTACAAGAACAGGATAAGTGAAAACAAGGTAAAGTGATTTAGACATTTGAGAGAGAAGTCACTTTCACCTCAGAGGCAGGGTGAATAGGAGTCAGGGAAGGCTGCATGGAGGAGGTGACATCATTTTTAGAGCAAGGAGCAAGGGAGGGACTTGAACTAATAATAATGAAGTAAATATAACCTGGGTGAGATCGGGCAAGGTATTTGATCTCTCTGTGTCTCCATTTCAGCATCTATAAAATAGCAACAATAATGGTCACTTTTTCTACCTTAGTGTCATTATGAACAAAGTGCTTTGTTAAGCTCAGAGTGATGCACAGACTATGATCCGTCATTGTTATTAGATGGAGGCAGATCAGAGGGAATCCATTCTGAATACGGGGGATGGTACAAGCAAATTCATGGAGATAGGAGTGGGAATCATAAAAATAAATAATGTTGAGAGGTTCAAGAAAAAGCTAAATGAGTAGGTTGGCCCCAGATTTTAGAGAACCTAGAATTCTAGTTCCCATAAAGTCTCAAAGGAGTACCTTGGTAACAGCAAATGCTGGGGTTCTTTGCTGTTAATGTTTCTTTTGAGGAATTCCATACTACTCAATGTAAATGGAATGATATTCCCTTGATTTGAATTAGAATTTTTGAAATGCTTTACCGTTAATTTGTGGGAGACTCTGGAAGGTATTAAAATAATTGATTTCATGAAGTTATTGAATCATAGATGTTAGGAATAATTAAGCCCAACCCCTAATTTTACAGATGATGAAACTGAAGTCCAAAGAAAGAAGGGTTCTTTTTTTAGGGTTGCACAGCTGGCACGTCCATTGATAGAACTCAGATTCAGCTCTTCTTCTTCCCAAGTCCAGTGCTCTTTTGACTACATATGGTTTCTAAGTTTTGAGAAAGATTTGGCTTTTAGAGATTATGACTTCCCTGAGTTAATATGAGTCAGCAGTATGGCATGGCTGTCAGAAAAAACTAATGTCATTTTAGTCTGTGTTAACTGAAGTATAATATCCAGAACAAGGGTGTGCAGTCTGTGGGGTGGGCAGTCCTGTGGTGGTGTTGATCTGCTAGGATGTTTCTGATTGTTATGGTCTTTCTCTACTTCAGAAGCCCAACCAGTCATTGCAGCAAGGTAGGGTTGATTACCTGATGCCTGGTTTTTTGGTTTTGAAATTATGTAGTCATGCATTTATAAACCAACAATTAAGTGCAAAGGAATTTCAATTTAAGAGGATGAGTTAATCCTTTTATATAAGGGAAGGGTTTTTATTTTTCCAATCAGAAGAATCATTAACCCCCAGTTTGCCTGTTATACAATGGGGTTTTCCTTGCAACTCTTTGACTGGTCTGAATTTCCCTTTCATCACTACGTTCATTCAGGTTTGTGTAGATATTTGCTAAAGGGTTATGGGAAAGGGTAAGAGAACATTAAGGAAACAGACCTTTGAATTTTTCTGGTCTAGCGCTACTTCCTTCAGGATGAAAAGGCAAAACTCCTTTGTAAGGACACCAAAAGAGAAAAATTCCAAAGAACAAATGGTCTAGTAGAATGATCACTGAATTAGGAATCAGACTCTTAGGCTTGGCTTTGCCATGGACCAACAAAGTGACCTTGGACAAATCATTTCCCCAAATCTGGATCTGTTTAAGTAAAATGAGGGGTTCATATTAGATGACATCCAAGGGTCTTTTCAACACAATTGTCTATGGTTCTAAGGAGTTTGTCCCATTTGACTTTTATTGTCATTTTTGCCTTTTTAGGATGATGAAGGAAAAAGGATTGCGGGAAGAGTAGCTTTCCCTAGAAACTATACACAGAGGCATGCCAGTCTGGAGACTTGCCTAGTCTTCTTTGTAGAGTTATCTCTACATCTACATCTACTTGGGGGAAGGATCTTGAGGGAGGGATCTCTTCATTAGGCACATATAGCAAATAATCCAGACGATGAAACCTTAGGTTGTTTAATTTCTGAACCAGTATGACTTCTAGTGGCTGTGTGCCTTTATATGGACACATGTTTGTTTTTACACCTTGTTATAGAATTTCATGAAATATCAGAACTAAAAGGAGTCACTTTAGAAGTCACTATTTTCTATCCCAAACTATGTGGTAGACTGGTAAAAGAGCTCCATTTTATTTCCCATCAATTTTTCTAATCTCCATAATGTTAGCATGGTGCTTCTCAGTGCCTCAGGCTATGGGGCCATAATCTAGGGAAAACAAAAGATTTAGGCATCAAATAGTAGGAGAAGTCTAGTTTTAAGTTTACAGGTTTTTTTGTTTTGTTTTACAAAGTAAGAATCTTTGGTAGTAAAAGTTTTGTGGGCTGAAATTTCAGCATAGTGGATGAATGGTTGGGAAAAAGTGGTTGGGAAGCATGGATCTCTATCAGGTCTTACTGATGACATGAATCTCCTTTCTTTAGAATTTGATGTAGATTTAGACAATCACTTTATCACCTCTCCTTGGAAATATTCAGTTGAGTGTATTCCTTCTATACTGCCATCATTTCAAAATGTTTACTTTATTAATATCTTACTCCTTGTCTCTGAAAGTAAGATATTATGTAAAGGTATAAATATGTTAAATTTTGTTTATGACTTTTGAAGAGGCAGCTCAGGTGGGTGGAAAGAGCACTGGGCCTGGAATCAGGAAGACTCATCTTCATGAGTTCAAATCTGGTCTCACATACTAGCTGTGTGACCTTGGGCAAATCTTTTAACCCTGTTTCCCCAGTTTCCTCATCTATAAAAATGAGCTGGAGAAGAAAATAGCAAACCTTTTCAATATCTTTGCCAAGAAAACTCCAAATGGGGTCACAAAGAGTCAGACATGACTGAAAATGACTAAGCAACAACAACAACAATGACTTTTAATATAGTAGAACTCTGGATCTTTAGAACTTTAGAATGTGAGCACCTTAACAGCATGACAGTCTCATCTTGCTATTTGGAGCTCTAATACTTTGCATGTCTTAAGTCTTTAAAAATGCTTTTTTTCATTCATTTATTTATTCATTCATTCACTCTGTGTATTATTTCACCACTTTTATACCTGTTTACTGTGTTTTCCATTCTTCTTGTTTATGCTTCTTTATTTTTTTTTTAAGAATCTATCCTAGGAGAACTTTGCCCACCAGTTAAAGTCCTTGACTTTTGATATCATCATGTCTGGGTTCATCCACATTACACCCTTTGGAGAAATATAATCCAGAAATTGTTTCCTTATAATTAAAGTTTTCTCGGCCTCAAGCATTGTGGGAAACATTTTCATAGGGTCAGTTATGAATCCACTATGAAAAAATGGAGGAAGGACTTCAAGGTGAAAACAAAGGGGAAAAAGAATTAGAAGAGGTCTCATGGTGCCCGCATCTTTGTCATGTAGCTAAGAAAGAGAAGAAGCATTACTGACCATCTGGAATAGATTGGGAACCTATAGGGAAGCTCTTGAGATTTGGAAATAGCTTCTGACATTCCAAGAAAGGATGGTATGGGTCTATAGGACGCATCAAAAGAGAGAGGTCATCTTGTAAGGATGAGTGGAAGAAGAGATGAATACCCATGCTTGATGACTTTTTGCTAAGTTAGCTAACTGTAGACATGACCCTAATTACAGAGTCCTTCTGTATTGCTGAGGCATAGATCTGTGATGTGATACAAAGCCTCCAGAGAGTTTTAAGTTATGGATACTATTTCCCACTTCTGGTGATTCCTGTGTCAGGAAATGATACTACAAGAAGGAATCTAGGAAAAAGCATAGTTAGAGAGAATGGAGTATTGGTCAAGAAAGGGGAGACCTTGGGTGTTTTTTTTTAAAACTATTTGTAATGACTACTTGTTGAAATTAAGTTGTTCAGAAGAGATATGCAGATTTGTTAAGAAAGCAGCTGAGAATAGGATAAGGATTTTTGGAACATGACTTAAAATGTAAGAATATTGGCTAGGGACAGAGTGAATCTAATGAGGATTAGAAAAATATATTTAACTAGAGTCTTCAAAATCTGATTAAAAGAGTCTGAAACTGAGAAAAAGTAGGAGCTATGGCCTAAACTTCTACATGAAAAGAAAGACTGAGAAGGGGATAGAAGGGAGACTTTTCTGAACAAAATCTTGAAGGTAAAAAAGGAAACATTTCCAGTGAAGAAGGAAGGTGATGCTGTATGAAGAAGCCAATGTGAATACACAAGAAATAAACAAACTAGATTTTTAAACTATGTATATGATTGATGAGGAAAATAATGGAAAAACTAAAATCCTATTAGTATCTCCCCCCCCCAAAAGTGATTGAGAAGTCATCAGTAATTACCTATCAATGTGCCTACTTTCTCAACATGATTTACCCAAACATTGATACTATTCTTGCTGAATATAACAGAAAGGAATAGATAGGATTTTAACAAATAATTTTGAGAGAAGACCATATCTTTATAGTCACATGATGCAAGGTGTATAGAATAAAAGATACTGATGTGTTTATTGAGTGTTAATTTAAAAAATATATTTAGCTTAGTAGAGCAAAATGCTGATTTAAAGAATATTTCTCAACAAAAAAATCACGTATATATCAAGATCATGCAAGTTTAACTTTTGTTTGTTTATTGTACCCCTGACACAACAGACCTATATATACTCTTGTTTCACCTCTTTGTTTCTTCCAAGTTTTCCACAAGTAATACCAGAATTTCACTTGCGTTTCTCCCCAAAAGAAGGCTATTGTCTTCACTATACATGCTTAGGCTAACCAGACATTGACTATATCATATATTATACTTGGCCACATAGAAAATGAAGAATGATATCACAGATCCCTCAATAGTCATGCAAACTTTCCTCTCCTTTCCTGATGATTTTAAATAGCTTTACCCTGTAGTGGATTGTGTCTTCACTCAGAAACTCTACAGTCTACATGACTCACAGTACCAGAAAAGGTGGAGGTTCATGTTTCTGTTTGGTTCATGAGAAGAGTGATCATCCTTCTCCTTCGGGACTAAAAAAGGTTGTGGTCAAGGACTTCTTTCCAGGTCTGAATGAGATTGGATGACTCTTACCTCCTCTCCTACCTTCTCTTGTTGAGTTTCTGAATCCCTTTCCTTCTTCTGTCTCTCATCAAAACTACATCTTTGGACCCTTAGGTGTTTCTGAATCTTCAGATGGATTCTAGGTATATATTTAGGCCTTGTGAAAGTACAGGACTTTCTCCAAATCTGATGTAGATTGTATTTTATCATTGTATCTGGCTGATTTTCTATGTTTCTCTATCTTAGAATTCGACTCCCTTTTAAAAAGTAAACCTGAGGACCTCCTAAGGTTTATAGTATGAATAATGCAGAGATGTGTAACACTCAAGTATTGCATGATCTTTACTGAAGACAATGAGAACCCAAGGAGAATTCTTCCTTGACTAGAGGGGTTGTATCTTATTCAGGAGATAGCACCAGAGAAGGGGCTTAAATGAATTCTTTTGGTGAAATCCCAGTCACAATTTGTAGGTAAGTTTTTTTTTTCCATTTGGATCCTTCATGAACATCCTTCATAACGATGGCAAATGCCTTCAGCAAGCATTTGACATCTGTAATTAGTCATTGAACAGAATTATCTCTGTGCTTGTATTAATAATGGCGTTCTATGTAGCACAGGATATTGTGAGTCACAGATTGAATAGTTTCTGAGGGAATGTGAGATCCAGGAAGAATTGGGAGGTAGTTGCTCAAAATCCTCTAGAAAGGGCAGGAGAATTATGACTGTTGAGAGACTTTTATTTAAGTCCATTCTGTGTCTTCTATGGAACTAAATAAACTATAGCAACCAACCAGAGTCCTATTAAAGCCATTCACATTTACCATGACTTTAAGAAGTAGCTTTTGTATGACCATAGTGATGCTTCAAGTGATAGGAAGAATTTGTAGCCTTGAAGAGTTTAGAATTCGTATGAAAAGGACTACTGTGTCAACATTTTGATTCAAAAAGTACTTAATGACAGCTGAATTTTCTTTAGTTTGAATTAGTTTTTTTCAGGCTGATAAATATCTCAAGATCAATACGTTAAATTGGACTACACAGGAATGCAGGGAAATTTTACAAGATCTTAAATTTAGAGCCTTTTAAAAAAATGAGTAAGACTGTTTAGGGAAGGGATGAATATTCATTTGTTTGTTTTCATTGCTATTGAGGTCTTGTGGCCAGAGAGAGCATGGAGGCCTCACTTTGACCATATCTAAGTGGGTAAAATATCCTCTCGTTCCTACATATGGAAGCTATTGTTATCTTGAATGGACAGAAAATTGCTGATTGATGGATCTCTCTTGCCATGGACCTTTTGGTGTCAGAGCACTTAAACAAATAGAAGCTTTGGATGCCCCCTCCCTCTCCACTCAGGAGATGATGTCTTAATTATTTCGACTGAAGCCAGACCAAGTTGTATGTTGTAAACATCTGGTTTATCATTTAGCCAACTGAACTGGTTTACATTTTGTTAGAAGAAAAGACCCAGGATTAAAGGCATTTAAGTAATTAAGCACACGTCAAGACAATTTGGTGATGGGTAAATATAGTTTCTTCTAAATGCACAGTGTAGCAGATCTGTTTTAGATTTTTGTTGAGCTGGAGAATGGGGATGAAAGCAGAATGCTTGGTGAGCTGGGACCTATTCTGGGGAGAATCAAAACCAAGTGGATTTTCAGGAGCTAAGACAGCATCATCTTCTAAATACCTGTGTGGTAGATAAAAGTTTCCTTTGAGTTTGGCCCAGAGGGAAGGAGGTTGTTAGACCCCGTCACCCAACAAGCACTTATCAATTTTGTGAGATTCTCTTTGAGAGTCAAGACATAAACTTTAGCTACTTGATATTTTATTCATCCTTAGCAAGATAGAGGCGCCCATGAGACTGCCTATGAAAAGTTAGTTTTTTTAACCTTTTTGTTCAAGGTTCTAGTGTCATGAAACTGTCGAAGTCATTCATAACCCATAAACTTCTCACTCAGAGTACTTCTATCTGCACACTCTTTGCTCAAAACAGATTCATTGGAGCTTAGAAATGCCCAACTCAGAAAACCCATAGAAGCCAAAATCTGGTTAGCAGTCTTTCATTACTTCTATTCCTGTTCTGTGGATATGGGGCACTAGGACCAAGATCCATAAGCAGTTTCTAGCAAATTGGATCTCAACAAACAGCTGGGGGTGTCACCTACCCATGTCCTAGCACTCATGTTCTGTCACATCTTCTGTTCCATGCCCACTCACTGTGTCCTCTACTTTGCCTACTCTTTCTAAGACCCCCCAGATTTTACACTTTCCCACTTTATCCCATATGTATCCAGTGGGTCCTTCTCATGCCAAACTCACTCTGAAGAGCTACCTCCCACAAACAGCCCAAATGCCAACCCTTGGTCCACACTCCTCCCTTTCCACCCCACCCCAAAGACTATCACTGGCTCTGAGACTATTTCCTGGCCTGGGGGGATGCAATCACTTCTCAGCTGTCATTCCCTTTCCTGAATCGCCCCCACAAGATCCTCTACCTCTGACATCCAGACCTCGGCTCTCTGAAAGTCCAGATAGGATCTGTTAGTCCTGTCACAAATAGTATTATGCCACAAAACAGGCAGCAAGTCTTTCAGAAACTGGTTTTCATTATATTTCACAGCCTCTCTCCTCTAGAAACTCTCAGAGAGGCTTGGTGGAAAAGTGGTAGATATTGGTTTGCATCCTAGATTCATGATTCTTGGTTATGGCACCATGGTCAAGTTACTTTGCTAAGCTTCAGTTTACTCATTTGTAAAATGTGGATGGCAATATATTATAGATGAATAAATTTACTACAATATGTGTATAAATTATATGAGAGATGCCTTGGACACTGAGAAATGTAAGTAATTTGACCATAGTCACATGACCAAGTATGTGTCGGAGGGAGGATTCCAAGACCAGGGCAACTAGGTAGCGAGGTGGAAGCCGCATCAGGAAGATCTGAGTTCAAATCTGGCCTCAGACACTTACTAGCTGTGTGACCCTGGGCAAGTCACCTTACTTCTGTTTGCCTCAGCTTCCCTATTTATAAAAGGAAGATAATAATAGTGCC
>CM053597.1:152119541-152155740 GCA_028646575.1 Pseudocheirus occidentalis
CCCATTCTAAATTTTCCCCCTTTCTTCCTTCTCATCTGTTTCTCTTTTTCTACTGCCTCCCCTTTTCCTTCCCTTCCCTATTCTCCTTCTCTTCTTTTTCTTTCTCCTTATCTTTCCTTTTGTAAATGCCTATCTCTATGGTACTATTCTGGGCACTGTACAGAAGAGGTGGCACCAATTTCATCCTTGACCCCTGAAAACTTATGATCTAAAACAACACAGACACTGTTGGAAAGGATGTTCATAAAGGTCAATAGCCATTGAACAAATCTGCAAACCAGGTTAATGACTCCAGAATTTCAAGTGAATACTCTAGGGAGGATTTAGAAAAAGACAAGGATGATTAAGCATCTTGGGAATGGTCAGAAGAAGTATTTAACACCTTCTTGACTGCAAGGATAGCACTGTAACCTCAGCATTACACTGTTTCACCCATCCTTATTAGCAATATAAATATGCATGGATTATAACATGATACATAAGAATTATTTCAATATTATGTAACTCATACTAGTCAGAATCTACCCTTGAAGGTATTGACCATCTTAATCTTTCCTTCTTTTACAGGTATTCATTCATTAATAGCACACCATATCTATGAAGCTGCCTACCCACTTCATGATGTAGGTATCCTGTTATCATTATCATTTGAAAAACAATTTAAAGCAGTTGAAAAAGCAACAAGTACCACCTCATGTAAATATATGAAAAGTCATGGCTCTGATATTAGCAGGACTATGTGACACATATGCAGTAATCCTATAACAATATCTGAGAACTTAATTCAGTAAGTTTTTAGCCTGCTTATATGTTATCTTAATTGTTGTTACTCTAAATGTGAAATCTTTATTCAATTACTAGTCCAATGGAGGAACGGAATTCTGCCATATTTGGCATTCTCAATGAAAATAAAGCCAGAATACAAAAAAAATCATAGCTAAATGAAAACATGATTCATTGGAATGACAAATAAATAAATTAGTGGAGTTGGTATTACTGGACATCCAGGGACAATGAGAAACATTTCATGGAACACTTGGTCATCTTGTTAAGATGACTTAAAAAAAGAACAAGAAGTTTTTGATGCAAGAATTTTAGTTAAAATCAGTGCATACTTTATAGAGAGGGATTTCAATGCAAAGGTAGGTAAGTATAGATGCTGATGATGAAGGTTATGATGGAAATTATGATTTAGGATTTAGAAGTGAGTGAGGTTAACATCTCCACAAGCAGACTCATAACTGTATACTTTGCATACTTTCTTCAAGAAGATAGACAGGAAGGTCTGGATAAGGTGAATACCAAATACCGTTATAGCAAAGGACATTGCTTATATTCTAAAAGATCAGTTACTGCTGTGGGGGTTTATGAATCCACTGTTTATACAGACTCAGACTTGTAAGGACAAACATAAAAACCAATACCAAGCTAGAAGAAAGAGCAAAAGTGAGAAGATAATGGCATACAGCTCAGGTAAATTCTAACTCATTTAAATAGCTTAGTAAGACAAAAAAAAAGAGAGAGAGGGGAATAGGTAAAAGAACAGACATTTTCTTTCACTGTTGGCATTTTCCAAGGAATTTTAACCAATGTAACTAAGTCACAACAATGAAGAATTCAAAAAGAGTTTAAAAAATCAACAGTACTCTCTCTCTATGTCAAGAAGAGAGATATGGAGACCATGGGCAGCACAACTTAATAATATAAATTCAATTTTTAAAATCTCATGAATATGGTGGAAGAATATGAGCCATATACTTCACATAGGAATGAGAACCAGTCAGGGGGAAACCATGTTTATAAAGAGACTGGTGAGAGACACAATTAAGCCAGATCATCCTACAGGCAAGAATGAAAGAGGAGAAAAAGGAACAAGACCAAAAAAAATGGAAAAGATCTGTGAAAATTTTCATACAAAATCCTGTTCTCCATGAATTTCATTGGAGTGGCCACTTTTGGAATCTTAACATCATAGTCCTCAATGTGCTATGGGAGGATGTAGAAACATCTACATTCTAAAGAAACAAAAATGCTGAGAGCAGCTGGACTGATCTAAGTATGCACAGAGGTAGTCTATGTTGGAAGCAACATATTTGTGAGTTCATTAAGAGACTGATTGTTCAGATGTCTGAAAGAAGGTAGGATACCAAATGCTTAGAGAAAAACATAGACCTTTCTATTTACTGAAAAAGGTCATTGAGGAAAAAAAATAACTACTGATCCATATGCCTATCTTTTCATTTCTAGAGAATATTTATGAAAATGATCTGCACACTGATTGAGGTCATATTTGATGAAGGTTTGGAGTAAAAACAGGCAGGCTTTCATGAATGATATTCTATACCAGAGTCACATAATTTACTGAAAGGTGTGAAAAGTACAAGATTTCACTATGCTTATTGATGGCTATTTAAAAAAAAATCTAAACCCCAAATTAAATTGATTTAGTAGAGCAAAATGCCATCTAAAAGTTCTCCTCCAATAAGCTTTTTCATATACACATGCCAAAATCATGCAATATTCCTTGAGATACGTAACAACATGAATAATTGTGTTTGATCTTCAGAGTATTAACATCAAGGAAGGCACAAAAGCAGGAAGACATATGCTTGTTAAAGATGTTTCTACTGACATGGAAGCTATCTAGCACAGAGTCCAAATAGAAACAGAATTTCCCATAGATGATGAGATCCTTTGGATGTTATTGTATGTAGATGACATTGTGTTAATGCCATCAAGCCCCCAAACAATACAGAGATTCCTCAATGAGAGGCAAAGTCAAATAGTTCTATGTGACTATCCATAAAAGGGGAAAAACAGACAAACAAGCGGATAAAGAAAACATATTGTTTGGCTATGATATGTAGTTGAATGAACTGCCTATTAAAATTTCGTCCATAAATACCTACGTTTTGGACAAGCAGTGCAGATGAACAGTGAACTTGGCCTAGAATTAAAGAGGATTGGGTTAGATTGCTTGTGGGAAACTACATCATGCTTTTAATGACCCAAACTTTCTTTCTGAAACAAAGGTCAATCTTTTTTAACAATTACACTTTTCTGGTGGTAGCAGGTCATCGAAAATATACTCCTCAAAGAATTAAAATTGAGGGCCACCCAGAGTTCAGTAGAGCGGTAGTGTGGATAGATTGTGACATATTACTAACCAAGTAGGGAATGTGGTGCAAGGGATATCATTTGGGATATATATAACTGAAAAAGGATGCAGGCTGATTGTGTAATGAGAGCAAAGGGGTAACTGATAGCCTGTGTACTCCTTCAGTATCCATGTAATGTCAAGGCATCTAGAAGAAAGTAGTCAGTAAATTGGGTGACCCTCCTAATTCCTTTGGAGAGTTTATGGGAGGACATGGAAAAAAGGACATAGGCTAAAAATAAGGTGTGGATAGTTTGAAATCTGCATCACTGGAGGGGGTACCTACATCAATCATATTGCAGATTTTTGGAATTAGAAGTAATGAGAGAGATTCTTTGTACTTTGTCAGGTCTGTGAGTGGAAAGATAGGACTTTTATCATTACCAGTTAGGGCAGGGGTAGTAGAGATTAGCAAAGGCAGCATGGAAAAAGTTATATTTGAGCCGAATGTTCAAGGATGGACCAACTTTGGGAAAAGAGAGAACAGAATATATTTGGGTCATATGGAAAGGAGTGAACTAAGGCAGAAACATGAAAAATCAAGTTATATTCAGGAGATAGGTGATGGGAACCTAATTTGAATTTTATTTAGTAGACAATAAGGAGCTCCTAAAGATGTTTGAACCATATGAAAATTTATCTGATAGGGGTGTGATGGATATTTTAGAAAATGGAAAAATGAGAAATGGGAAGGTCCACTAGTAAATTGCTGCATTCCCTCAGGTGATTGGTAATGAGGATTAATGTTAGGATAGCAGTCGGAGATATTGCAGAGTTAGAATCAATTGAAAACTGAGAAGAGCAGAGATAACAGTAAAACTTATGGGATACTATATGAATGGTAATTCCATTGACACAAAGGAGCATAAAGTAGAACAGATTCTGGTGGGGAAGATAATAAGCTCATTTTGGGACGTGTTCAGTTTAAAGGATTAATATGGAAAGCAACCAGAGGATACGTCAGGTCTGGAGACATAGATTTGAGAGTTATCTGTGAGAGGAAATCTTTGAGCCCATGGGAAAGAATGAGATTTCCAAGAGATAGGAGGTAGGGAAAGAGAAAAAAGAAAGCAAGATACAGACCTTGGGAAAACCTAACTTGAGTTGGAAAGAGAATGAAGAGCTCAATGAAGGAGATAGAAAAGTAGTAATTATTGAGGTAGGAGAACTAGTAGAATGTGGTAAATGAGGTAAGAGAGAAAAGAATATCCAGAATGAAGGGATTGATTCCTATTGTCAAATCCTTCAACAAGAGTAAGGAAGATGAGGAATGAAAAACCCCCCATCATGGTCTGGAACAAAAAATCTGCCTACTATTAAGGAGAAAATGTGTATTGGGGAAGTGGAAACATCAGGTAAAGACAACTTCCTTAAAACTTTTGTCAGTAAAGGAAATGTTAGGGATGGGATGGTAGCTAATGGGGCAGAGGAGTCAAAGGAAGGGTTTTTTTGGGGGGGAGGCTGTTGTTGGAGAGAATTGAGTATGTTTTAAAAATAGATGGGAAAGTGCCAATTGGGTAGATAAAGAGATTGAAGATGTATGAAAGAGAAGGGATAATCTTGGAGCAAGGTTCTGGAAGAGGCATTAGGGGTTCAAATCACAGGAAGGTACAGGGAGAGGGATTAGCCCTGACAAGGAGGAGGGATACATATGTTTTGAGATAAGGAAGAAAGGAAGAGAGATGGGTAAAAATACTTAGAAATTTTAGTTGTGAAGGTATTTTGAAAGGGCTTCCATCTAATATTCTCAATCTTCTCAGTGAAATAGGAGGCTAAATGTTAGGGGTGGGAGTACATTTCTAACCTCAAGAAAAGGAAAGGTTTAGTTCAATCACATTGAAGAATGAGACAGTAAAAGATGAAAGTAGTGAGTTACTCATTGTAAGTGGATGAAACCAGCTTGGTTTCATTATATTTTTTCATTTTATTTCATTCCATTTTTCTAGTGACACTCAGCAGTCTGGGATAATGAGTGGAAAAAACTGGATGATGGGTCAAAAAAAAGCATGGATAATTGAAATCAACAGATAATTCTCTAACACTTCTTTTGCCATTCCCAACATGCAATTTCATCAGTGTAGAAATTTTTCAATGAGGAAACCTCTTTTATTCAGGGCACTAACTGTTCTGTAAGTTAGTCTTAGAAACTTGCCTGGTTCACTAAGAGCTTAAATATCCTGCCCAGGGTTATACACTCAGTATGTGTTACAGGTAGGACTTGAATACAGATCTTCCTGACTAGGTATTAGCTTCTTCAGTTACTTATGCTAGGTTCCCCTCCCACCCCCATGTCTGGACTTTTGCCACCAGTTTCTGACACAATTGAGGATATAGCTATTGAATTTAATTGATCGTCTTCCTCCCCCAGCATTTCACAAGAAGGGCCAAAATATATTGGCCTCAGTTTGAGTTTTTTCCTTTCCTTGACTTTGACTTGGTGAAAGGATGAAAATTAAATATCACTTAGGTGGTGGAAGGAAGGAGGTAATGATGGAGGAAAAAGAAAAGAAGTCAAAAGCTTGAATAATCCATAGATGGCCTCATTTACCCTGGATTAATAAAGAGGGGACTGTACATGATATCTAGATTGATGCCATAGAAATTTCTCCTCTATGAATTCCTTTTCCCTCTCAACTTTGGAGATTTTTTTTTACAAGCGTGGATATGATTCACGGACATATTAGGATAACTGATAAGTAAATTAAAGAAATTTATAGCAAATGCTATCATTAAGCATGAACTACTTTTTTCTGAAACAGACATGGTGGATACATTCTATATGTGGGAGATGTCACTAGATAATTATGACAAATGTCTACTATGCAACTAAGAATATAAAGTGGTGACAAAAATAAATTGGATCAAGAATATTGAGAATTATGGGAAGATTTACATAAAACAAAGCAAACAGAAACAGGAAAACATCACAGACAATGTGTATGACAATGTAAGCAAGAAGAACAACAGCAAAAATTGATATTGAATGCTGTGTAATTAAAATCACCAAGACTGACTCCAAACAAGAGATATGAAAATGCATGTCTTATTTGTTGTGGCTGTAGGCTGTGGGTGTGAAGCATTGCATATAATTGGTTGATGTGGTCTAGGCTAGTTTTATTGCACATTGTTTATTCTTTGTTATATAAATGGAGACATTTGATTGGGGGAGGGAGAATACGATGAGAAATTAAGATGGTGTAAAAACAAAAAACCAAACAATGTAAAAATAAATAAATATTTCTCATGAAGATAGTACTTGGACCAGAAGGGTGATGGTTCAGAATTTTAAAAAGCCTTGGGGCACCAGTTCTTCTCTGTTCTTCCTTTTGACTCATCGATTGTCTCTCCCTTTGCTTCAGGGTGAATATGAAGGTCCTGAAGTTGACATGAATGACAGAAAGGTAAGCCTGCTCTATAGACAAGGCTATATAGACTTAGGATGGTGCACTGTATGCCCATGAGACCAATGAGAGACTGGAGAACTGAGAGGAAATAAAGAGATGAGACTTTCACCCTTAGTGTTGGGAATTTCCATACCAAAACAGATCAGTAGCTGCTCTATAACATACAGTCTTTAAAGAGTTTCTTGGGGAGAACACCGAGATGCTGTCCTGATTGATCACTCACTCACTCATTTATTTATTCATTTAATTTATTTGTCCATTTATTTATTCATTTATTTGTGTGTATGCTTATCTATCATTCATTTATTTGTCTATCTCTGTCATCTGTCATCTATCATCTATCAATCAATCATCTATCTAAGCTTCCTGACTATCTGATTGAGAGCAGAACAGCTTCACATACAACTATTCACTATTTTGCCCAGACTTTACTTCCTTGCTTGAGGATTAGTCTTTCCAGAAGAGAAAATAATGCACTAAGATAAATATTGGAAATTAAGGTCCCAGTCTTCCCTTTCTAGCTCTTCTACATTCTTTATACATGACTAGTAACTTTATCTGGGCTGTAAGGTCCTTGAAGGCAGGGATTCTATATTCTGTAAAATGCCTTGTCCACAATAATGAATATAGTAAGTGGTCATAAGTAGCCTGTCAGAAAATTATAACTTTCAAGTTGGAAGGGACCTCTGAGGCCACTGAATCTGATTCCCTGACTTTACATATGAGGAAACTGAGACCCAAATGACATTCAAGATCACGCAGCTAATACCTACATGTATGATCAGGATTTGAATACAGATCATCTTAAGTCCTTAAATGC
Source organism: Pseudocheirus occidentalis (assembly GCA_028646575.1). Lineage (NCBI taxonomy): Eukaryota > Metazoa > Chordata > Mammalia > Diprotodontia > Pseudocheiridae > Pseudocheirus > Pseudocheirus occidentalis. Next base: position 152,126,923 of record CM053597.1, read on the forward strand.
CTTCATATAGGAATCATTAAAAATATTCTCTAGGCTTTAGTTCCTCTGTGCACTGGAACCCTCTCTCTGCACCACAGGACCTTCAGAGGTATTATTTCCCTAGGTATTGATTTCTCATGTGTATTAGGGCTTTGGGATGAAAGGGGTGACCTTTAAAAACCACTCTCTTTGGGGTGTCTGTGGCTCTGAAGGAACCCTTCAAGTTCCTTCTGCTTTTTAAAAATTAATCTTCTCATCTGAATGTGCAGGGATATATAGTGTAGCCAAGACTTAGAAATGAGGACCTTGCTAAAGGTTATCCAGGGACTTTTATAGTGGGGATGTCTCGTTGAGTAGTTGGACTGGATATAGCAGAAATCTCTCCTGAATTTTGAATTCAGTGATTCTAGGAGGCAAGAATGAGGAGGAAAGGGGGCCTCTTTAAAAAAAGATACCTTCAACTCATAATGAAACATTCTACTCCTCTTCACCTGACAAGTGATGGACTCACAGTGAATGTTGAGGCACACATATACATACATGTATGTGTGTCTCTCTCTGTATACACACATATATGTATATATATACACACATACACTATATATATATATATAGTGTATGTTTGTGTGTGTATATGTTCATTCCTCGCTCTCTCTTTCTCTCTCTCTCTCTCTTTCTCTCTTTTCTCACAGCAATCAATGGGGAAATTTGTTTTGCCTGGCTATACATGTTCGTTTTGCCTTTTTTTCGGTGTAGAAGAGGAAAAGGTAGATTTTTGTTTATTGAAAAAATATAAAATTTAATGATAATAATAATAATAATAATAATAGTAATAAAGGAAGATACCATCACTTTCAGGCACAAAACTCTGCAAAAGAGACATGAAGCCTTGGTGCACAGGGCAGAACTCCTTGTGGTCTATAGAGAGTCCCTCTGTTACACTTTCTAGGATTATGGAGGAAGCTGCTATAGCTTTCCACCTTCAGACTGGCCTATCTTGCAGCAGCTCAACAGTAGCTTCTTAAAGATAACTTCCTACTTAATTTTGTGGGGACCTCCCAACATAACCAATTGGAGAGGGGGAGGGTGAATTGGCTAATGGGTGGGCTAGAGTGGGAAGGAGGAGGAGGTGGGGCCAAGACTTCCCCACCCCCCACCCAACTCTGTTGTCTGGAAAAGCATTCATCCCCCAAGTTGCCTTTTGAATAGGTTTCTTTTTATCCTGCCTATTAGGCCTTGTTATGAAGTGTTAAGTATTAAAAACATAAAAGGTCTTTTCCAGAAATACTGCTGAGATTGCTTACACATGTCCCTTCACTGCTGGCCCAGGGAATCTGCTGTAGTATTTCCTTGTCTTAACCTCATCTGTTTTCTATCTGATGCTAATAGCCTCGGTGTTTAATTTCCTGAAAAGTCCCGGATCAGATTTAAAGGGAAAGAGGGAAACATTTCCATACTCCTCTTTCCCTATTCCATCTCACCTCTCTCTTACCAACCATTTTCTGTCTTCTCACTCTTTACATTTATTTTCTTCCCCTTTAAATGATGGTTATAACTCTCTTGCTTTATTTAGGGCTTCCCTGCTGAATATTAGTGACCTGAACCTACCTGAGATTCTGTTTCTCACATTTGGTGGTGAAAAATTATTTAGCTGCTCAGAAGTCCAATTTAGTCAAGCTTCAGTTATCAGGCCTAGGAGAGGAGAGTCAGTGCGTGAATAATCCAGAACAACAGATACTACCTAAATTGCTTATGTTTGACTTTGGAAATGATGATTTTGAAAACTGGTAAACCTGTTCTCCTACAGAGGGCTTACTTAAAATAATATTTAAGATACCATAAACTGTCTGGTGATGATGGGAGGAGCCTTGGGGCAAAGATAGGTGGCAGGGAAAGCCAGGAGAGGATTGAGAATTCTAAATGCATTATCTACAAAAGTCATAATGGGTTTCCTGAGGAGAGAAAGGGATCTGCTCCTTTTGTTGCTGAAACTTACTTGGTGTACACAGACACATACACATATACACACATGCATATACACAGGCCCACAAGTTCCCATGAAGTCTGAAACAAAGCACCTTTATCCTGGCATGGGTGGATGCTTTTTTGGAGTCTGCTTCTCCAAAGGAAGAAAGAGGAAAGTTTAAGATCAGCCCCAGACCATCATCAACCATCATCATTCTAAGAACAACAACATTCTAAGAATAGTAGTATTTCTTGGGAAGTGTGTGTTTAGTTGGGTAAAAAATGAGTTTTTTAGTATAGGATTAGAAGATTTGTGGAGTTAGGGGTTAGGGTCCTAATCCTGAGATTACTGAAATCTCCCCCTTTACTCATTTCTTTGAAAGCACCAGTTCCTTTATAACACCTGTGCCTCCCTTTCATTTCATGACCAGCTGCCATGCTTTGAATGTATTTCCTCCCAGCTCAAGCAATACCTTCTGCATGAAGCCATTTTTCCAAAATGCTAGTGCCTTCCTCCTACAAAATTACCTTGCATCTGCTTTATATATGAATATATTATATACATGGTATATACATATACACATACATGTACATATATATGCATTTTATCTCTACTGTTAAAATGTAAACCTCTTACAGACAAAAATTTTTGTCCTTGTATACTCAATTCTGAGGACAATGATTGGCATATAGTTGGGAATGTCTAAATGCTTGTTGATTAGTTGACCTATATACAACATCTACGAACAAGGGAATTTTAAGGGTAAACAGAAATAGCTAGGGAGATTAGGAGTGGCCTCCTGTAGGTGTTGGTGCTTCAGCTGAACTTTGAAGGAAGTGTTTAGATAGAGTTCAAAGGAGGAAGAAAGAAGCAATATTGATATCAGAGCACACTACAGATCCCTGAGACAGAAAAAAATAACTGAGTTCAGGAAACAGATTATGTGCCTAATATCAAGTCATCTTCTGGGACTCTCTCTCTCTCTCTCTCTCCCTCTCTCTCTCTCCTTCTCTCTCTCTCTCTCTCTCTCTCTCCCCCTCTCTCTCCTTCTCTCTCTCTCTCTCTCTCTCTCTCTCCTTCTCTCTCTCTCTCTCTCTCTCCTTCTCTCTCTCTCTCCTTCTCTCTCTCTCTCCTTCTCTCTCTCTCTCAACAACTAATAATTTGGAAACTCACTGAACTTGATTTTAAAGAAAGCTGGTGTCCGAAAGATCATTCTATATTTTTCCTTCCCCTCTCAGCTAAATTCCTTGAGAAAGCTGTGGACATTTGCAGTCTCTTCTTCTTTTATTCACTCTTAAACTTTTGAAATCTGGCTTCTGATCTCATCATTTAATCAAAACTACCCTCCAAATTTACTAAAAATCTCTTTTATAACTTTTTGCAATCCTCATCCTTCTTGGCCTTTCTGCAACCTTTGACACTGTTGATCCTACCTTTATCTTAGGTATTCTTTCTTCCCTGAGTTTCTGTGTCTTTGCTCTCTCTTGGGTGTCCTATTTGTCTGATATATCTTTCTTCCCTTTGCTCGATTAGGTTTCACCTGTTACTGTGTTTTCTTCTCTCTTTATGCTGTTTCATTTGGTAATCCCATCAGTTTCCATGGGTTCAATGATCTCTTTTCAGATGATTCCCAGTTTTTCTCTTATGAGCTATGGTCTTGCATTACCAGCTGCCTTTTAGACTTCTTGAACTGGATGTCCTACAGGCATCTCAAAACTCAACATGTCCAAAACAGAACTTATTATCTTTTCCCTTAAAACCTTCTGTGTTCCTTACTTTCCTATCACCATCAAGAGCCACAGCCATCTTCCTATAACCTCATTGTCATCCTTGACTTCCTCAGTCATTTGCGTTATATGTTAAATCTATTGCCAAGTCTTGTGTAACATCTCTCAAATATGTTCCTTCTTTCTGCGACCACCCTGGTGTAGGCCCCCACCATCTCACACCTGGACTATTGCAATAATTCTTATTAGTTTTCTATGTCCAGTCTCTCCCCACTTTAATCCATCCTTCACTCAACTGCTGTCAATTTTGCTAAATCACAGGTCTAACCATGCCACCCCTATACTCAATAAGGTTCCAGTAGTATCCTGTTATTTCCATAACCAAATGGAAAGTGTTTTTTGTGTGGCATATAATGCTCTTCACAACTTGTCCCTTTCCTACCTTTCCAGCCTTCTTTATCCTTCACTTCCTTCCATGTATTCTGCCATGCAGCTATACAGGCCTGTTTGCTGCTCCTAGAACAGGGCACTACATGTCTGCCTTTTCATTGGCCTGTTCTCCCTCTTATCTTCCCTGTCCTCTTTCAAGATAATTCAAATTCCATCTTTTGTGGGCGTCTGCTTCTAGCATCTTTACCACTTGTGCAGTGGTTCTCAACCTTCCTAATGCTGTGACTCTTTAATACAGTTCCTCATGTGGTGGTGACCCCCAACCATAAAATTATTTTCGTTGCTACTTCATAACTGTAATTTTGCTACTGTTGTGAATTTAATGTAAATATCTGATATGCAGAATGTATTTTCATTGTTACAAATTGAACATAACCCACAGGTTGAGAAATGCTGTGCTCGTGTCTTCTCTTTGACATTAACTTCCATCCACAATGTGTATCTCTTGTATAGAAATAATTATCTGTATATCATCTCCCCCATTAGAACAAGAGCTCCTTGTTCTAAAATAATAGAACTTTTGCTTTTGTATTTCCAGCACTTGGTACAGCACTTGGTATGTAATTAAATGTTTTTTTAAAATGCATGTTGAATGACTGACAGATTTAGGAGTTGGAAGCAATGACAGGTATTGAGGATAAAGATGGTAGTATGGCATGATTCTGTAAGGATAGTGTAGGATTTATTGAACCTGACTAGGACTTCTAAGGATACTATTATTTTCATTGTGTGAAAAAGGATGAAAAAACAAAGGTTGCTACTTCTAGAGGATGGTGTGATGTAACTAAAGACAGAAAAAAAGGTAGAACTAGCCATCTTTTCTTTTGCTTCTGTTGTCTCTGGCAAGGGATACCAATCTCTGGACTGGTAAGAAATGAAGAAAAATGGTTGAATGGAAATTGACGCCAAAGATAACTAGTGAGTTTGTAAAATAAATAAGCTAATAAACAAACAAACAAATAAATAAAACACCTTGCTACTCTTAATGAGTTCAAGTCATCAGGTCTAGAAGAACTCTATCCCAGTCTACTGAAAGACCGGTGAAACATGATTCTTGGGTCACTACCAATGATCTTTGAAAGACTATGTTGTCTCAGGATGGAGAAGATAAATGTCTCAGTTTTCAAAAAAGGAAAAAGTGTAGAGTCTACAAACCATAGGTTACTAACATAGGCTTTATTTCTTGGCAAAAATTTCAGACTGTATTAATAGAGAGATGGACATCTAGCAAAGAAAGTGGTTGGATGATAATGGGGCAGCATGGCTTCATCAAGAGCAGTTCTTCACAGAATAACCTAATTTCATTCTTTGACATTGTCATTAGATTGGCTCGTCAGGGAGATATTGTAGATATAGTTTATCTGATTTCAGGAAGGCATTTGAAAAAAATCTTTCATGTTATACTTGTGAAAAACATGGAGGAATGAGGTCTAGATAACAACAGAGTTAAATGGAATTGGTCATTGACAGTTCACTGTAAACTGGGAAGGGGATGTCCAACAGAATCAACCAGGGATTTGTTCTTGGGCCTGCGCTGTTTAATATTTATGTTATAAATTTCATTTCTGATTCTTGGGTGTGAACACATCACCTTTATGAATTAAAGGTGGGCAATGTGTGGCATGATAGCAATTCATTTAAAAATTTCCAGGAGTTGTAGTGAATTACAAGTTTGATATGACTCAAAACCAAGATATAACAGAGCCCTCCACCCATCCCCAATTACTTTCATCTTAGCCTGCTTTGAAAGGCACTGACTAGGGATGTAACTGTCCTACTTTTCTCTTTCCTGGCCAGACCCCAAATGCCGTATTGTAGCCTGTTCTGGGCAATACATCTTAGGAAAATCTGATAATTTGAGGAGTATCAGAGAAGGCTGACAAGGACAGTTAAGGGTTCTGAGACCAAGACAGATAAGAATTGGTTGAAGAGTTTCATATGTTTAGCCTGGAGGGGAAATGACTTGGGAGGAGATAATGGTTACATGGATAGTTGTCATGTGGAAGGGGGATTAGGCTTGTTCTACTTGGAACCCAAAGAGGGTGGAAGTTATAAAGAGGCAGAGCTTGGCTTGATATAAGGAAAAACTTCCTGACAACTGGAGCAATTCAAAAGTAGAATGGGTTGCTGTGAGAGGCAGTGGGTTCCTCCTCTATAAGTATTGGAGCAAAGGCTGATTGAACACTTCATTGTGTTATTAGGGCCTCATTGGAGCAAGTCTTTGAGTTCCCTTCCAGCTATGAGATTCTGTGATTGAGTGGTTAATTCTTACCGAGTCCATTTTACTGACTCTCTCTGTTGAATGTATGAATTACTAATTATTCTTAGAATAAGATATTCTTATATCAAGGGATTATTTGAAGGGGCACTTTAAATTCCTAATGAAGAAGAAAAAGTGAATCCCACAAAGTGTGAGGCAAGTGATTTTGTTTTCATTCAGATTTTTGTAGTAGAAGAATACATTGGAGTCAGAAAACTGGGTTCATCTCCTTTGCTTGCCATCTGTGGGCTACTAGCTGTGTGACCTTGGGCAAGTCATTTAACTTGTTTTGATCCTAGATTCCTTATGTATAAAATAAGGACTGGCCTGAGATAATCCCTAAGGTCGTTTCCAGGGCTAACATTCTATGACGTTATAACCTGTAGCCACGTAGTGTTCTATGACATCACCATAGGAAATAGATATTTGGGTAGGGTACAAGGAAGAACTTCCTGACTCTAGGACCCTAAGAGTTATTGAGATATGCAAAAAGGTTACAGAGTTGGGGGAGGTAAAGTTACTACTTCGAACAGGGAATTCTCTGGCTTTTTTGTGGGTGTATACCAATTCAATTCATTAAGTATTTGTTGTCATTTGCTGGTCTCTGCCAGCTGCCTTCTATTCCTGTGGACTCCCCTGGGCCCCAAGATCAAATTCTAAGCCTGATTCTAGGCAGGTCTGGCAAGTCCCTGTGAGTGGCATTTCCTGTCTGCTTTGGTATAGTCTGAGTGACTCAGTTCCATTTGGGAACAGACAACCTCCTTACCCTCTTGCAGGCCAATTAAGAAGAGGATCCCTCTCCTCTGAGGGAGAGGGTGGGAAAAGATAGGGCTATCCCTGCCTCCAAGCCTGGGCAACAGGGGAGGGATGAGTGACTTGGGTATTGAAGGAACACTTCCTCTTCTTCTTTCCATAGGGAATAGCGATTGAACTATCCTTCCATTAAGTGCTTAACAGTTCACAGTTCACTCTGTCAGATGGATGTATAACCCCCAGACACTGACCCATTTTTATAGGGAGAAACAGAGGCATAGCATTTGATGAAATAGAAAAAAAGAGATACGATCAGGATTTAAATCCTTGCCCCAGATTTTCCGCTTTCTATATACTCTTTCTGAAATTTCTGAAATTTACCATTACAAAGTAATGTGAGCAAAAGGAACATTGCAAACAGCTTTGTAATTTTCACAGCCTCCTTTCTGGCAAGTCATCATGGATTATGGCCTTCTCTTCTTGGTTTCCCTCAGAGATATGAAGAAGCAGGAATTAATTTTCACAATCCCATGCCATCTCCATCCTAATTTTATAGATGGGAAAATTGAATTCTAGACAGGTAAAACTGGCCTGCTCCTAAATGCCAATGGGGCCAGGGCTGGGAGAAAAAACTCAGGTTTCCTAATTCCAAATCTCATCTTCTGGCTATTGAATTGTCTTAGTATTTGCTTTCTTCTCCGTCTGGCCGTGGCTGCCCTAGAATGCTTTAGCCTGGAAACATTCCAGGGATGCTTGAGCTTCCAGAGTGGTTCAGGAGGCACAAACTTCATGAAACTATTTGTGATTTCTTGTCTTTGATGGTCCTTTCAGCCATTCTCAGTACCACCTGTTTAACAGGTGAGGAAATCAAGACTTTGCTAACTTTTGGTCAGAAGATGACAGAAGGGACTTAAATTTTCAGCATAGATAATCTTAGCTTTTGAATATCGTCCCTACCTAAAGGCTACTAGGTGGAGCAGTGGACAGAGTGCCAGGCCTAGAATCAGGAAGATTCATCTTCTTGAGTTCAAATCTGGCCTCAAATCCAAACCTTTACTTTGTAGATGAGAAAATTAAGACCTGTAGAATTACAATGACTTGGTCAAGGTCATATAGGGAATAAATGGCAAAGTCAAGATTCAAGCCCAGGTCTTCTGACTCCAAATTCAATGGTACTTTCTCTCAACCCCATTGATCTCCCACGGAGCTATGCTGTATCATCTTTTCTACCACATCTGCACTCCTCATTAGGTTACTGTTGTTCAGCTGTTCAGTCATAGCCAACTCTTCCTGGCCATGTGGGCCATACTGTCTATGGGGTTTTCTTGGTGAAGATACTGCCATAGCTTGCCATTTCCTTCTCCAGTGGATTAAGGCAAACAGATGCTAAGTGATTTGCCCAGGGTCACCAGATAGTACATGTCTGAGGTCAGATTTGAACTCAAATCTTCCTGACTCCAGGCCCAGTGCCCTGTCCACTGCTATACCTTGCTACCTCATTAGGTACTACTGAAAAAAACAGTTCAGGTCTCTTATTCTGTGCTGTGTTGGGCTATAGACCCTTGGGCATGATTCTAGGTATTAGTATTTTGCCCAAAGCTCTTTGTGTAAGAAAGCACAGTGAGCTTCTGGGAGCCATTTGTTGCTAGTTCAGTCACTTTTCAGTTATAACTGACTCTTCATGACCCCATTTGGGATTTTCTTGGCAAAGATGGTGGAGTAGTTTGCCATTTCCTTCTCCAACTCATTTCACAGCTAAGGAAACTGAGGCAAACAGGGTTAAGTGACCCAGGATCGCTCAGTCTTTACAGTCTTCCAGCTCTAAACTCCAAGTGTCTAGAATCAGAATCTCAGATTGCTTGGGCTCAGAGTGATTGTGAAAATTTATCCTGTCTGTCTCCTTCCCTCTGGAGAGCCCTTTATTGGACTTGTAAGGTCATTACTTCTGTACAGAATGTCTCCATAATTGCTCACATCAATCAGTCTTGTTATAGGTCTTAGAATGTCCTCAGTTAGAGGGCCTATCTTTTCTCAGTGTTTAAATATCATAGGGGTAGGGACTGTCCAGTCTTTATATCCCTGCCTTCTGAAGGGTAGAATGGATGGGCATGTCACCTGGCCAGAGCAAGAGAAAAATGGGCAATTGATATGTCACCATTTCAGCATCTTATATCTGCTTGTGTATGGCACACATATGTCATATGTGTGTATATATGTATGTATATATGACATACTGTATTGTAGATGTGTGCATTATATATGCATGTGTACATACATATGCACATCTATGCACATGTATATGCACACATGTGTATGCATGTGTGCATTGCACATTGTGCTCACATGTATGCATGGGCATATATACATTTACACACATACACATATAGGTGTATGTATATATGTATGTATACATCAGTGCAGGGTAATTCTACACCTATAAGCATTTTCAGTGTGCTTCATTATCAGTAATTTCCTTGGAATCCTCCCTCCTGTTTTGACCTCTCCTATAGTTGTGGGCATTTGGGTGACAGTGGATGAACTACTGGGCCTGGATTAGTTCAAATCTAGCCTCAGATACTTTACTACCTGTGTGACCCTGAGCAAGTTACTCAACCCTGTTTCTCTTAGTTTCCCCATCTATAAAACGAGCTGGAGAAGGAAATGGCAAACTACTGCACTATGTTTGTCAAGACAATCCCAAATGGGGTCACAGAGAGTCAGACCTAACAGAAACACAACTGAAGAAAGTAGTTGTTGTCTCCCTCCATTATAGTGTGAAATCCTTGAGAGCAGGGACTCTCTCCTGTTTTATTCCAGTGTTTAACATCTAGCAAGGGCTTAATAAATTATCATTCATTCATTCATTCACAAAATGCTTTCTTTAAGTAAGCCAAGTGGTTTCCTTCAGCTTTCCTCAAGGGCTATGGAGTGGAATAGGAGAATTTTGTTCATTTTGTGGATAAGAAAACAGAGAAGGGGAAGAAAGTCTATCTGAGATCACAGGCTCATAGATTAAAAGCTGGAAGTAACTTTATATGTCATCTATTCTGACCTCTTTATTTTATATATTTTATATATATTATTTTATATATTTTATTTATTTTATATATTTATTTTATATACAGAATTAATATTCTGTATCTTAGAGAGCTTGTCACTTGCCCAAGGTGACACCAGAGAGAGCTAAAATGTTGGAATTTTGTACCTGGTTTGAGTACATTTTCTCTGACTCACGAGTCTGGGACTGAAACTAGCTTATGATTTGACCTCCGACTCTTGGGTACTGTTTATTGCAATGACTTCCTTCTTGAGAAATTTTACATTTTGATCTTTGGGGTGGATGGGAGTTCTCTCCTATCCCAGCAGTGTGGGTGGATAAAGTGAAGAAGGTTGGATTTTGGATGGAATTGCCAGGGTATCTGGCGCCCTTAAGGGAAGCAATGTCTTTCTATTGTGACACAAATTTGCCTCCCTTTAGGCCCCATTTGACATCATTGCCATGACTGAGTACTAGTGAGACAGTGATTTGCACTTGGGAGGCAACCAAGAAAACACAGTGCTAGATGAGTGACTCGGAAGAGGAGGAGGAACAACTGGCCTGGGGGCCCTCTTTCTGAACTCTCTAGTACTTCAGAGCAGAGCACCTGTACTCTGATCTTGTGGCTTGTGGCTTGAGGGGTTCCTTTCTGTGCCTCTGTTTCATTTTCTGTAAGGCTGTTGGTTTCAGCAGGGAATGGGAGGATTTCTTTTTGTCAGTTGTCACAAGAAATTCTGATAATATACATTCTACATCTTGGCAAGAAACTTCTTCGGTTTCATGGAAATGATACAGTGCAACCAAAGACCCTTAGTAAAAGGACTGGAGTCATTTGGAACTGATACTTATTTAATAAGGCAGCTCAAAGCTGTGAGTAGAGTTGATTCTCCATTACACAATACTGCATTTCTGTATAAAGAAAAAGCAATGCAAACACAATAAACAACACACACAGAAACCCAAACAAAGTGATTTATTTCTCCAACTCTTTTTTTATTAAAAAGACATGGAAATAAACTACCTGCTATAATAAATGATAAAATCATGTTCAAGTTTATTCTACGATCAAGGAACAATGACCGTGTTAGGCATGAATTTCTAGGTAATGAATGATTTATATTGCATTATTAAATTACCCTATTTATTGGCATACGAGTTATGGTGCTTGTCAGTGTTTCTGAAGTTAGAAAACCACATGGCATAATTGGCTGCTGGAGCTGTTATTACATGATCTTTCATATTCTTAAGCCAGACTCGAAATCATTGTTGTGAATGCCACATTAAATCTGTGCTTTCACAGAATCAGAGAACGTTATAGTTGGAAGGAACCTCAGAGGCCATATATCTAATACGTTTTTTTAAATGTTGAAGAAAATGAACCTCCAAGCGGTAAAATAATTTGCCCAAGGTCACATAGTTATTAAGTATAAGAGCCAAGACTGGAACCTGGGTCTTTCAGTTTCAGGCCCAGGACTCTCCCTACTCTATTCTATCAGTATTTATTCTTGTTCAGTCCATAATCCAGTCTTACCTCAGTCAAGGTAGGGGAGGGAGTCATTTTATTGGACTATGCATTTTTTTTAAACCAAAGAAAAGTGTGTGAAGGGGAACATAAAGCTTGGGTGGAACCTTTCCAGAGGGTGATAAAGCCTTAAACTCCAGGCTTCTGGAATGACATACATTCATGGGGATGAAGAGCTAGCTTTAATTACTTATTACTCATGAATGCCTTCTGCTATGATATAGATAGTCTAATAGGGATATTTTTTGGTCATTGTGCTTCATAGGCAATACCCCCACTTGAATACAACAGTCTTGGGAGCAGGTTTGAACAGAGACCTTGATGTTGATAATTCTGGGGTTCTTAGATGAGCATACTGACTTGTTTCTTTTTTCTTTTCTTTTTTTAAAGCTCCTCTACCAAGAATGGGCACGCTATGGAGTGTTTTATAAGTTTCAACCTATTGACCTCATCAGGTAAGCCTTGGACAATATAAACTATGGGCGGGCTTAGGCTGTGGCTATCATAGAAGGTGGAGATGCCCAAATGAAATTAGTTTTAGGCAGAGAGATTTATCACCCTGCTCTCCATTCCTTTGTCCCCTGTTCTTTCTCAGAGTGGTTTGAGTAAAGGTGATGGAAGGATGGATAGAGACTGTAAAGGAGAGGAAATAATGTAACATAATCCTTGTGTCTGAATCACCCTCTTGGCATGAAGAACCTGGGGACGCTCAGGAAAACTTCCCTCTTCTCTTAATTGTTGCCCATACCCAGATGATTTGGGAGCTTCAGGATTTGACAAATTTCCAAGGGTAGTCACTAGTTCCCCCTATATTCACAAAGTTCAAAGTATGAACAATTTTATTTGAAAGTTAATGGGAATAGAAAGATTTGCATCTGAGTACAGAAATTAACACTATTTGCTGGTGAGCAAACCTCACAGAGACCTGTATAATCTCTGTTTTATGGAATATTGCCCTAAGACTGGGGCAGCTAGGTGGTACAATGAATAGAGCATCGGCCCTGGAGTCAGGAGGACCTGGATTCCAATCTGGCCTCAGACACTTAACCCTTACTAGCCATGTGACCTTGGGCAAGTCACTTAGCCTCAGTTGCCTTGCCTTCCCCTTCTACAGCCGCCCCCACCCCAAATATTGCCCTAAGATTCCAACCTAGGCTGCCATTTTGTTATTAATTCTATTCTGTCCTGTAAAGTTGCGCCATTCTCTTTAATCTGTAACAGATTGTGCTTATTATGTTTTCTCAAAGACATATTCTCCAACTATCCTATATAGGACAAAAACATCCAGGCATATTTAAAGTTCAAAAAACCCCATACTTTTCTTGTTTTTTAAGTTTTCCTTTGAATTCAATTGTCATTATCCCCATTTTTTTTTGGAGGGGGGAAGGTAAGGCAATTGGGATTAAGTGACTTGCCCAAGGTCACACAGCTAATAAGCGCCATGTGTCTGAGGCCATATTTGAACTCAGGTCCTTCTGACTCCAGGTCTCATACTTTATTTATTTACTGAGCCACCTAGCAACCCCCCATTGTCCTCATTTTGATACAGAAGTTTCTTGGGACTGTATGTAGAAACATGTTCTTTACAGGTGGCATTCTGTCTCCACAGTTTGGTATAACAGAGTTCAGGATATGGAATTAGAGGACCTGGGTTCAAATCCTACCTTATAACCTATGTGACCTTGGAAAAGCCTTTTAGTCTTTGCCATAACATGCCCAGGGTCTGATCTGACAATATCCATTCTTCTTACCTTTCTCCCTTCTTCCTTTGCCTGCTCTGGAATTTCTAGAGAGGAATAAGAGGGAATAAAAACACCCCAGGATGCTGTTGTACTGTGCTTGTGTAAGAGGGACTAGTCTTTGTATCCATGCTGCTTAGTGTTGTGTCTGGCACAAAGTAAGTGCTTGAAAAGCTCGTTGTTGATGATGATGATGATGATGATGGTGATGATGAAGATGATGTGGGTGATGATCAAAGAAATATCTGGTAATCAGAGAGAGCCTCCTTCAGAGGGAGAATGTGATTTATTTTTGTATACCCCATGGGAGAAGAATGTCTCATTTTTTCTCTCTTTGGTCCTAAAGGGAAAATGGGGCAGAAAGAATAAGTAATTATTGTGTTTCAGGCACGGTGCTAATCACTTCACAATTAATATCTCCTGTGACCTCACAACAACCCTGTAAAGTAAACTCTGCCACGTGAACGAACAGGTCTTCTGGAAATTTGCCCATTATGTGTTTTTGGTGGTCAGTGGAATGACTTTTGTTCTGGTGGCTCCTATAGGGAAAACTCCTGCAGGCGATTCCTAGTACTGTAACCCTGAGCCGTGCTGTTTTGCGATATGAATATGTCAGAACTTCATCACTGGAAGTCTTCAAGCGGAGACTGGCTGACAACTTGTGAGGGCTGTTGTGGAGAAAATGCCTGCTTAAGCAGGTGTTGGAATAGATGGCGACTCAGGTCCCTTTGAAACCAGAGCCTCTGCCGTTCATCCGCCAGACCCCATGTTGGGAAGCTCTCCACAGGCGTGTTGCCTGAGATGCCTATCAGATGGTTTGCAGTAACAATTAGAGCTAGAGATGGAGTCCTGGCTATAGACCGCCCTGGTCCATGGAACTCATTTCTCCCGCTACTCTTGTTTGTCCCCGTATTCTATTTTTGTGGAATAACAGTGTTGTTACTAACAGTTGGAATAACAGACATTTCAGTCACGTCTGACTCTTTGTGACCCCATTTATCATGTGCTAGTCCCTGAGCTAAGCAAGCTACAATTATGATCTCATTTGCTGCCAACAACCACTCTGGGAGGTGGATGAAATGAGTATTCCCATTTCACAGATGGAAAGAAAGAACAAACATTTGTATAGCCCCTATTCTTTGACAGGCATTGTGCTGAACATTTTACAAATATTATCTTCTCTGATCCTCACAACAACCTTATTATTATTCCCATTTTACAGATGAGGAAACTGAGGCAAACAGAGGTTAGGTGACTTGTCCAGGACCATGTAGCTAAGTGTCTGAGGCCAGATTTGAACTTAGATCTTCCTTCCTCCAGGGCCAACCCTACATCCATGGCACTGCTTAATTGGGCAATCAATGACCTTGGATGGAGTATTCCTATACTCTCTCTTTGGAAAGTACATGTTGGAGTAGAACAGACAGGAGGGAGAAAAACCTAACTAACCTAGAATTGGACAAGAAATCTGGTTTGCTTTTGTAGAGCAAATTTTGGGTTGAATTTTTTGGATTCAGGGAGTTATACTCGGTTAACAAATATGTGAACTTTTATTAATAATTTAATATATTTTAATAAGAATCCAACAAATATTACTTAAACTCCTACTATGTATAAATAACTATGCTGACTTCTGAGCATTTGCAGATGAGAGGAGTTAGGGTTTGACTTCTTATTCTATATGCAGTTGATGCTATTAGGATGAACAAATAAATTTGGCTGCACACAATGAGTTCCTTCCTGTTTACTTGCCTCTGTGCCAGGCTTAAAGGTGCTATTTCTATTTCCAGTGGCATCTTCACCTTCCTACATTCTGTCATGAACAACCTTCATCCAAATATACAAAGGATAGTGTCACTTACTTCTACCTAACACTTCTTCCCCCAAAGTTGGAAGGAAGAGATATCGGGAAGTGATCCTTCATTTGCTTCTGAGTCTCTGTCCACTAACTTCCAGCAAGGCAGGCTAGCTTAATTAGTAAGCTAACCTAAGGAAGAGTCAATAGGCAACTTATACCAGACAGATTTAACAATCATCTCCACCACATTGACCACCATCTATCCCTTTGGACACTAATGGAGATGGCTCAGGGCTCTGGCTCCAAGGGACTTGGGAGGAACAAGACCCCACCAGACCACTGCACCTGCTTCCTGCCTAGCTTCTGCAGTCATAATTGAAACAATTGTGGGAAAGATACCCCCTCTTCCTCACCACTGCCACCAGTGGCGGCTGGGCAAAGGAAATCTGGGACTGCCAGTCACCCAGGACCCTGGTCCTACTTTCAATGCTGCCCTCAAAGCTATTATCCAGGCAAGCAATTCCTATGTAAAACAGACTGATTCATTGCCAACCAACTATCACAGGCAAGTCAGGCTAGCTGAAGCAGTGGGGAACCCTGGCGGAGAGACAGGAGAAACCATGTGCCAGGCAAGTAAACTACCACCACTACCTTCTCCCCCTCCTCCCCCTCAGACCTTGATGGAGGCAGCTCAGGACCCTAAACAAGGAGTCTTTGGAACAGCAGTGGTTTCCACCCATTAAAATGTGAGCTGAGTACAGGGATTGCCTTTTCTATTTGTATCCCCAACACTTGGCATAGTACTGTGCATATAGTAAGTGCTTAATAAATGCTTCGTTCCTTCCTTCTTCCCTTGGGGAGCAACTTCAAGTGATATCCTGAGGATCTGGGTAGGCTTTCCCACATCGGTAGCTTTAGCTGCACTTGAAGATGACTATGGTCTTCCCAATGAGGATACTATATGTTCAGCTGCTAATTGGTGACTGGTATGAGTTGTAGGAGCCACATCTATTGCCCAGATCTCATGTGGATTGTTGTTCACAAAAAGAGGTTTATCATCTTTCTTATCCTCAGTCTGTATTTCATTTTGCTATATTTCTTGAAAGCGATGTAATCAGTAAAAGGAAAGGAAAGGAAAACATGGAGAAGAGAGGTGAATGCAAATCTATATGTTATACTCTCCATCCATTGGTCATTGGTGTTTGTGTTTTTGGGTTGCTCACTGAGTGGGACTCTGTCCATGGGAGCACTATGGCCTGTCTGTCCTTGCAATTGACTTTCTGTCCTTTGGAAGTAATCAAGGGAATAGAAGATTATATTCTCCAGTGCTAAAGTGTATCTTTCCTAGGGAAAGGGAAGAGGGATGGAAATCCATGGGCAAGGCTCCTGATGGAAGCTGGTGCTGCCAGCCTCCTAGATTGTTTTCTGAATCACACTGGTCCCTTCTTAGGCTTTGATTTCTAAATGAGGATCCCAGGCGGCCACCCTGTTTTTTGTTCCCTCTGCCTCCTCCATTTATTAAAAGCATAATTTTAAAGAGCTATTGACCAATACAGCCCTTCCCTTTCCCTAAGGGAGATGCAGGTGACTGGATTCAGTTTGTAATTTTTTGGCCACTTTTTTGGCACCTGCAGGTGAAGAATTTATTTTGGACTGCTGTGGGCCCTTTTGTTTCTCTAGGACAGAAAGCTTGGAAGACTCTTCGTCTAGACATGGGTCCACCCAGCTAACACTGTAGCCTTTAGCCATCTGTAGCCCCCACCCCTTGCCTCACATTAGCTCTCACAGTCTTTGTGTATTTTGTGGATCTAAGGGCCAGAGATCAAGTAGGGAAGGATACTTCAGGCTTCTGAAATTATGACTTTGGGGGAAGGAGAGATGTTGGGTTGGGTGGAAGTGGGAGACACTATGGTGTGTGCATGGGGGAAAGGCTTGTTTGTCGAGGTTCATGAGACTATCTCTGAACCTTAGGTACTTCTGGAAATTAAAGAAGTGTCTGCAGTAGGGAAAGAGGAAGGGAAGGGGGTGGGAAAATAGGCAATAACAGAGAGGAGCCTCAGAGGAGAGACAAACAGAATCAGAGAAATTTAGTATAGGAGAAAGTATAGGGCCTAGAGAGCTCATGAGGGCAAAAGATGGAGTAATTTCCTAAAGGTAGGAGAGGGAAGGGGAGATGCTGTGAGAGTGGGAAAATAAAGGAGCACATGGAAAAGATGGTTGAAAAATTTAGTAAAGGTACCCAAAGATATATTCTGAAAAACTTTGGGAGGTCCTGATTTCCATGAATTACAGGATCTATGCCACTGACTAGTCTTTAAAAAGTCTTTTGTACTATAAACAAAAGCTGAAGGAAGTCTGAATGGAATTAAAAAAATATTTCTAATGTTCCCTAGAAAGAAAGATTCCCTCCTGCCTACTCTATACATTAAGCAATAGTGTGGCTCAGTTTGGAATGAGACTTCTTGGTGGTGAGACCCACTCCTGTCACTTATTAGCCATACAACTTTCCAGCTGTCATATTCTGTGACTTTCATTCTATCTCTTCTAAGTCGACACTGGAATGAGTGATTTATCTCCTAACCCTTTCCCCTGACCTTTCCTTTCCCTATAATTTCCTGCCAGATACCCAGCTATGGAGGGAGTAAGTGTAGAAACAAGTCAGGGCGGGGATCAAAGTGGCCCAGAGTTGTGTCTCCAGGACTCCAATCAATCAATAAGCATTTATTCATTTTCTACTATGTTCCAGTCACTGAGCATACAAATATAAAGAATAGGGGTCAGGACAATGTGTAAGAATGAGAGAGAAACAGAAGAGTTTGCATCCGATCCTAGAGAAATTTGGGAGCTCCTGAAGTTTACTGAAGAGAAGAGGGATGTGGACAGACCTGCACCAAAAGAAGTGGCAGCTGTGGACAATAGACTGGAGTGGGAGAGATTTGAGGCAGGAAAACCAAGTAGGAGGTCATGGCAGTAGTCCAGGTGAGAGTCAGTGAAGGCTGGAAGAAAGGTGGTGGCTAGATTAATAGATAGAAGAGGGTGAATATGGGAGATGTCCAGAAGTTAAAGCTGACAAGACTTGGCAACTGATTGATATGGGGTGAGTACAAGTAAGGAGGTGAGAATAACTTAAGGTCCTGAATTTAGCCCACTTCAAAGATGGTGATATTTATGAAAGAAACAGGTAAGTTCAGAAAAAAAGGATGTGCTTTGGGTGAAAGATACTGAGTTCTTGTTTTGGCTTGTTGAGTGTTATGTCCGTGTAAGCATTAACATGTTTGATGACATCCAGTTTGATGTGTCTGGCTGGTGATATTGAACTATATAATACAGACACAGGGGCCATCGGTATAATATTGAGAATTTATTCCAAAGGGTCTGATGAGGTACGTTTCTAATTGAGACTACTGAGGGTAAAGAGAAGAGGGTTTAGGACAAAGCCTTGGGGGACTCTTACAGTTAAGAGTATGATAAGGATGAAGAGCTACAGAGGAGACCAAAGAATGTTTCTCTTGAGTCCTACCTATGCTCTTTATTCTTGCCTCTATTTCATACTCAGCCCCTGGCTACCTAAGAATCAAAAGATGTGATTTTTGCCTCTTCCCAAGATATTAGCAGCATCTTTATTGTGGGTGTTAAAAAGTCACCATAAACAGAATCGATTTTGTAATTAAAACTAGATCCTTTCCTAAGGATCCCTCAGCTCCCAGGAGTGTTGGCTGTCCGAAATCTGCCTGAATAGTTTATCTCTTGTCTCCAGGATCTCTCTCCCCCCCCCCCCGGCTCTGAATCCATCTTCTTTAGCCAATTATCAACAGCAACATTTTCAAATGTTTTAAATAATTAAGAACTGGGGAGGGGGAATCTTGCATCCATTTTAAAAAGCCCATATCTAAACACCTTACCTCTCCTGCTGGTTAAGAGCTAGCTCAAGTTCTGTTGTGGTGATAATAGGTGTTTCATAAATGATTGTTGATTGCTGGTTTGATAGACGATTGGTCATAGGCATTAGAGTTAAAAGGGAATGTATAAATAATCCAATACAACCCTTTGATTTCACAGATGAGAAAACTGCTTTCAGTATGGCTTTCATTGCAATCGATTTACCCGATTTTAAAACTCTTATCTGGAGGACAAAGGCAACAAAGGAGTTAACCCTGCTTGCCTGTGTCTCTGCTGTCCTGTCCTCCCCAGCTGGTTGCACTCTTAACTAATGCCCAGCAGGTTGCACTGTTAGACTGTGGATTTCTTCCTTCCCAGTCCTACTTCCTCCCTGTTCAAGGACTCCCTAGGCTGGGATATTCCCTTGGCTTTGGAAACCTCACCTCAGTATATAAATCCGATCTGTGTACACTGTGCAGTGGAGATGGTGTGGTTCCCCAGGGGAACTCCAGGTGTCCGGGTACTGCTCAACCTCTAGTGATTCCCCATGGAAACTTCCAGCCAACATTTGCCCGGGAGAGACCAAGATTATAGTTCAGAAAACATGGAGGGAAGCTCCCCTGTGAATCTCCTATTCACTGCCTTGAGGGCTGCTAAAAGGGATATGTGTGTGTGTTTCCCTACCCTAACCTCTGGGTTTTGTTTGGGAGCTTCATGGATTTGATAAGGCTGATTCTATGAAGAGACAAATTGTGTGTTAGCTTAGTTCTTGTTTCTCCATATTCATTAGTCTGAATGTAGAAATTTGCCCAGGACCATGCTAATTGAGGTTAGAAAGAATATTGCCTGGATTTGTGGAGGATGTAGCTTCAAATGTCTCTATGGCTTTGGGCAAGTCTCCCCGCCTCAGTTTCTCCTTTATATAAGATGTGGAGGATGGATCAAATGATCTCAGGTCATACTGAGTTCTGAATCTTATGATACTGTGATCTTGTAATGTGTCACTGGAGATACTTCAAAGCCACATATAATATAAAAACTTTGTCTTTACTGTATAGCAGAGTTGGGGAACCTATGGCATTAAGGCCACATGTGGCCTTCCAGGTCCTTGGTTGAAATCTTTTGACTGAGTCCAAGTTTTACAGAATGAATCCTTTTATTAAGGGGAATTGTTCTCTAAAGTTTGGATTCAGTCAAAGGGCCATACTTGAGGACCTAGTGGGCCACATGTGACCTTGAGGCCGTAGGTTTTCCACCCCTACCTTGTAGAACAGTAGTTCTCAACCTTTCCAATGTTTCCTTTAATACAGTTCCTCATTTTGTGTTGACCCCCAACCATAAAATTATTTTCATTGCTACTTCATAACTGTAGTTTTGCTACTGTTATGAATCTATCTGATATGCAGCATGTATTTTCATTGTTACAAGTTGAACATAACCCACAGGTTGAGAACCGCTGCTGTAGGATTTCTTTATGTTGCAAAATTATTTTTTCCTGATTATATTTTGTTGAAGTCATTATGAGAATGAGTTTGTATTCTCTGAGCATCTCATATCTGAGAGGACTGTGAGGTGAGAGGAAGTCAGGAAGCAAGAAAAATGTAGAAGGATATAAAATAGAAGAAGGAAAATTAGCTCTGCTGTCAGGATCTTGTAACCTCCAACAGGCATAGGTGTGCCTGAGAAAATAGGTAAAGAGAAAACCGTACCAAGCACAAAAGCTATTGATTACATAGTTGATTTTATCAGAAAATTTTTGGTTTTCTGTGTTTAAGACCTTGGAACTTAACCCAACATTCCTAACCATATTAACCACACATATGACTTGGAAACATATTAACCACACATATGACTTGGAAAAAAGACAGAAATACAGACATGTTAGGTAACTCTTTGGGGAACAGCAGATCCCAACTTTGTACTTCCACCTTGAAAGTGAAATTACCTGGTATTTTACTTAGAAAAATAAGCTTTATTAGAGTATTTTATTTAGAAAAATAAAAAGAGTCCCTCCTCCAGCCAGCCACCTTGACAAGCAGCTACTGAGTTGCCCAGAGTTTCTCTGGGTGGTAACAATTGGAGTAAAACATATTTTTCAGGTAATCCATAAAGCATATAATTCATATTCAGATAATGCTCTAATGCAAAGGTCAAAGCTCAAAGACCAATCCAGATCGGATGTGTTGTTTATTTCTGTTTCTGCAGAGGTCACCTCCCAGCCTACTCTACTCACAAATGAGACTCAAACCATCAGGTCATTTGGGCAAATATCATCAAGATCTCTGTTCTCTGCCTGTAGGAGTTGTTAGGTTGGGGGACTTTCAGACTTTGCTGCAACAACTCTCATATTCTGTCCAGGCTCCATCAGACAGAACAGGTGATGATGAAAAATAATTCTGAGAACATGCAGTACTTTCCTGAGCACCACTTCCTGAGGGGTGGAGAGAAGTGTGGGTCATTCGACTCCTCAGCTTTCCTACTTCCCCACTCAAAATCCTCTGCCAGGGTGATGTAGAATGGAAGGCCACAATTATCACTCTTGAAATTTCTACCCAGGGGGCTAGCGTTATTATTTCCCCCACTAAACCTTCCCCTCTTCCAAACTTCCTTATTTCTGTCAGACCACCATCTTTCCAAGCCCTCAGGTATAGAATCTTTGAATTATCCTTGACTTGTCACTTTCCCTCACCCCACATGTTCAGTCAGTTGCCAAATCTTCCCATTTCTCCCTTCATACCATATCTTATATCTGACTCCGTTCTCTCCTCCCACCCACCTTAGTTCAGGCACTCATCGCCTCTCACCTAGATTATTGCAAGTCTCTGAATTGGTCTCCCTGTCTTAAGTCTCTCTCCACTCAAGTGCATCCTACACATGGCTGCCAAAGTAATTTAAGTGCGCACGTGACCGTGTGACTCCCCTACTCAATCACATCCATTGACTTCCAATGGCCTCTAAACTAAAAACCAAACTCTGTTCAGTTTTTAAGTCCTGCACAACCCAGCTTCAACCTGTGTTCTCAGCTACATTGGATATCACACCCCCTTCTGCACTCTGTAGTTCAACCCAAATAGCCTTCCCCAGTTACTCATAAACCTTAGCCCATCTCCTTTGCACAGGCTGTCTCCCATGGTTGGAATGCATTCCTTACTTGCCTCTGGCACACAGACTCCCTCTCTTCCTTTATGATACAACTCAGGCGCAATCTTAAGCATTAAGTCTTTCCCAAAGCTGTCAACTGCTAGTACCTTCTCTCCCAAATCACCTTGTAATGAACTAATTGGTCCTCTATATATACACACATAAATATGTTTACATACATATTTATATAAATTCATATACATATGCAAACATATACAATATAGAATAATTGATATATATTAATATTTGTGCATGTATATATGTTTCTGTGTATATTTGTATGTGTGTATGAATGTAAACAAGCACATTGTCTTCCCCATTAGACTGTAAGCTCATGGAGAATAGGCACTATTTCATTTTTTGCATTTGTATATCCAGTGCCTAGGACCAGTGTCTGACAGGTAGCAGGGACTTAATAAATACTTATTGAATGATTGATTGTGGGAATTCGCTCAGCTTACCCTAGTCAGAAATTGTTACACTTTTGTTGGAAGAGCCACAGATTCCAGGGGCTCTTACGAACTTCTTTATATCTGTTTCTTTTTCTTCTCCATTCTCCTCTCATATGACACCCTCCAGTTTCTTCCAAGGAAAGCTTAAGTTGCCTCAGTCATAACCCCAATGGAGCATTTATACAGGTGCCATTTTGAGATATTCCATTTGGAAGCCTCTTCCCCCCCCCCCCCCAAACACAATTACTTATGATTCATGGATGGAAGTGTCAGAGCTCAAAGATTGAGTAAGTAGTGGTATTTCTAGCAAGTGCCTTTTTTCATTTTTTTTCTCCCAGCAGTTCCTTACCTACCCAGCTCCTAATCTATAAAATGATGTTGCCTCAAGTTGATTCTTTTTTTTGGAGAGGGGAAGACAAGACAATTGGGGTTAAGTGACTTACCCAAAGTCACATAGCTGGTTAAGTGCCAAATGTCTGAGGTAGGTTTCGAACTCAGGTCTTCCTGACTCCAGGGCCAGTGCTCTATTCACTGTACCACTTGGTCACCCCAGTATTTCTTTTTCATATTGTGAAAGACTTTTTTTTCTTTTCCAAAATTTTATTTTAGACTCAAATGCTGCAACACAAATAAAGAATAGAAAAAAGAAACAAAAACATATCATAAACTTAAATATTGGAACTTAAATACAAAGTTAGGAAGAAATAAAAGCATGTCATGTGCATAGCAGAACATGAGAGAGGATTCAAAATATGTAACGATAAATTTTCACTTCAAGAAAGCCCATATGATAAAGGATACTCATTGTATTGAGAACTGTCCACCTTTGCTTCCTTGTGAGTTTTCTTTTGTTCTCTGCTGGGCACTTTTTTCCTTTGTTTTTTTCCCTCTCCTCTCAATTGCTCCCCCACTCCCAGAAGGCCACAATAAAGTTTAGATATGTTTCTGTATGGTTATAAATATATATCTTTATATAATAATATAGATAATATATCTTCATAGAATAATAATAATAATAACTAACATTTATATAATATTTAAGGTTAGTAGAATACATTTTATCTCATTTGCTCTTTGCAATAACTTTTTGAGTTGTGTTATGATTACCTCTGTTTTACAGATGAGGAAAATAAGGCAAGCAGAGGTTAATTGGTTAATTGATTCATCTAAGGTAACCCAACTAGTAATTGTCTATGGCTGGATTGCACCTTGGGTCTTCCAGATTACAGTTAGGTACAGCAGAGCCCTGGACCTAGAGTCAAGAAGACCTGGGTTCAAATCCTGCCTCAGACACTAGCTGTGTGACCCTGGGAAAGTCATTGTCCCCTCTTTGCCTAAGTTCCTCATCTGTAAAATGAACTGGAGAAAGAAATGGCAAACCACTCCAGTATCTTTGCCAAGAAAACCTCAAAAGTGGAGTCATGAAGAGTTGGACACCACCAAAAATGACTCAACAAGAACAAAACATTTATATAGCCCTTTAAGATTTCAAAAAACTTTGCAAATATTATCATTTGATCCTGACAAGCTTACAACCTTGTAAGGTAGATACTATTATTATCATCATCATCATCCCATTTTACAGATGAGGAAACTTAGGTGTGAAGTAGAAGTTAGATTACTTGCTAGACAGAAGACGGAGTGAGATAACCAGGGAAAGATCAGAACTAAATATTGGATCAGGGGTTCTCAACCTTCCTAATGCGGCCATCCTTTACTACAGTTCCTCATGTTGTGGTGACCCCCAACCATGAAATTATTTTCGTTGCTACTTCATAACTGCAATTTTGCTACTGTTATGAATCATAATGTAAATATCTGATATGCAGGATGTATTTTCATTGTTACAAATTGAACATAACCCACAGGTTGAGAACCACTGCATTAGATGGTTTCCTGTGGCCCCAGTCTTCTGAGGATGAAAGGAAGACTGGAGCTTGCCTTCAAGAAAGCCTCCTAACAAGAGATCTGGAACTCTTCAAGAGCTATCTGACCTACAGAATTGCCTTGAATAGGATGTTTGGTCAATGTTCAGCTGGCAAATGAGCTCTTTGAAGGAGTGAGGGGTCTTGAGGCTGACATTTGGGAGAATGCAATTACTGTGGTGCATAGGAGTAGATGAAGAGAATTTGTGTTTGTTGAAGGTTTGTTGCTTAGATCCCTGCAGTATCTAAGGAGGGATATTTTTTAGAAAATATGTTTTGTAGGGATTTGTCAGGGATTGGGAGCAGTTACTGGTGGTCAGAGGCCAAGAATAAAGAACCTTGAGAAAGAGATTTGATTATTTCAATAAGGAGACTGAAGATGGTCATTTGAAAGATCAAATACTATGAAATGGGGTCTTTGGAGCATGCCCAGATCCTCTAACATGCAGGTATTATAGGGGGACTTTCCTAAGTATGCCCTGATTTGAGAGCACCACTATGTTAGGCAACCATCCAAGCCTTAAAGAGCAATGTAAATGATTATGGAATAACTTATTATTCTAGAGGAGAAGGGTTGTAGTAGTATAAAGTAGGAGTGTGTTCTGCAATCTGAACTGAGAGGAGATTCAAGGAGGATAGGAGAAAAAAGAAATTTTTCCAAAAATAAAAGTTTCATGGCCTTGTCATGGAAGTTAAGAGTGGAGTTGAAAGACAAGAGGCAAGAGCCAATGGAAAGGGAAAATATTTGGACTTTGAGGGCATCCAAAAAATGAGTAGGATAATCAGTTCTGGTGTTGGGTTAGCTTGGGAATGGATGGAGGTGGGGTGAGGAAGGTGGAGTTGAAGCATTCAGTATGTATAATCATAGTAATCCTTTGGATTTGTATAGCACTTTGTAATATCTATTAGATATATATTATGCTTATGTTATATATTATATTTTTAACGTTCTATACACACATATACATATATATGCATACTATCTAAGCTATTTCACATATGGTGCCTAGTTTGATCCTCATAAGCACCCTGTGAAATAAAAACAGGACTTGTTGCCTATTTTTCAAATAAAGAGACTGAACTTTATGATATTTGTCCAGAGTAACAAAACTTTAGAACTGAATGACCAGTGCAGCAGTCTCTCTATTACACCACATGGCTGGACTCGGCTTATTTCACAGCACATTCTATTTATAACATTCACTTTTTAATTTTGAGTTCCAAATTCTCCCCTCCCCCACTTATTGAGAAGGCAAGCAATATGATACCCATTCTTATGTATGTGAAGCCATGCAAAGCATATTTCCATATTAGCTACTTGCAAAAAAAGCAAGAAAAATAATGAAAGTAAAAAAATATGCTTCAATCTGTCCTCAGAGTTCATTATTTCTCTATCTGGAGTTGGATGACATTTTTTCATCATGACTCCTTTAGAAATGTCTTGGATCGTTTTATGGATCAGAGCAGCTAAATCTTTCATAGTTGATTATCATTACAATATTGCTATTACTGTGTAGAATAGAACATATTATATGTTAATACATATATACATAGATTATATATGTGTATATGCATACTTATATGTGTATATATACACATGCATACACACATATGGGTATGTATATGTATATGTGTGTATATATAATATAAGCATATATAATTTACATATATATGTATATTTACATATATATATGTATATTTACACATACACTAGATAGCCTTCCTCCTAATTCAGTGTTCTTTTCACTGCATTAGGTAACCTCTGACTGTACAAATGATCATGTGAATGAGTCCATTCTCTGTGGTAAAGCAGAGAGACTGCGATCCTAATCTTTAGGGGGAGGTGACTTTTGATCTGCCCTTTTTCTGACAAGGTGAGAGACAAGCCGTGGAGATGGGGTCTCATCAGGCCTAGACTATATCTAGGGCCTCAGGTTTGTGATTGCCTTCCTTCTTCCCACTGAGAAAAGGGGGAAATTAAGGAAATCTCTGTAACACCCAACACACACTTGTGACCAGTTAACTGTTACATATGCTAACATGGAAACAACTATAGCAGCACTCATTATATTCTAGGAACTAATTTCCTTACAAAGATTATCTCATTTGACCCTAACAACACCCCTGGAAGGTAGGCTCTATTATTATCCCCATTTTACAGGTGAAGGAACTGAGAGAAACAAGGGTTAAGTGACTTGCTTAGGGTCACACAGCTAGTAGGTCTTGGAGGCTGGATTTGAACTCAGGTCTTCCTGACTTGAATCCTGGGCTCTATCCGCTTCTCAATGCATGAAATCAAACTTTATTATATTCAGTAAGAGCACACAGCACAAACATTAGTCCCCTCTAAGAACAAACCACTAGTTTGCTTCTTAGGTGCTTCCTGTAAGCATTTTTCATGACAAGGTTCTCTCTCTGCCCAGATGTATATCTCCCTCTCAAGTGGTTGTCTGTCAAGCCTCTATCAGTGGACACTACCCTCAAGACAACACAGGCTGCCCAGTGATTGCAGGGGCATGGGGGAGGGGAAGCAGAATGTAGGAACCTGTCCTAGTTGGCCCCCAGGAGCAGGCCGATGGCTAGGGCCTCTAGTGGGTTTCTTGTAGTTCTAGTTATGGGTTTTCCTAATTTGTTTACTCCATCATTTTAATTGGTAATTCATTGCATAAGCTACTGATAAAGTGGTTTATGATATTTACTTTTCTTTGGTGGTCTGTCCTATTGGAGGGTTCACATATGCTTACCCTATTCAAGAACAGACGCAGACACAGACACACACACGCACGCACACTGTTTACTCTGTCATACCACAAAATATTCATTTCAGTGTGGAAAAAACGACTTGTGGAAGTACAATGAACTCAAAACAGCATTCACGACATGGAGTTAGGTATACTAAGTCGGCAGTCATTATCTTATTAAGGGAATTAAACTTACTCTCACTTCAGTCTTCTGTTGTCAAAATCGAGTCCTGGCATGGTTCAGTAGAGTGACTTGTGTGACCGTATGAGTCACTCGGCCCTTCTGGGTCTCTTATTTCTTCATCTACAAAATGATGGATTTGAAATAAATGGTCTCAAATGTACCTTCTAGCTTTAAATAAATAATTTTCTGAACCTTACATGTTCAGTTGTCTTAGTCACGTCTGACTCTAAGTGACCTCATTTGGGGTTTTCGTGGCAAAGATCATGGAGTGGTTTACCATTTCCTTTTCCAGCTCATTTTACAGAAGAGGAAACTGAGGCAAATAGGTGACTTGCCTAGGGTCACACACAGCTAGTTATATCTGATCTCCATTTGAACTCAGGTCTTCCTGATTCCAGTTGCTCTCTCCACTGTGCCGCCTAACTGCCCTGAATCCTACATCCCTTATCATTGTCTCTTTCATATCCTTTTAGAAAACTACTTTGTTCTCTAATATTCTGCAGCCACAGTCTTTCAATTCAATTCAGCGTGATAAGTAATTTTAAAGTAATTATTATGTTCTCTCTTCTCTAAGAAGAATTAAGAGGTGAGGTCTCCGCCATTAGCTAGTCTACAGTCTAGTTAGGAAGAGAAGTCATACAAAGGTCATACAAAGACAAATCAGGCAAGAGCCTTGTCTTGTTCTCTCTCATTTGGAGAAAGGACGTGACTCTACCACTTTTTCCCTTGAGGAGCCACTGGAGTTTATCAGACAAGGCAGTGAATGACATGACTGAACTCGCGTTTTAAGAAAATTACCATGGATTGCAGCAGACAAGAGATTTGTAACCAGGAATCACTTGTGCCAAGTCCATTTGAGAAGTAGTGCAGTCTAGAACTAGGGTGGTGAGTAAGTAGGAGGGGAGACATGTGGAGTTAGAAGACCTAGCAACTAATTGACTATATGGGGTGAAAGAGAATGAGGAGTCTCCAGTTATTTTCTGGACTTGGTTGACTAGAAGGAGCATAGATTTGGCACTGGAAGGGACCATGAATTAATGCATCCAATGCTCTAATTTTATAGACTAGGAAATGGAGAAGGCTAAGTACAGGGTGTTCTGAAAATCATAGTGTGATAGGTTGGGACAATATTATAAAGGGGTTCAAATGTTAAGAAGAGGAGGTCATATTTGATCCTAAGTGAAACTGGGAGCCACTGGAATTTATTAAGTAAAGGAATGATATAATCAGACAGGTACTTAAGGAAAATCACTTTGGTGACAGTA
>CM053597.1:152165652-152235875 GCA_028646575.1 Pseudocheirus occidentalis
CACACACACACACACACACACTTCTAAAAATACCTCTATTCTTTCAAATGACGCCTTCTTCAGAAGGATGTTCCTGAAGGTCCCTTCTATTCCCCCCTCACTTTAAGGTTAATGCCTTCTCCTCCAAGATGATCTTCCATCTACTTTGAATGTATCTTGCCTTCACTATTTATGTATATGCATCTCTCATCACAATACAAAATCCTCAAAGATGCACTACCTGGAACATCCATAGTAAGCAATTAACACATGGTGAACTAAGGTTGGAAAGGCCTTTTGGGGCTGACCTGTGACTCAAATGCCAGGCCAAAACTTTATCCTACATGGTGGGGTGGGGGGGAGGCATAAAAATGTTCTGAGCCAGGGAGTGACCAAATGAAAGTGATGCTATAAGATTAATCTGACAGTGATTTAGCACTTACATTGTGAAAGAAAGAGGCTGGAGACAATAGTTAAAAAGCTATTGTAGTAATGAAGGCATGAGATAATGAGTGCCTGGACTAGACTAGAGAGGAAGCAATCAATTTAAGAGAGATTATGAAGAATTGACAGGATTTGGTGACTGGATGTGGATGGTGAGGAAGAACCTAGGGAATGAGAGAGAAGAGTCAAAAACGACCTTCTCTACATGGGTTTTTCCAGCCAAAGACGCACAATAAATTTCTAAAGAGACTAACAATATCCCATCTAGAGCTCCAGTGTGCTGGGTGGTTCTGGTAGCCAGGCCCAAAAGGCTTTATTCCCAAGACAGGCCAGCTCAGACCACCTTCTGAGTTTTCTGTTGACCTTCCCTCCTTCTCACCTCCGAGATCTACCTCAGCTGTAAGGAGAAAACAAGCTAGAGGATTTTGAAAAAAATTAAAAGATCTAAGTTAGGAAAGGTAAAGATAATGGAATTTTTAAAAACCCACAGGTAGATTTCTATCTTCCTGGACTAATTTAGGTAGCTCTTGCCTGGAGATGGTGTGGAGTACATGTGCTCTGAAGTGCCTTCTGATTCTAATCCTGATGAGCAAACTCTCCAAAGTTGTTGTTTTTCCTTTCTCGAAGCCTACTGTGGCATCAGGAAAGTGATGCCATGACTTGCAAGTGAATTGGATTTAAGCAAGGGAGGTCTGTGCAAAGTCACCAGCCTCACTTTTGCCTCCAGAGTCATCTGGGTCCAGTTACAAGGCATAAATCAGGATGACTGAAGCTGACCCTGGATGCAGTGGGAAGCCTTGGCCTTTTTCTCATGTTAGGGTAAAACCTTGCCAGAGGCTGATAGATTCCAATCCTCAAATGGACCAGCAGATGGCACTCATGTACCAATCACAGAAGGGCCCTTCACTTCGCAAAGGAACAGTCCTGATCTCAAGTTCACAGGATCAATCAACATGCATTTAATAAGTGCCTATTATATCCTAGGTCCTGTGAATATACATACCCCCAAAATGATAATCTCATCTCTCAAGGAGCTTAAATTCTGCAGGGACAGATGGCTGCGAAGTTAGATAGATAGATTAATATTGATAGATGATAAATCAGATCCTTTATAGAGGATAGATTAGGGAGACAATTGAAAGATGATAGATACACATACATACATAATAAATATTTTAAAATCCAATAGCTGTGACAGAAAAATAAAATCAGTGAGCATACATTGACAGGAAATATCTTTTTTATGATCAGTATGAAAAATGGGACTACTTCTATCATATCCATT
Organism: Pseudocheirus occidentalis; assembly: GCA_028646575.1. NCBI lineage: Eukaryota > Metazoa > Chordata > Mammalia > Diprotodontia > Pseudocheiridae > Pseudocheirus > Pseudocheirus occidentalis. The sequence goes on from CM053597.1 coordinate 152,167,361, forward strand.
TTATGGAAAAAGAAAACTCAATTCAGGTTGAATCATAGGATTTCAAAGTTTGAAAAGACTTTCGTGGTCACCTAGTCCAACCAGTAACTGAGGAAAAACTCCCCTCTATAATATATTTAATATGTAGCCAGTTTGTCTTTACTTGAAGACTTCACCCAAGGGGGACGGGGTAAAAAAGGTTTTGCACAAGCTCCCCAAGCAGTCCATTCCACCTTTAGAAGGCTTTAATTGTGAGGAAATTTTTCTTTTCCTTAAGCCTAAATTTGCCTTTTTGCAATTTTCAATCATCATTCTTAGTCCTGACCTGCTGGGGTAAGCAGAGAAATCTAATTTCTCTTCCATACTCCAACTGTCATGTCTTAATCTTCTCCAGGATAGTTATCACCAGTTCTTGAATAAGTCTTCCCATGAGATGTTCTTAAGACCCTTTTCCCTTCTAGATTTGGAACTAGGTGAATAACTAGAGCCAAAGAATAAGAATTAATGACTAAGGAAGTCTCCAGTGAAACGCTCTAAGGATCTGTGCCTGGGCCCCGCAGTTGTTCAACATTTGTATCAATGTTTAAAAAAAAAATGGCATTCTTGGCAATTTTTCAGATGACACAAAGCTTAAAGAAACAGCTAATACATTCAAATTCAATTCAATAAGCTTTTTTTAAGCACACATCCCTTATGTGTAAGGACACTGGACTAAGTGCTAGAAATAGAAAGATAAAATGAATAAAAATAGTCCCTGCCTTCCACATACATACAGGTAAATAAATAAATACAAGATAATTTAAAAAGGGAGAGAACACTAATAACTAGAAGGATTAGAAAAAGAAAGTAGCACCTGAATCAAACCTTAAAGGAAGCTAAAGATTTTAAGGAGTGGAACAGTGTCAAAAACTCTCAAGAGCAATGAGACCTGAGAAAAGAACTGACAGATTTAACAATTTAGCATTTGAAATCTTGGAGTGTGAGTAGGTAGTTTCAGTCTAATGATCGAGTCAGAAGGAAGATTTCAAGTAGATGAGAAGTGAGAGCCAAGAAAGTTGAGCATATAATGAGTATCTACAGTTTTTCCAGGAGTTTTTCTGTTAAAAAGAAGTGAGATATAGCAAGACATTTAGTTAAAACATAGTGACTGCCACCTACCTCTCCCTTCTCTGTTTTTCTCCAAAATTCCCCCAAATCCCTACCATAGTGCATGAAAAACCTCCACTACTACTCCCCTTCAAGGCTGATCTCATGTTAATTTCCTTTCTTCCCAAGATTCTATTCTTTACCAGAGATACTGAAGGAACCAGTGAGATCGTGTTTATATCTGCAGTGTGACATAATTTGTTATTTATGCTTTTGCTATAATATATCAGACCAGTGGTTCTCAACCTTCCTAATGCCATAACCCTTTAATACTCATATGTGGGTGTATCTGCATATGGGCAAAACCAACTGGAGATGGGTAGAAGAGCAGTGTCTCTGTTCCTTAGACCATCAGAAATATGTGTTTTCTGATAGTCTTAGGCGACCCCTGTGACCCCTGTGAAAGGGTTGTTCGACCCCCAAAGGGATCGCAACCCACAGGTTGAGAACTGCTGGATTAGACTATTGTTTTTTGCTTTATTAAGTAAATTATTATATTTAAAAACACTAATGGTCATCCTCCTTCAAACATTCTCCAGCTTATCAATACCTTTCTTTTTTACAGTTTTTTTGTTTGTAATTTTTTAAATTGTAAACTTAAATACAAAATAAGAAAAGAAAAAAGAAATAAAACCTTTCTTAATGTGTGATGCTCAGAACTGAACATAGCACTCAAGATGCTTGTCTACAGTAAAGAATTCATTATCACCTGAATAGTTCTGGGGGCTCTAACTCTCTTAATGTGACCTATGATTGTATCAGCTTTGTTGACTCTCATCACATATTAACTCATAATGAGTCTGAAATTCACTAAAATCTCTAGATCTTTTTCAGACAGACTGTAGTCTTGTACCATCCGTCCTCCACACCGATATGCAGACATCATACTTATGCAATATAAAACTTTACATTATCTTATTTATTTATTCCAGTGTTTTAGCCTTGAATTCTCACTCTGTCATACATTATGCTAACTCTCCATCCAAGTTTGTTGTCATTTGCCCATCTGACAAGTATGCTATCTCTATCATTATATGAATCATTGATAAAAATGTTAAACAACATAGGGTCAAGCCCAGATCCCTGAACCCCTCTATTAGAGAATTCCTTTGGAGTTGATATTCACCCATTGGTGACTTGTCTTTGGATCTAGACATTTAAACAGTTCTGAATCAATCTAAGTATATAGCCATTTACCCCGTTTCCATTTTGTCCACTTGGAGAGAATAAGAGATTTTGTCAAATAATTTGATAAAAAATCTAGGAAAACTACATTGACAAAAGTCCCAGTCTAGTCCAAAAGAAAAGTGGTATCAGTTTGATAGGACCAGCTTTCAACAAAGCCACATTGACTCTGTAATCACTGCTTTCTTTCTAGAAGTTCACAAACCATCCCTTCTTAGAATATATTCTAAAATTCTTCCAGGAATCAAAATCAAGATCATAGTCCCATAGTTTGCTTGACTTCCTTTTTTGTTTTTTAATTGGTGTGCTTGTCCAGTTCTGAAGTACCACTCTCATCCTCTCTGTCTCCCAAGGGAAGAGGGGGAAGTGGTTAAAGCTGCCAGAAATGGGAAATACCAATCAGTGACATCAGATTCTCCCTACTGAGTCCAGGAGACAGGTGAGGAAGCCTAATTAAGACCATATGTTCTTACCTCATGATGGACCCCATCTTCAGTGATGCACTGGGTACAGGCTTCCTTGGGGACACAGCTCCCCTCTAGCATCACCTGCCCAGTAGGACAGAAGCAGCCTTCTGAGGGATGGTCTACACATGTGCTTGAGTTACCATCACAACTCTGAGAGCAGACCTGCTGGCAATGATGATATACCATGGAGGGTGGGCACTTCATAGCTGTAGAAAAATAGGCATTAAAACTCTCAATAAGGCATCAACTTAGTTATCCACTGGAAATATCAAGAATAATGATTCTCTTAATAATAATAATAATAAATCATATATATCACTTTGGGGCTTACTAAGCATTTTCTTCACCATAACATCAGTATTATTTGTCCCTATGTTACAAATACAGAAACTGAGGTTCAGAAAGTTATTGCCCTAAATCACAAAGCTAGTAAGTGAAAATACATCGAAAATACAGAATAACAGATAATCTCAGTAACATATATACTTTACTCAAGAAAAAAATTACTTATGTTGAATATGAATGTGTTTAATGTTCTACAATTCACATAAAATAATGAGTCTCAGAGATCAAGCTTGAAGGAAGCAAAAAACAGTCTAGTTTCCCCATTCAAACATGCTTAACTCTCATCACCAGATCACTATGTTCTGGAGGCTGGAAGTGGAATTAATTTCAAAAGTTTTCTCTGCCTGCACTAGTATTCTATTTAGTCTATGGGATATCTTGAGTATTTACTAATACTCAAGACAGCCAAAGACTAATTACTAGGTAAGGACACACTATCAAATCACCCCAGAATCAGTATTTGTGTTCTGAATGTGACAGTAGATTGGGTTGATCAGTATGGAATTAAAGTCATCTAGAAGGAGCCTTAAAGGTCACCCTGCCAATTGATTCCCAACTAATTTGGCCAGAGAATAATTTTGGGCTTAAAACACGTTGATGAAATCTATAAATGCTGATCCACGGGGCCTGGTATGGAGAATTTCGAGAATAAAAAATAAAAGACAAATAAAATAAAAATTAAAAAACATTTCAATAAAATAAAAGAATAAAGTAAATTTTGAAGCAAAATAAAGAAATTAAATGCTACTTTCATAATAATAAATGCTTTATGCAGCATATTTTTGAAACACACCAATTTCATATTTAACCTTTTTTTTTTTAGAGGACTAGCAGCAGTTTTACAGATGTCCCCTAGTACCAGGGTAGTTTTGTTTATTTTGTAAAACATCAGAGATGAATGACTTAGTTTGGGAAACGCTGGTCTAGTCTAAGCTCATTACTGTACAGAGGAGGAGATTGAAGTCTGGAGAAAGGGTGCCCAAGGTCATATGGCTAGTTAATGGAGCCAGACCTAGAACCTAAATGTCTTGACTCAGCCTATCACACTTTCTAGAACTCTCCTCCAGATATTTTCCCATTTTTAATCTTGTCTCTTTTATCTCACTGCTTATTTTATCTTCCTCAAGACTAGACTGTTGACTAGAAAGAATTCCAATTAATCTTTGACAAAACAAGAAACTGAGACACAGAGTGATTTATAGTGGGGAGGGTGAATGGGGGGGCGCTAGGTGATGCAGTGAATAGAGCACTGTCCCAGGACTCAGGAGGACCTGAGTTCAAATTTGACATCAAACACTTAACACTTACTAGCCGTGTGACCTTGGGCAAGTCACTTAACCTCAATTGTGGTGTACTCCCCCCTCCAAAAAGAAAAAAAAAATAATTTACAGCCAGCAAACCTAGAATACAGAACTGCTTAGACAATACAACCTCTGTAAGTAAAGAGCCTTTAAGCAAAGTGGAGGGAAATGATTCTAATAGAACTTAAATTGTCTTCTTACTACCCCACCCAATAACTTATTTTCAAGGAATTTAACTTGTGAAAGGTCTTCCATATGTTTGGAGTGAGGACAGGCCATCTTAATTTTGCACATAGAAATAAGAGAATTTAAAAGAATTTTAAAAAGAGAATTTAAAAGAATTTAAGTGGAAAGAGGAGCAGAGAAACAATTGCACATGCATACATTTTTAAATTTTTTAATTTTTTTTTAATTTTAAAAATTTTATGAGGTTAAAATAAAGCAAAGGAAAAGAGAATAAAGGTGTCCAGGACTGAACTTGATAAAATAGGGTAGGTTCATTAATTATTACCTGTAATACTACTTCTGGATAATTGTAATGTAACCAGAGATTTCTATCATAACAAAATATAGTTTAACTGTACTAGGTTAATGTATGAATATATCCTTAGAACAGATACATCTAATTCCTACAAACAATAATAATAATAAAAATATTTTACACTTAAGGAGAACAGGGTTATCTGTGATCTCTTTTCATTTGCACATCAGTCCTCAGGGGGCAGGTCATGCAAGAAGGTAATTTTGTGTAGTGAAGAGTATTTAATTTGGAATCCAAAAACCTGGATTTGAATTCTACCACTTAGTAGCCATGAGCTAATCTCTCTGAACCTTAGCACACTCATCTATAAAATAAGGATAATATTTGCATTACCTAAAGCTCAGAGTTGCTGTGAAGAAATCATCTTATAAACCATGGAGGCAGTTAGGTGCCACAGTGGAGAGATCACTGGACCTGACATCAGAAAGACCTGAGTTCAAATCTGACATCAGACACTTACTAGCTGTGTGACCCTTGGCGACTCATTTAATATTTGTTTGGCTCAGTTCCCTCATGTACATAACGGGAATAACAGCAGCTACCTCCCAGGACTGTTCTATGGGGCAAATGAGATAATAATTGTAAAGTGCTTGGCACAGCTCCTAGCACATAGTAGGTGGTATATGAAAGTTAGCTTTATTATTATAGAAACGTGAGGAAATGGAGACACAGAAAGTGGAGTGATTTTCTCACCGCAGAAGTCTGCTGTCCTCCAGCTGACACAGACTCCATGCGTCCGGCAGAGGTGGGCATAGGAGGAAACCACCTCACACACTTGCTCCTGCTGACAGCTGTTCTGTTGGCAAATGGCATAAAATGTGGCTGGAGCCAGAACTTGATGGCACTCGGCAAACATGGAGGACATGAGGACCTGGCACTGGGAGCCACTGGAATCCAGACACTGTTGCTCTAGGATAGGTTCACATGTGGTACCAGGTTGCTGGATGGTCCACTCCTCAATGAGCTTTTTGTGGTCTGTGGTGACTGTGCCATCCCTCAGCATGAAGTCATTGGCCCTATTCTCATCACAAACCCCTACAAGGAAAGAATGGAAAAGGATTGTACCAGCTTCTGCATAAACACGGCCACTGATCTGGGACCCCAGAATTCTCCATCTTTATTTTGTTCAGAACAGATTTTCCTACTGTCTTCAGGTCTGTAAGGGCCTAGAACTCCAAGAAAACAGATGGATGAAGGTCACAAGTAAAAAGATCACAGATTAAAACAACAAACCAAGTCTCTCACCACAGAGTCCGTAGGTTTTGGAGGCAAAGGTCTTGGGGCTGAGCTGTAGCTGAAATTCATTGTTTTGTGGTGTGAATGTGAAGAGGTGGTTCAGATGTGTGAACCTGATCTCATGCATGATGGCCCCATAGTTGTTGACTTCCATATTTTCGTCCACGTAGGGAACTGAAACCAATCTCCCATCCACAGTCACCTGCTCAGGTAAGGAAGAAGAAACAACAATCCCATTTATAAAGTGTTTTCAGTTTTGCAAAAAGCTTTTTTCATAACCCTTTGGAGTAGATAATGTAAGGGTTTTTTTAGTCTCAGTTTTACAGATGGGAATACTGAGGCTCCATAAAGATGAAGTGACTTGCCCTATGCTTAACAAAGCAAGGGAACAGAGCTGGGATCTGAACACAGTTCCCAATTCTAAGTTCAATGTACTTAGTTCTAAGTTCAACGATGCTCCCTCTCTGCAATGTGTCAACCAGTAAGGATGCTGCCAGAACTTGCTGCCACAGAAGAACCGGGGTCTTTTGTCCTCATTGCATTTAATTTAAAATTCTAATATTTGCCAGCAATAACTAATGGGACAACCAGACTTCTAGGACATTTGGAAAGGAAGGAGGAGGCGTATGAAGCATGCTACCTGAAAGGGAATGAACTGGAAAACCAAGTATGAATGTGAACCAGGGGTTTCTCACCCACATGCTTGACTTAAACAGAGAGGAAACAAGCTCCCTCAGAGAAAACTGGGAAAAATTCTTATGATTCTTGGCAACCACAGAGAATTTCCAGGGGCATCAGGCCCCAGTACTTTACTCAGCTCCTAGACATTTTTGCAAAGTGTGGGGTAGCCCAGGAAAAATGCCTCAGTGCCATTTGGCATCACCAAATATTGTTCTTCTGATAATAATGATAATAATCATAGCATTTCTATAGAGCTTTAAAGTTTGAAAAGCATTCTACATATAGTAACTCATTTAATCCTTACAACAACCTCATGAATTAAGTGACATTATTATCTTTATTTTACTGATGAAGAAATTGAGGCCGTCAGAAATTAAGCCACCTGGCTCATAACAGGAGGTTAACAGACGCTAATTGTTTGACTGAATTGCCCTGGGTCTTTCAGATAGTAAAGAGTCTGAGGCTGGATTGAAACCCAGGCCTTCCTGATTCCTGTCTCCACACTCTATCTGCAGCTCTGCCTGTCTTCCCTTTGGACACAATAAGAAATGAAACACAGAAGGAAGCTGGAGGGGGCGAAGCATGAGGACAGCCTGAGAAGACAAGGAGACTGAGATTCAGCAGTGCTGGAAGTATGACTTATATCAGTCACATGTACTCCTCAAATATATATTTCTTTAACAGTTTACTCAGCAGCTCGGGTGGCACAGTGGATAGAGCCCTGGGCCTGGAGTTAAAGAGACTCATCTTTCAACTGATGAGTTCAAATGCAGCTTGAACCACTTACTAACTGTGTGGCCCTGGGCAAGTCACTTAACCCTGTTTGCCTCAGTTTCTCCATATGTAAAATGAGCTGGAGAAGGAAATGGCAAACCACTCCAGTAATTCTGCCACAAAAACCTGAAACAGGGTCACAAAGAGTTGGCCACAGGTAAAACAACTAAATACAACACCTCCGTCTATCCCCCAAGAGATGAATATTTTGAGCGAACAACAACAAAATAGTTTATTCTGTGTGTTCCCATGCTTCTCACTGATACTACAGGTATTTGTGGGAAAGTGAACCCCAGATTTATTGGGGGGCTGTCTTGTTACTTCTCTTCATGGTAAGTCAGTTCACTAAATACCTTTGCTTTAGAAGGGGAAAGTGAAGCATGAGAGAAAAGCATTTTGCCAAGTAGGCAGGCTAGGGAATCCCGTAAGAATGCCTGGTCAGCACAACCCATCGGTCAGGGTCAGGCGGGCTCTCCAGAGCCAAGTCTTCTGCCCTGACCCAGGGGCCTCCTTCCATCCCTCACCTCCATGTCACTGTGGAGCTGGACAGACAGGCCCTTGTGTTTCACTTCTATGGACTTCATACAGGTGGGCTTCATCCCAGGGTTACAGACACCATTGTGAAGGCTGATCTCCAGATCTTGCTCTTTGCTATCAAACAGGACATAGGAACAGCTGCCAGTCAGCTTGAAGTCCTGGCCATCGAAGGTCACAATGTGCCTGGTTGAGCTTCCCATACATAGGCCTAGGCAGAACAAGACGGCAGAAAAGCAATGAGATTAGCAGAATTAGTGGGGCACCTTACACACGTCTGACATGAAAAGAAGAGTGAGACTGGACTTGGAGTCAGGGGACTCTGTTTGGGCCCTGATTCTGCTAATTGCTGCTGCTGCAACCTTCAGCAAATTATTTATATCTCTGAATACAAATAGTGAGTTAGAATGTTGCTGTTCAGTCACTTTTCAATCATGTTCAATTCTTCATGACCTATTTTGGGTTGGGTTTTGGGAGTTTTTTTTTGCAAAGATCAGGAGTGGTTTACCATTTCCTTCTCAATTCATTTTACAGCTGAGGAAACTAAGGCAAACAGGGTTAAGTGACTTGCCCAGGGTCACACAGCTAGTATGCATCTGAAGCTGGATTTGAACTTAGGAAGATGAATCTTCCTGACTCCAGGCCCGGAATTGTACCCACTCACTGTGCCACTAGCTGCCCACAGGTTGAACTAATTGATAACTAAAAATCTCTCCCAATTCTAAATTTAACAACCCTAAGTTCTAAGGTTCTGCATGATATCTATATGGTATGTGTCATTAAATCACTTGTGTTCCTACAACATAAGATATAGGTAAATAGAATGTCAGAGATAATTTAGTTCAAATCCTTTTATACAGACAAAGAAATTGAGGCCCAGAGAAGATAAGATCCCATAGTTAATTAGTAGCATCTTAAATCCAATTAAAGGGTTTCAATGGCCCAAAAAAATTTTTGAAACCAAGTTAGAAAGCTGAGCATACTGCTAAAGAGAAGTATATTTCATTACCTACCTCCCCCAAATTAAAATGTACGAAGTGAATAATTCACTCTACAGGGATGCCTTGGCTTAAGAAACACAGTCAGGTTCCAGAGGTATCATGGATCATTGACGTTATAAGTAAGCATGAGATCATTCAGAGGAGAGCTCACCAAATGACAAATGTATTATGCTGTTTGCCAGATGACTCATAGTACCAGTAGTAATTTTGACTTAATACCTTAAGAGACCTTGCAACAAGGCATATTTCTGGAGCCAAAAAAAATGGCTGAGTCTCAGCACTCTTTCCTTCACCCTCATTTGCAATAATCAATAAATTTTCAAAATTCCTATTAAAGTACCATTTGCAAGTAAGATCTGCTTTTTGTGGAGCTGGAGAAAGTGATTCTGTAAAAATTCTTACACTGAAGCAAGTGTAGCCCTAAACCACTCAAAAAGAAAAAGCATGGGCTTTCACTTGATGTACCAATACCACGTCTACACTGGCAACTGAAAAGACAAAGGAAAAAAAGATAAAGAATAGTAGTATCCCCATCACTGTAACATCACCCTCGGTAAAATATCATTTTCATAAGATGCTTTCAACTAAATACAGACTAGAACACAGGCTTTTAAAATTAATTTTTATAATACAAATTATTACTGCAATTTTAAGCTCCATTGCAAAGATTATGACATGCGTTTGGGTGAAAAATCTACAGAGCCTGTCCAGCAATGTGTATAGCTGGGATAGACAGAACAAATGATCAATGAAGAATCAGAGGAGGGGAGTGAGCTAGATTGCCTTTGGGAAATTTCATTTAATGATCCCCACACTTCTCATGGACAAAGGCCCATCTTTTTAATACAAACACTCTACCACTATAGCAGCATGGCAGCAAGACACAGAACATGAGAGTCTACAAAGAGCTAAAAATGAATATTAGGATGGGCAATGGAGAGGTTGATGGGTAACCATTGTTGAGTTGTTTTTCAATCATGTCCAACTCTTCATGACTCCATTTGGACTTTTTTTGGCAAAGATACTAGAGTAGTTTGCCATTTCCCTCTTCAGCTCATTTTACAGTTAAGGAAACTGAGACAAACAAGGTACAATGACTTGCTCAGGGTCACACAGCTATCTGAGGCTGGATTTGAACTCAAGAAGAGAAGTCTTCCTAACAGGATACACTGCACCACCTACTTACCCTAGGGTAACCAATGAGGACCCTCAAAGAAGAAAAGGAGTAAAAGATTTTGTCAAGGACAAGTATAATAGTAAAAGAACATGGGTTGGATACATGGCGAGGATGAGGGATGCCAATAGATAATCACAGAACCCCACTGTAACTCTGGAATATCAGGACAAAGAGAGGAAGGCCTCCATCGCATTGGCTGGACCCCATGACAAATTCATGGGAGAAAATGGACAAGAATTGTATAGGATGAATTCTGCATTATTAGAAGGAACCTCCAAATCAATGAGAACTCAACAACATTTGATTATTCAATTATTAAATACTCAATGTGCACGACAAATACCAATTAACCAACAAGTAAGCCAAACCTGGAAAAAAGTACAACCAAAACCCAAAGCTGAACCATTAATATCTTAACTAAACATGTCGGAAAAAAGTAATTTAATAGTGTAATATATTTAAAATGTATTTAACCAAATAAATCAGAAAAAAATAACAAAGTGTGTTTGCTTTGTCTGTATCCCTTTCTAAACCTTTCTAATGCTCCATTAGTTCCGACTTCGTTTTCTTTTCTTTTTTTATATAGCAATCACACGCGATCTGCTTGTGGGGAAGGGGAGCTAGCTATATTGATGAGGTTACAGATCCATAGAGGTATTACTGAAGTATGATTTTAATTCTAGGAGGTAATCTATAAGTATTCTGATCGCTATTACAACAAGCCTACAAATTAACTTGCAAAGTATTGGGAAACGAACACATTTTTACTATAAAAGTAGTAAATAGTTTGACCAAACCATAAGAAGGAGATATTCCACCTTTTCTTCAGTTCTTACTTTATTTTTGTCACAGAGCACTTGAAATTTTCCTTATATAAGTCTATTAATATGTCTTGATGAATTAATACCCATATCTTGAATTTTGTTGTTGCTGTTTATTCAGTTACATCTGACTTTTTATGACCCTGTGGACCACAGCATGCCAATACTGTCCATGGATTTTTTTTTTTTGGTAAAGATACTGGAATGGGGGTCATGGTAGATAGAGTGCCAAGTCTGGAGTCAGAAAGATGTGAGTTCAAATCTGACCTCAGACATTCAGTAGTTGGGGGACCTTGGGAAATTCACTTAACTTTTTGCCTCAGTTTCCTCATCTGTAAAATGAGCTAGAGAAGGAAAGCACAAATGACTCCAATATCTTTGCTAAATGGGGTCACAAAAAGTTGGACTTAACTAAAATGACTGAACATTGCCATTTCCTTCTCCATTGGACTAAGGGAAATGGAGATTAAGTGACTTGCCCAGGGACGCAAACAGTGAATGTCTGAAGCCAAATCTGAACCCAGGTCTTTCTGACTGCAGGCCCAGCACTTTCTCCATTGCATCACCTAACTACTTCACTTGTTGTCATTATTATAAATGGCATTTCTCGGTTTTTCTCAATTCAGTACAATAGTAAAAATGAAGGGGATTTTGAGGATTGACCCTCTAACTAGCAATGCTGCTCTGGTCATTCACCAGTTCAATTTTTTTTATTAAATGCTTTGGGTTTTCAAAATATACAATTATATCATCTGCAAATAGAGATGTTTTATCTTCTTCATTATCAATGTTTATTCCTTTCATTTCTTTTCATGCCTTATTAATATTTCTAACATTTTAAAGTGCGTCATATTGGAATGATGAGAGTAAGATCTACTTTCATCTGTTTTCAATGGAAATGCTTCTAGTGTTTTTCCATTATGTAAAATATTAGATAATAATTTCAAATATATCTTTATCATATTAAAAAGAGGCTTTAATTCTTTTCTTTAGTGTTCTAAATACAAATAGATGCTCTCTTTTATCAAAAGCTTTTCCTGCATGTAATGATATAAACATATAACATTTATTTTTCCTTACAGATATAATTTATTATATTACTTTCATAATATTAAACTATAAATGTATTCTATGTATAAATCTAACCTAACAGTAACTGAAACATTTATACACCACTTTTTGAAAAGCACTTCATATACATTATCTCATTTGCTTCTGACAATAACTTTGTGAGGTAGGTACTATGGGTATTGTAATTCCCATTTAACCAAAGAAACTAAGCTTTAACGAAGCTAGTGCCTTGAAGTCACTTAGGAAGTGAATGCTGGAGACAGGACTTGAACTCAGGTCTTCCTGAAATCAAATCTAGAACTCTAGCCGGTATTACGTATTGCCTCACAACGGTTGCAATAGCTAGCGTTTTTACGCATTTTTTTTTTTAAAGTTCCTAGCAGGAAGCTAAGTGACGCAGTGGATAGAGAGAGCAATGGGGCCTGGAATCAGGAAGATCTGAGATCAAATCTGGCTGCAGATACTTAATAGCTGTGTGACCTTCAGCAAGTCATTTATCTTCTTCCTGCCTCGGTTTCCTCAACTGTCAAATCAGGATAATAACAGCCCCTACCTCTCAGGGTTGCTGTGAAGCTTAAGTGATATAATATTTATAAAGCACTTGGCACAGTTTCTGCCATGTAGTATAAATGTAACAAATGCTTATTTACTTCTGTATGGACTGATCTCATCTATTCAATATGTCTGCATCAATGCACATTAATGATATTGTCCTGTAACTTTCTTTCTTCATCTTGTATTTGTCTGCTTTAGGAATCAAAAACACATTTACCTCAAAGAAAAAGCTGGGCAGATCTTTCTGTACATTTAGGAACTCTCTATATAATATGAAGATAACTTTATAAATATGATAGAATTCACTTAAAAACCTGTTTGGTTCCAGTATCTTCTTCCATGGCAGCATTTCAATGATCTATGCAATCAGAGGTAGCATGGTACAGTAGAAAGGTCAAAAGATATGGCATCAGAGGACCTGGGTTCAAATCTTGACTCTGATACATATCTGTGTGACATTGGACAGACCATTTAACTTTTCTGGATCTCTGTTTCTTCATCTATAAAATGAAGGAATTGTACTAAATGACCTCTAATGTCCCCCCCCCCCAGTTCGAAGTCTTCGGTCTTATCATTTATTCCTCTGAGTCTGTTCTCTCCAAATCTTATTTGAGTATTTTGTATTTTAGTAAACTATTATCCGTTTGATTACAATCTGACAACTATTATCATTGAACTGAGTGGAGTAATCTCTGACTTTCTTTTTAACTTCTTTTGTCTTCATTGTGATCTGCTCTTTCCTTTTCTAATTTTGCTCACTGGGGCTTGCGTTCTTCTTTTTAAAGTTACATTAATGATCAATCATTATCAATTACAGAACTTTCAAAAGAATCAGGTTTTATCATGTAAATTTTAGCTTTTATCTCAGTTATTGCTTTTTTCTTCTTAGTGTTGATTATTCCTTTGTTCCTTTTCTACATTTTAAAACTTCAGGTGCAACTCACTATGTTGCTTTTTCTTATCAAGACAGGAAGTGCCATAAATTTGCCTCTGAGTACTGACTGCTTTAGCGGCATTGCATAGATTTTGACACGCAGCAACTTTGCTCTCACTGTCTTTGATGCAATTTGCTCTTTTACCCAAGCATAATTTAATAACTTTTTTTAGTTTCCACATGGGCCTATAACTTCTTCTAGTCATAATTTCGGGGGGGGGGGGTTGGAATTTATCTTCGGAATTTTCCTTACCTGTGATTTCATCAGTAGAGGGAATTCATCGGTGTGGAAAGTCTCTCTACCAGCAGATTGGTGACTCATTTTTTTTTATATTCCTAGGACTTAGCACAATGCTTTATATATTAACAGCACTTAATAAATGTATTGAATTTAATATAGCGTACTAACGTTTCTACATGAGGTGTTATGTGCTTTATCACCTTTAAAGACACAACTTCCACCTCTTGCTGCTACTGGTTTGTTTGTTTATTAAGTCTCTGTCCAGGTTCAAAGCAGGCCAGGGTGTGGTTATCTCAGAAACTGATTTAGCAGAAATTCTCAGAAATTCTCTTTCTAACCAAATCCACCTTTCCCTCCCACCCTCCCATCCTACATCACCAATTCCCTTGTCTCAGCCTACATTGAGGAAAATACTCTCTCTTTTGGGTTGATTTACCCTTTCTCAATCCCAAACGACATTCTTATAGGCTTAGACACAAATCATTGCAAACTTTAAACTTTGATAAAATAATAAATGCCATAATCTTTAATAGCAATTTAAAATAGCATAGAAATGCAAGTAAGCATTTAAAGGAACAAGTTTCTATTTGTAGGTTATGATGGCTACAGCTGGGTTAAGCCTCTTTTCATTTTCTCCCTGTCTACCTTCCCCCAAGATGATTAAAGGGGAAATACGAAGCAATGTGGCTGGATAGGAAAGGGCATCTGGAATTTTTTCTGAGCAGTGCTCCAGGGAACTTTTCTATGTTTTGTGCATGTCAATACTCAATGCAAAGAAGTTCTTTCTGGGATTTCCTCCAAAATCTCAGAAATTTGGGGAACTCTGGGTAATGGCTTCATACTAGGCCTTCCTACTCCATTAAGTTTCCATAATAGTGGTCTTGAGGAAGAAGCTACCCCAGGTTTTTCTGGAGAATTAATTCTAGATCATGGTCCATGCTTAATAATTTTGTATATGGTGTATCCCAAATCATTCATTGTCTTTCTTGAAAAATGCTTCATGATCCTAATTGATGTTCTTTAGTTTGTCATTTCTGTCTTCTTCCAACATGTCCATTTTCTTTTCTGTGATACCGTAACACTAGAGTTTATCTATAATGTGTCTAGAAGATTTAAACTGGGTGTGTGTTGGTTTTCCCACGTCCAAGTCCTGTGGATTCTTTTAGTCAGGAAAGTCCTGGATTCAAGTCGCTGCTCTCATACATACTGGCTATGTCACCATGAGCAAATTACTTAATTCTCTGTGCCCCAGGACACTTTCTAAGCTTTTAAGTCACAGAACGGTCATCGATATGCATTGGTAAGAGTTTCCTTACTAGCAATTTGTGATACAGATTCTCTCTTTCTCTGTCTCTATATCTGTCTCTCTTTCAATATATTATATATAATATATTAATACACATATTTATATATGTAATTATATATTCTATGTGTATATATAATATATTAATACACACAAACATATATATAAATTGATACTTCCTTTTCATTATTCTGGAAGCATTGTTTTTCCTAAAATAGAGTGCTCATGTTCCCTTTTTTTTTTTTTATTTTCCTGGATGTCAGTAACCCTTGGATTGCTGCATTTTGACCTATCTGCTATTTCATATTTTCCCACTCTCTTAGCATTTATTTCCTGAGGTTGTTTTTTCCCTTCTTTTACACTGTCCAAGATTTTGTTTTTCACTTGTAGGAAACACATTGTTTTTATTTCTGTTCATTTTTTTCAGGTTTTCTATTATGTCATCCTTAATGATAATTTTTCCATTATTTCCTCCAAATATTTTTACCATCTTCAAATACCAGTTTCAAATTTCCCCATACTTTTTAAAACTCCTGGAAGTTCTTCTTTTATTTCATTTTATTCTCGTAATTTGTTTTTGTCATTGTCTTACCAGTGCTAACTCTCATTTAAATTTTTAAAATCTGTCATTTGTCTATATGAGGATATCTTTTAGGATATCTTATATTATTTCTCATATACATTGTATCCTATAATTTAGTTATTTCATTGTTATTCAGTATTTTTAAACTGTACTAAGGAACAATGCTAGTGCTCATGTTAAGTATCTGAGTAAACGTATGTACAACTGTCTAATTCCAACCCTCCCTTCTGCTCTGCTCTAATCATCATGCCTCTGGTCTCCTTTCCCTGACCGTAAGATACATTTTAGTACTGAGAGTTCATATTTCCCCCCTTCTACTTTTACAGGGCCTAGGCTTTTAATGCCAGACTAGCAAACAGGTGAGGAGTGCCTCCATATACATGCACTTTCTTTGAAGGAATGAGGGCTCAATTTAGAGGGATTCCGAAAGTGCATGCACACACACACACACACACACACACACACACACACACTCACACACACTCACACATACACACACACACACTAATTTCATGATTTCCTCACCTCCCGCCAATTTGCCCAAGAAAAGGGTTGTACCAAAGTTACAAGAACAGAACAAGAAGATTGGGGAGAATGAGTAAAGGGAGCATGGGGGGAATAAAGGAGGCAATGACTTATTCTGTCCCCAAATCCTGAGTTTTGTGGAGGGAATTAATGCAATAGATCATATATTGACCCAGAGATCAGCACATTTGCCGGCCCAAGCCATGGGCAGGGCTAGAAGGTGGAGGGAGAAAGACCAAGAGACGTGTTAAAGGAGAAAAAAAAGCCTGATGATTTAAGTCTTTTACATGACACAATAAAAGCAAATTCTGTTCCTATAATTTGCTATAACAGGAAGAGTCATCTTCATGAGTTCATATCTAGCCTCAGACATTTACTAGCCAGGGGCTCCTGTTTGCCTCAGTTTCCTCATCTGTCAAATGAGCTGGAGAAGGAAATGGCAAACCACTCCAGCGTCTTTGCCAAGAGAGCCCCAGATGGAGTCACGAAGCATTAAGCAGAACTAAATCGACTGAACAACAACAACAGTTTGCTACTGATCCTCGAGCAAATTCATTTAAATAACTTGTGTTCCCAAGGATCTACTGTGATGCTACGGATCCGAAAGCCGCCGATGTACCTTCATTTATAATGCAGCCTATACCCAAACACTTTGGATAATAGATAAATGATTTTGTGACTCCAGACACAATCCACAAGCTCCTTGAAGGACCTAAGATATGAATGCCGGCCCAGTGGGTTAATGAAAAATATATTATCCAGTGAAGCATATGTGAATTTTGAAAAATGATGAAAGAAACACAGAAGTTTGCAGTAACATGAGTATTCGGGCCTTTAACCAGGCAGGATTCTCAAGGCTCTTTCCATCTCTAGAATATGAAATTATGTCACCTCCCAAAAACCTAATACCAAAAATACCTTTATTAGTAAGATAAGGGAGACTTTCAAGTTAGCACATGATATTTTGCCCTTGGACCAGCAATAAACAGGCAGTGGGTAAGTTTCTATCTCTATTTATCTGTCTACAAAGCTATCCACCAAGCAAGGTGTTGGAAATATAAGTACAAAGAATAAAATATTCCCTGTTTTGAAGATTACATCCTAATAGGAGAGACTAGTGTGTATATGTGTGTGTGTGTGTATGTGTATACACAGTAAATTTAAACAAGACAGATACAAATTAGTTCAATACAAAGTTGTATGGGGGTCGGGGGTAATCAGTAATGGCTTAATGGAGAAGGAGGTGCTTGTGTTGCTTCTTGAAGGAATAGGGGGATTCTATCAATCAAAGATAAAGTAGCAATGAATTCCAAACTGGGGGAGGTGAAGACTTCCTTCCTCTGTGAGCTATTCTCTCCTCTCTCTCTCCAGTTCATTCTCTTCCCAGTATCAATCTAGCTATATAGTACCAACAGGCATGCAGTCGGTAGTTTTCCTGATCACGCAGTATCCTCAAGCCCAGGGTCTTCTGTGCCCCTATTAATGAGGCATAGTGAGGCTACATTGCCAACAGCCATGCTCTACGTTGGCTTTAGAACAGTAGTTTCCCCCCAATCTCCATTGGACATAATCTGGAAAGGGATCACAGAGTTGTTATGATGACTCATATCACAGGATTAAGAACTCCAAGGAAAGTACTTGGAGCTGATCAAGTCCAATTGTTTGATTTTATAGATGAGAGAACTGAGACCTGGAAAGCTGAAGTGACCTACTCATAGTCATATGATGGCAGAGCTGAAATTCAAACCCAGGTCTCCAGACTCTGAGCCCACTACTCTTTCCACTACACCAAACCATGTCTTTCCAATGGAAAAGAGGGGACAAGAGTGCTCAGAGAGTCTTGCCATAAACAAACTCTAGGATGGGTGAATATGGATGATGGAATGGTTGATGAATGTAGGTGAGGAGAAAATTCTTCTAGACTAGCAAAAGATCTTTTTAAACTTTTTTTTGCAAAGTTGTTCTAAAAGAGTTGCTGTTTTAGCTGACAAAAAGTGGATGATAAGCCATAAGCCATAGACTCACATGGGCAGGTCCAGCGACAACCACAGGTCTCCTCCACCTTCACAGCAGGCTGGCTGTTGGGGCATGTGGGTCTGGGTACATTTTCACAATTGACCCGGTGACTCTCCATCAAGGTCTGACCATCTGCTAGACAGGTTATAGTATGGCATTTATCAGCCAATGTCCACCTGTCCCCAGGCTGTGTGGGAAAAGAGAGTCATACTTAGATGAAGATGGAAAGTGAGGGTTGTTTTGATAGGACTGATATTTACCAGCGTTTTCCCCAACCCATAAGCAAAGTCCAGTCTCCTCTTCCTTCCCTAATCCCTAGACATTATTTTTCCCTAAAAGGAGACAAAGCTGTCCCCAGGATCTTATTGGCTCATTTTCTCCAAGGCAGCTTCCTGGTCACCTAAATTCAGAAAAAATCTCAACCATGGGCAACCCTAGGACCACACAAGTCACCATACCCTAGCCTGGCCATACTCTGTCCTGCTGACCAGACATTTTCCAAATGGAGATGAGAAGGGTTGTGTCCACAGAAGTTAAGTGTCACTGTATCCATATCAACTGTATTGCATATCTTTGTTGTACTGAGTGCAAAGTAAACCTCCTTCTGTTAAATGCTCAGTGATTTGTGAGTGCCTCGTTTCATCCCAACATCAAAACTGAACTAAGAGAGTGCTGGTGTCAGAGCTGCCTCTAACAGTTACATACTTGGACCCTGGCTATTGTCTCTGACTAACCACCATTTGGAGAACTGAGATCTGAGCACGGTACCAAGAAAAACAAGGAAGTGATATCTGGGAAAGTGGGAGAGAGACAGGGACCAAGACACAGGATCACAGGCCCAAGGAGCAAAACATCGGTGAGAACGAATAAGACAAAGGTTTGAGTTATGAGCTACCTAAAAGCTTCCCACTCCAAACAATGTCTCCTAATACAAAACCACAATATTTCCATCAAAGTCAACCACAAAGCACTTACTCTCTTTTGATTCCCATCTTCATCCAAACAGACTTTGGAGAAACCTGAAACAAAAACAAAGGAAGATCTCAACCCACAGCCAGATAATAATTCTCTATATGGACAGAAGTTCTTACCCTGGATCCCTTTGACAATCCAGTGAACCATTTTAAGAATAACATTTTAAAACAAATAAAATAAAATACAGGAGACTATCAAGGAAACCAATTATATAGAAATATAGTTTGTAATTGTTTAAAACCAAGTTCACAGAACCCAGATTGAAAACGTTTGCTTTATCATATTCCATTATCAGAGATGACCCTCTGACCTGGACCCAACTAGGTACACCTGTAAGTTACAAGGGACCTGAATTTAAACATCTACTGGCAGACTCCCCACCTCACCACCACCCCCATCTCTTAATTGGACTAATTAGCTGATTCTTGGGGAATGACATAAGGCAGTAGTTAATAACTGTGATAATAATAATATACTAATAATATTAATATTAATGATAATAATAATAACCAGTTAATAACTGTTGCTGTCCATTGTGTTATACATTAAAACCAGGAAAATTTTAGAGCAAATTTTAAAAAGAACTCTCTCTAATCTTACTTTGAGTAAACATTATTAGAAAGTGAATGAATGAAGTTCACTCTAGAACCATTCTGGATAAATATGAGGTTAAATGGCAGAATCATTTAGGTATAAGTAGACTGTTCTCTAGGAAAAGGCCTTAGCTTCCATTGACTGGTCATTTATCTCCCTGCGTTTCTTTCATTTCCCCTTCTCTGTTCACGTTCCCTCCCTAAAACAGGTATGTGTTTTCAGCATGAATGTTTATTATTGGTTGAGAGAAGTACTGTATACTAAAGGCCTGTTAATAGGTTCTTTGTAGAGCTAGCCCTTGGAGAGAAACAGAGTGGCCAGTCCCATTAAATCACCCTGGATGGGAAAAGTAGGTCAAATACATGAGCATCTCATGTCTCTATACTGGATCCTCAGAATACAGAAAGTTTGGGTAGTATCTTGGAAGAAGTATTGCTTTTGAAGTCATGAGGACCTGTGTCCAAACTCCACCTCCAAATCTGCTACCTGTGTGAACTGTGTGAATATTCCTGAGCCCTATCTTCCTCACCTATGATTTGAGGGGATAGGACTCAGTGGCCTTCAAGGTCCCTTCTGGCTATAACTTTATGACTTCTCTGGGTTTCCATTTCCAATAAGATGAAGGGGGTGGACTAAACAATCACTAAAGAGTATCCGACTCTAACTTCTATAATCTTCATGATGCTGGAAGACTCAAAATGTACTTACCAGAGCAAAGCTTGTACATAAATGTGCTGTCCAAGGTGACCATAGTGGAGAGATCTTCAATTCGCTGGAGTTCCATGATGTTGGAGAGGGACGCTGTCCCTGCCAATGCCCTCACCTGGGATTTATCATATTGGTGGCCAATTACAATGGGAAACACTGAGACTCCTGTAGTGAATGGGAGGGGAAAATGTAGAAGGAAAGGAGATAAGAAAGGTCAGAAAGCAACATGCTGTAGATGGTCAAGTCCCAAAGGGACTGTCCTGGGACTTTTGTTTGTTTGTTTATTTTGGTCTATTCTCTACAGGGACCTTCCTTTTGTTTCTCAGTGATGGAGTAGGAAACTCTTCCTTCTACAATTCCCTAATTATAACAATCCTATGAAGGTACAGATATTGGAAGTTAGTTTTTGTTTAGCTCTGCTCTCCCATTAGTAACATTCTGGCCCTTAGAAATGTAAGACCAACTGAATTTTACATGCATTTTAAGCACCTTCTATGTAAGAGGTTGCACAGTAAAATAGAAAGAACCATTGTCTTAAATTTAGAAAACTTGGGATCAAAGCCCAATTCTGATAGGCTCTTGCTATCTAACAAGCAAAGTGCTTTGTAAACCTCCAAGTGTTATAGAAATGTCAGACAGCTGGTGCCATATTAGACACAGGGGATAGAAGGCTGGGCTGGGAGTCCGGAAGAACGCAGTTCAAATCCTCTCTCAGACACTTACTCATGCATAAGTGTGGAAAATGCACTTAACCTCACAGCCTCAGTTCCCTTCTATGTAAAATGATTGTTGTAAGGATCAAAGAAGGTATGATACTTTGCAATCTTTTTTGTTGGGTTTTTTTGCTTTTTTTGGGGGGGGGAGGCAGGGCAATTGGGGTTAAGTGACTTGCCCAAGGTCACACGGCTAGTAAGTGTTAAGTGTCTGAGGTCAGATTTGAACTCAGGTCTTCCTGACTCAAGGACCACTGCTCTATTCACTGTGCTACCTAGCCACTTTGCAAATCTTAAAAGAGTTTTATAGATGCTGGCTATTGTTGAATGCGTTATTTTTTATTATGAGACTAGTATATCAATGAACTACACATCTCTGGCTTCTTAGAGCTCAGTCACCTCTGTATCTTCTCAGAACTAGTTCTACAATAGGAATTTATACTTTTTCATGTTTTCTTAGGATATATTTGTCTTGTATGTATTTTTTTAATGTTTGTCCAGCCAGCATCTCTAATTTGAGATTTTTCTGACCTTGTAGGACTTTCTAATGAGAGGATATGCATCAGAGGTACCTGACTGCTTTTCTCAGTGCTATCAAATAAAATAGTCTAATAAATTAATTACACAGAACATAGATGAGGCATATTAATAAGGAACAAAGAGTGCCTCTTTATAAAAGGAAGATGATTGAAAAAATATCACTCTGAGGCTTACCACATATGCAAATAGGTCCCATAGTAGGAACCAGAGGTATTTTCATAGTGTGGAAAAGAAGACATAGTCCATACACCCATATTACTGACAGTCTGAGTGAGAAAGGACAGACACAGGGGATAGAAGGCTGGGCTGGGAGTCTGGAAGCACCCAGTTCAAATCCTCTCTCAGACAACTTACTCATGCATAAGCATGGAAAATGCACTTAACCTCACAGCCTCAGTTCCCTTCTATGTAAAATGGTTGTTGTGAGGATCAAAGAAAGTATGATACTTTACAGTCTTTTTTGTTGGGTTTTTTTGAGGGGTGAAGGCACACACATACACATATGAAGAGGCACAAACACATATACATTATTATTTTATATGGGGCAGCCAGGTGGCACAGTGAATACAGCACTGGGCTTGGAGTCAGGAAGACGCATCTTCCTAGGTTCAAACATGACCTCAAAAACTAATTAGCTGTGTGACCCTGGACAAGTCATTTAATCTGTTTATCTCAGTTTCTTCAACTCTAAAATGACCTGGAAAAGGAAATGGCAAACCATTCCAATATCTTTCCCAAGAAAACCCCAAATGCAGTCATAGAAAGTCAGATATGACTGAAGAACAACTAAAACATTACTTTACGTACACTGAATAACCTACTCAACTAAATTTTATTGTTAGACAATATTAGGAGCTAATGATGTCCTCTGATGTTCAGGATACAATACTAATCCTGAGCTCTGAAATGAATTGACATATTTCAAAACCTAAAATGCTGTCCATATTCACTAAAGAGCTCAGGAAAAACCAAGAGGAAGATAAACAATGCTGATCCTCCAGGTTAAGGTTTACAGGTAGATGGATAACCCATAGACTGGCGTGTACATGTAACATGTGTTACACATACATACAGGCACACATATAATGTGTATATCTGTGTGTACATATACATAGATATAAATGTATCTCAAATGGACACATTGGCTAGACATTGGCATGTGTGTGCATGTATATACTTCCATACATATGTATGTGCATTTATGTGTATGTACATCTTGCATGGACTGGACCCAGAACTGAATGGGAGGAAGAAAGAAAGCTCAGTTCCCTTGGGAAATGGCAAAGTGCTTTTGATGATGCCAAGTTTCTCTGTGAAACAAAGGGTCATCTTTACTCTTCCAACAATGTTGTACAGCTATGAGTCATAGACTACCATTGTATGTAAAGAGTTCAAGTGGAGGGGTCTCTGAAAGAGGCAATGGAGAGGTACATGGGAGATGTGAAGAGGCTACAGGATCTTAGCAATGAAGAATGACCCAGGAGAAGAAGGATGAATGAAAGTCACTGAACACGTATATGATTAGAGAGAAGGTCAGCTAATCACTTAGTGAAACAAGGCATGACACAGGTTGAGTCTGAATATTGCATTGGTTGTATGCATACAATGACAAGAGATATAAAAGCCCCAGCATGTTGGTTGGGCCCCTGTGGCAGATTTACAGAAGGCAAGGATATCACACAGAATAAGAAGCTATGGATGGAATGCATCACTGAAGACCCTACACCAATCAGACCAAAGATCCATCAACAAGAATTTCTTAGTCTCACTTTAAGGGTATTTTCATAGTTCAGATACAACATTAGAAACTGGGGGGAAATGCTACCTTTCCTAGTGGGAAGGGAAGAAAAAAAGAATGCTTACGGCTGGCTCTGGCTGCATCAGCAGCTACATCCACAGAATCCACAGAGGCGGCTGTTACCAAGATGACTATCACCTTAGAAGCATCTGGTCTCGCACCATGGACTTCTGAGTTGGCATATCTGACAGCAAAATTCAGTGCGTTTCCTGAGAACAAAAAAGCAGACCCTTCAGAGTCAATATTGATAGCGACATTACAAATATCCTAGTCTTGATGTTTTTATATCAAGCATGTCTTCCAAACTTGTTTCAACCAATTAATCAGCCAGTATTGATTAAGCACCTACTACATACCAGGAACTGATCCTGCGGATTTTAGAAATTTATGCCAATAATTTATGTGCATTTTATGTCCAGGGGCCTACTTTACAAATGGAAACATCTAGATAATTCCATAATTTTTCCTCTTCTCTCCAATCTCCATATCTCATTTCTTCCCTTTTCATAAATATTCCACAGCTCCTGAATGGCTGATGCAAATTTAATTAAATTTTAATTCTATTCATAAACTATTTAGTGAGCACCTACTATGTGGAAGACACCATGTCCCCTTCCACGTACTTGTAGGAGTCCATGGCTCCAATAAAAATCAATGTCCAGTGATGGTATCTGAATTCAATGTATTTGGATCTGGTGTGATCATATTGTATCTAGGATTTCACAAATTCATAGAAGGTCCAAGTAGAAATGGACTTCATAAATCACCTAGTCCAAACTGTACTTGAAACATGAATCCTGTGCTAAATATCCCCAGGGGTTGTTCAGCATTGAATAAAGTACTTCTACTGCCAGGAAAATCACTCCCTCCTAAAGCAACCCATTTCACTCAGGAAAATTCTATTAAGAAGCTTTTCCTTATGTTGGGCTAAAATCTACCTCCCTCTAACTTCTACCAATTACTTCTACCTGTTGCTCTACCCTCTGGGGTCAAACGAGTCTAACATCTCTTCCATGTGACAGGCCTTTTAAATACGTGAATGGCTCCCAGCATAAAGTTTCCCCCTAAGCCTTCTCTTCTCCAGGCTAAAATCCTCCAGTTTCAGGGGCGACTAAGCAGCACAGTGAATAGAGCACTGGCCCTGGAGTCGAGTGCCTGAGTTCAAATTTGACCTCAGACACTTAAGCAGCTGTGTGACCTTGGGCAAGTCACTTAATTCTAATTGCCCTACCTTCCCCCCTCCAAAAAAATTTTTTTTAAAGCCTCCAGTTTCTTCAGATAAGTAATTGTTTTCCCTTTCAATTATTTTCAGCAAGTTTAATGGTTGGGTCAGGGTCGCTGTAAGAGGAATGAGTTACTTGTCCAAAGTTCCACCTTAGTCTCAGCAATAGGGCTTAGGTGTCCCAGTCCCTAACTATAGATCCGGGGGGATGAACCTGCAGCCTCGAGGCCACATGTGGCCCTCTAGGTCCTTAAATGTGACCCTTTGACTAAACTTCACAGATCAAATCCTTTTATTAAGGATTTATTCATTAAGTCTAGTCTAGACCATCTCTGGTCTGTCAGGGAGAGAAGGAGACAACCCCTGCAGCCAGCCAGGGAGGGAGGGCAGCCACAGCCTGGGATAGAGCTGGCCTTCTCCCTGACCATTAGCAGCATGTGGAGCTGAACCTAAGAACACAGAGAAGATATCAAAGAAGCCCTCAGTGCCACCTTCCAAAAGAGTGTGACTTAAAGAGAAGGGAGGCAGCATCAGCTGAATCTCCTCTGCCTTCAGAGACCCAGCCCATTTGGGGTTCTGCAGGGCCCACTCTTCATCCTGGGCCATTATCCTGGTATTATATCTCAAGGAATGCACAAGTGGTTTTCTTTCATATACACATATATAAGCATGTATACACATGTAGATATACAACATATCCACCTATACATATGTATGTATACTCATACATATACACACATACGAATACATTTACATTTGTATGTATATATTTCAAAGAGAGTGAGAGAGCTAGCAATGCTGGGAGTCTACCTATATCTTGTATAGGTAGCAGGTCCTAGTAAAATACTTGAGAATAGTATTCAGGGATCCCAAATTCCTTCCCCTTTCCTTCCTTCCTTCTCTCTCTTTCTCCATGTTTATGCATATATGAGCATGTACGTGTGTGTATATACATATACACAAGACATAGGCAGCCCCCCAGAGTCACTACCTCTCACCGCCTTTCATCTCTGCATCCTCTCCCTATCTGCCTTCCAGTCACAGAAAAATCATAATTTCACTATCCAGTCTGCTTGGCTCTGAGACCACTGTATATTCTGTTTCCAAGATTGTCCAAGAAATCTTCATCCCTACATTCCATGGATGTATTTCGTATGGCAAACAAACCACCTTCCTTTAAGAGGTTTCAGGGGTTTGTGATTGTTTTTCTGAGAACATGTTTTGCCATTTTACAGACTGGAAAACTGAAGCCCCATTGAGGTCATGTGACTTGCCTCAGTTCGGCCAATAAGTCAGGGATAGAAGTAAAAAACACTGATTCCTCATCCCTCTTGGAATATGTCCAGTTGAATGCAAGGCAGAAACCAAGAAAACTGTTCATTAACATCATATGTTAGGAACTAAGAAGCCCAAAACAAGATTTATTTTCTCAGAAACTCATTCTGAGTCAAAGAGTTGGGGTGGGCTCAGTATTCCCAGCCCTATACAGTCCTTTTGTAATGACTTCTTGCTAACATGGTGTTTAAATGCTCATATTGCTAACCTGAATAATCATAAAATTTAGATTTATAAAGAATCTTAGAGAATATCTGGTATTATGAGTTAGTGTTATAGATGAGGATACTGGAGGGCCCAGAGAGGTTGAAGGACTTATCCAAGGTCACACATCTAGTCAGCATTAGAAGTGAAATGGAAACCTGGGTCTTCTGACTCTTTCATTCCTACACCATTACCTATTAGGCTTGGGCCCCCTTCAAGCCGCATGGGATCCACAAGGCTCAGTATGTATTCTTTATTCTGGGGCACATCCCATGGGATGTCAATGGTGGTAATACTTCCATACTGGAGCACTGATATTTTAGTGACACGAGGCCCTAAAAGAAAACATAGAACAGAGTGCGTCATTCCTCAGTGCATCTAAGTGCTAGCATCTCCCCTCCACCCTCCTTCATCTCATCCCGACATCCACACTCACCTATATTAGCTTTCTTAATAATGGCCTTGGCAAAATTCTTCATTTCTTCAAAATGAGAATCTGGGACATTCGAGGAGCCATCCAAGAGGAGCACCATGTCCAAGGGCTGAGTGCAATCTGCAAAATAAATGAATGTAATGTGGGGCTTAGAAAGGAGAGAGTAGTCCTCAACTGCCTGACAAACCCATAGGGTCTCTCTGCACTGTAGCATACATGGCATTCATAGACTTCTATTCTTTGACACTGAATCCAGGTTAGGTTTGAAAGTGAGAAAAAAAGATATAATCTTGAGACTCAAGAGTGTTCCAGACTTCAGGGCATGGAGAAGTCTCCAGATGACATATTGTACTCCTACTGCCACTAATACTGGATAATATTTCCTTGAAGAACTGGTAAGACTACAGTTCTAGCATAGATTGAAATAGAGACACATAGGTGTGGGCAGAGGACAAAACGGGGGCAGGCAGACAAGATGAAACAGAGAGCGGGAGACATTCTTGGAGCAATATGCTGACAAGTTCTGAGCCCTAGTTTTCTTTAAGAGCCAAGTCAATAAGAAATACATTATTGTACTAATAAATGTATGATGGTGATAATAACATGTAGGGAGGCACCGTGTGAACAGATCATGATAATCTAGTCTGAGGAAGTTGTTTTTTGATAAGATGAGGCTATCACATAGCTTTCTACTAAGAAATGACCCAAAAAAAGGTCATGGGGTCATAAATTTAGACCAGGGTGGGAAATTGCAACCCCAAGGTCACAAGTTCCTCGCCCATGAGTCAACCTCCTAGTTTTACAGATAAGGAAACTGAGGTCTAGAGAAGTCAGGTGACTTGCCCCAAGCCACACAGGTCGTAAGTGTTGGAGGAAGGACTGGAACCCAGGTCCTCTGACTTAAGAGCCAGTGTTCTTTCCACTGTCGCCTAGTCAGTAGATGGAGATGATTTAAAAGTCTGCTGGTATGGGGAGGAACCAGGTGGTGCAATGGATAGAGCACTGGCTCTGAAGTCAGGAAGATCTGAGTTCAAATCTGGCCTCCAACACTTTACTAACTGTGTGACCCTGGGCAAGTCACTTAACCTTTATTTCCTCAAGAAAAAATCCACAAGTCTAGTATAGGCATTAAAAAAGAATAAAGAGCAATTAATGTGAAGCCAATGATTCTGGAACTTCAATGACTTAACTTAGACAAGTTTTATTATATACAAGCACCTCTACCACTTAAACAAGAGAGCTGTATCACCATAGCAGATGATTTTAGGATGATCTCTTAAAGGCAGCAGACAGATAACCTGACTGGTAGAAAGGTACAACTGAGATGTTAAAAGAATAAGAGGAAGGACTCCAGTGTGTTGGGTAGAGGATTTATTGGAAAGCATGGGCTACTCTCACACACAACTAGAAAGTTTCATCAGCCAAATACTGTGTATCCCTAGCAAATCTCAAGAAACCACAGTGAGAGATCAGAGTGGGACTTTGATGGAGGAAAAAAAAATATTACTCCACGAAATAAAAATGAAAGAATAATTTCTCCAGGACCTTCCCCCAAAGAGGATCAAGCATTTGAGCTGAGATCATGCATCTCTTAAGACACATCTGGAAGGTTAAGAAGGTTTGGGGATGAGCCTCCCTGTTTGAAAAATACTAGAAGGTTTGAGTCATGGACAGTGAGAAATGAATGGGAAAAAGAGGCTTTTCCAAAGTCATAGCACTAGTCAGCGACGAAATCAGGATTAGAACCAAGAACCTGCCTCCAACTTCCAGCCCCTCTTGCCAGCATTAATGATGTTCCTGGCTCTAAATCTTGGAGCATCAATTAAAAACCCAGCTTCTAGGTCTTTCCCTACAAAAGAAAAAAGATATTACCCAGGGGTGGTGGTAGTGTAGGTAGTCTCAGCCCCTCATCAGAGCAACATCTCTGCAGAACCAAATCAGGAGCCTCCCAAGGGAGTCTGTCAAAGTCATCAATCAGGATTGGAGCATTGGGCCGGCTGAGAGTCTCCAGTTCCTGGATGTTAGCATAAGGGCCCACACCGATGGGGACCACCTGAATGTCCTGCGGTAAACGTTTGATCTCATCAGTGGCAGGATTGCTCACTACCATGTATACTAAATGGGGTGCTTGCTTCCGGGTGCCTTGGCCGGAAGAGAAGGTATTCTCAGAAAGGTATTCAAGGGCCTTCCCAGTGTTGGTCCTGTTGCCACCCCGAAAGTATATCTGCTGTATCTTGTCCAGGATATATCTCTTAGACTGAGTCTCATTGAAGGAAAACTCCACAGTCACTGTATAGGAATACTGTATGATGGAAATGTGAATGCTACCTTGACTCACATCCATCCTTTGAATCACCTGCTTCATGAACTCCTTACTCTTGTTGAAGTTGGCTTCACCAACTTTGTCTGAGCCTTCTAGCACAAACACCACATCTAGAATCATGTGTTTACTATGTAGAGAGGTTGGGGATGCCAAGAGCTCTGGACTTGCAGTAACCTGTGCTATCTGGGAGGGGACGGTAGCAACAGGAATATCAGGTACCAGATCACAGAGGTAGCCCAGGATCTCATCTCGCCTTTGCTCCAGTTCATTCACACCACTAAGCAAAAAGGCCTTGTTTTCTGGTGCCTGCTTCTCAATGAGACGAATCTGTTTAAGGCTAGCATGGGGCCCTAAGCCCACTGGAATCACAATGACCTTCTTCTTCTTCAGACTTTGGACATAGCGGACTATACTCCTGGACATGGGAGGGGGTTCCTCACTGGCTGTCAGAAGCAAGGCAATTCGAGATGCTTCAGGGCGGTCAGCTTTGCTGAAGATATGAAAGAGGGTGTACTTCAGAACCTCACTGGTGGAAGCCACTTTGCTGCCGGCATACTTCACAGAACTGGTGATTCGCCGAAGCTCTGAGGGGCGCTTCCGGTCTTTCAATGCAATGTAGGAGTGGGTACCATCATGGTATTCTACCACAGCCACCCGGATGCGCCTCTGAGAGATGTGTAAACGCTCCATCACACCTACTACAAAAGCCTTCAGCACCTCAAACTCAGCCTCGGACAGCTTGGAGGAGCCATCCAGCAGGAAAGCTAAGTCCAAAATCTTGCTACAGTAGAAGCTGTGAAGGGGAGGCTCAGGGGTATCCTCCTGGTATGCCGTGGTCGGGGCAGCTGTTGTAAACAATTCAGGCAACTGCAGATCTCCTGGCTTTGGGCAGGCTTCACAGGTCAAGTTCACACCGTCACAGTGGCTGTAGGGGAGAGCCAGAAATGGTTGGAAATGTTGGAGGATCTAGGAATAATCTTGAGATAGGTTTGTCATAATTATAAACCTATTCCATGTGTGAATACACTTTTAGTAGCATGTACCCCTTAAATTGGAGGCAGCTAACTGGTGAAGTGGAAAGGACATTGGACCTAGATTCTGGAAGACCTGAGACGGAATCCTGCCTCGGGCACTTACTAGTTGTGTGACTCAGAGCAGACCACTTAACCTTATAGGATCATCATCCTGTTCCATATGATAAAATGAGGTACTTGGATTCAGCGCCTCCCAAGGTCCCTTCCAATTCTAAATCTCTGATCCCATGCTTCTGTTGTTGCAAACCCTTATCTCATCTGAACTTCGGCATCATGTATACCAGGCCCCACCACCCACACTAATACACAGCACCCAGGCGGCACAGTGGATAGAACGCTGGTCCTGGAGTCCAGAACTCCTAAATCCAAACCCAGGCTCAGACATTTTGTAGTTGTGCAACCTTAGGCAAGTCATTTAACCTCTGCCCATCTCAGTTTTCTCATTTGTAAAGTGGTGATAATAATATTACCTACCTCCCAGAGCTGTTTGAGAATCAAATAAGAATACTTGTACATGGCTTAGCCCACTGTCTGGATCACAGGTGCTTAATAAATGCATCCTTCCTTCCTAATTAAGCACCATTATATGACTTGTGAGACAGCTAGGTGCCTCAGTGGATAGACCTGAGTTCAAATCTGGCCTCAGATACTTACTAATTACATGACTCTGGCCAAGTCACTTAACCTCTGTTTGCCTAAATCCACTGGAGAAGGAAATAGCAAACCACTCCAGTATTTGTGCCAAGTAAACCCCATGGATGGTACGGGCATACTGTGGTCCACAGGATCATGAAGAATCAAACATGTCCGAAGAACTGAATGCCATATGACTTCTATCTTTACAGTAAAGAAAAATCTTAAATTAAAGTAGGGCGAACCTTAATCCGTTCCACACAGAAATTTTTGTATTTGGTGTATGGACTCAATAATACATGGTGACTCAAAGTTAATTTATTTTCCTCATGTGTCATCTTAAATAAAAGCATGCAGTTATAAACCAAACCCCATTACTACCATTTCCAAGGAATTACCAGAACTTGGTTCTCACCAAATAAAACACACACACACACACACACACACACACACACACACACACACACACACTAGCTAAAGCTTAGAAATCTTCCTTAAAGAGAAAATCAATGTGGTTGTTGTTGTAATAGGATTTCATAAGTATAATTTGATAGTAATAATATTAAAATAATAATAATTCTCATCTACACAGAATTTTAAGGTTTACAAAATATTCTTTTGTCTTTCATAACACCCTGCATACTTGGCAGCACAGGTATTAGTCCCATTTCACAGATAAATTCTTCTGTTGCATTAGTCCCTATCCTAGATCCCAGCAATTGTCTGCTGGCCCCTCTCATAGATGCAAGACATAGGAAGCACAGGGAAAAAAACCTGGATTAATATCAATTCACACAAGGGGAGACAAGAATCCTGGCTCTGCTGCTTCTACCCAGATGGCCTGAGTCCATTTACATAACTTGTCTGAAACTCAGTTTCTTCATCTATAAAATAAGGGTAATTGTACCCAGAGCATGCTTTAGAGCCTGGAGTCTGGCTCAAGAAAGTACAGAGTTGAATCAGAAGTTAAGGCAATGAGCAAACTTTATGGCACCTTTGTTCTATGTATTGCCATGAGGCCTTTTGTGAGCCAATGGCCAGTCACCTGTAGTGAGGATGGGTTCCCAGGCTCTAAAAAAAGTTTCCCAGATTTAAAATCAAAGAATAATACTAAGCCCTTTCTCTATAAGAATAAGCCCAGAGTCAGCAATGGAGTATAGGAGAAGAGGTAGTAAGACTTGCCTACCTTTTTTCCTCCTTGGCCCCATCAACCAATTATAGTTCTCAAAGATCTCAGATCATAGATCTGGGAGCAGAATTAACTATTCTTTCCCCATAAGTCATTACCCTGTCCTGGAACTCCCTGGAAATCAAGGAAAACTAAGACATGAAAAAAATGGGACTTGTACAAAAGAGGAAAGCAAGGAAGTCAGTCTTTGGAGCTGCTATCGGCCCTGGATCTTTAAGAGATTTTGGAGCATTCCTCCACTTTGTACCAGTCTTCCTGAAGTCGAAACTTGCTATAAAGAATTTCTTCAATAAATCTCAGGTAAATAGGTTAGTTTTGTGGGCGTGTCCTTTCCCTCTTCCCAACCGAGTGTTGATTTACCACAAAAGTGCTCATTTGGGAAAGCATTCATTACCAAATACAGGATTAAAAGAGTAGGAAACTAGATCAATTATTCTCATTGTAAGTCAAACTCAGAGAAAGAGCCTTGATTCATCAGGCTGTGCATCATAGAATCAAAGTAGCAGACACAACAGCAGAGGGGAAGACAGAAGTCCAGGCTCTATGCTTTCTACCCACGTGACTCCAGGCAATTTACAGAACCTTCCTGAGACTCAGCTTCTTCATCTATGAAATAAGGATAATAAAATGGTGTTGACTACCTAGGAAAGCTCTCATGAGGAATAAATGCATAAGAAACTATTTTCCAAATTATATTTTGGACAGATGTACGGTATTATGTGTTTACTTTGTTGGGTAGCAAAGAAATAATAAGGCTAAAGGAAAACATTATTGATCTTTAATAATATAAGTAGGCATCAAATATTTGGATTTGTTTCTTTTTTTTACCAAATTCTTGTTATAAAAATTGTAATATGACAAAGTTTGTTGTGAAAAATAGATTCCTCCCAGAAATAGAATTAAAGAAGAAAATGAAACATTTTATCTTCCTTTAAACTTAAGACCTTGAGAAAACATAAAACCCACTAAATTTTTCCAAGACTTTGACATACATCAAAGTTTTTATGGCAAATGAAGTAACAAAGAACTGGGAAGAAAGCAGATGATCTTCGAATGGGAAATGGCTAAACACACTGGATGTTATGAAATCACTGGGGACTGCAGAAGCAATGAATGTGATAAATATAGAGAAACATGGGAAGACAGGAACTGATGCAAAGTGAAGAAAGCAGAGGCAAGAAAACAAAAGACCCAATGAGTACAATAACAAATGGGGGGGGGGGGGAAATAATGTCCAAAAAAATGAAAAAGAACAGAACAAACATGGCCCCAGAGAAGAAATACAAGGCACCTCCTTCACCCATTCCTTTGCAGATGGTGGGGAGGGGAGGAGTGGAACATGGGTGTTGGACATCACCTCTATTGTCAGATTTTTTTCCTTCTTTTTCTTTTACAAAAAAAATTTCTGTGAAATGATCCTCTGGAAAGGGATGTGTGTGAAAAGACAAGGATATGCATATGCTTTTGCATTTATTGAAGTACTTGAACTTGAAAATGGTGTACTATGGGTTGGACTAAATGCCCTCAGAAGTTAATGTCCAGCTGGACAATTCTGTAATCCTGTAAACAGGATAAGAGGAGAATGGCCAATTTCAAGGCTATAAGTCCAGCTCCATCTGGTTGTACACAATTGCTGTTCCATCTGTACTTCTCACATGAACACAACCCAAAGGTAAGGTAAGATCTGCCCCCACTGAAGAGAAAGCACGACTGCTTGTTTTCAGATACCAAAGAATGAGTTTAACACACAACCCTTCAGATTGTCACTAACATTTTCAGAAATCCTGCTGCTACTCTGCTAACTAAATAAAGATCAAAAGTTCAATACTTGACAAGTCCATCAGCCCCTTGCAATGAGTCTGTGGCCCCTCAGAAGTCCCTACAGACTAGGAACCACTGGACTAAATGATCAAACTCTTGATGCTGTTATTCTGTGCAGTTATCTCCTTTGCCCCCTTAGATTCCCATGTACTTAGTAGGATTGTCCCAAATACCAATTAATCCATTACCCAGTGGACTGAGAAATAAAGGGACCTGTACTTTTCAAATGATCAGAGAGAAAATGTCAGCTTCCTAAAATAAGTCCCTGGAAATACAACCCAGAGGCCAGGCTTGCATCATGAATGATTTCCCCAGTCTGCTTTGGAGAGGCCATCCAAATCCTTACTAGAAGTAAAATTAAAACCACTATTAGCAATCCTCTCCTCCCTTGCAAGGGAGGTGAAGGATATGTCTATGTTCTACTGCCTTTATTTCTTGAGATCCCTAATCCACTCTCAGTTCATTTTCCACCAGTTTTGACTTAATCATAGGAGGGAAAGTGGGGCAGAGATTCATTAGGAAGTTAGTTTCTACTTTTCATGGACTCAGAGTCCATAGGATTTATTGCTTTAATCCTTGAGTTAACATTACGTGAGTGACATACTTTCTAGTTTCCTGTTTCCTCTGGGTCTTTGCTTTAAAAAATCACCCTGGGCAACATTTGCTCTTGTTTATACAGATGGTGGGGCAGGATCTGACTCTGGTAGCTGCAGCCAGAGCACACACCCCCACCCCACCCCAGTGGGTTAAGTTCTCGGAAGGGCCAATCTGCATTAGGGAGTGGTGTTGAATGTATTGACATCTTAACATATGTCAGGTTACTATGAAAATGGCTTCAGAAAACTCAGATCTCACCACTAGGAAACTGCACTGTACTCTGGGATGTGAATCCAGGGAAGGCAGATATTGGCAGAGGGGTTAAGGTCAGGGGTCACTATACATAAGAATTAATCTGTGAATTTTCAGTGACATGAGTCACTTCCTGAACCCATGGCTGATCCCTCCACCCAAGGTGTTCTTAAGGCAACAGGAGTTCCTCCCTCCTTCTCTCTCTATACATTCATTCCCAGAAGAAGTCTGGTATTCATAAAATCCTTCCTGTGGTCCACAAATGACATACTTTGACATAAGAGCTCACGTTACTAGAGCATTTAAGATCTATAAAGCTGGACAATCTTGGTCAGTAGTGCTAATGTCATTATTCCCATTTTATAGTTAAGAAAACTGACACTCGAAGATCTGAAGTTACTTACACACGGTCATGTACCTCGGAAGACTCCGAACCAGGATTCAGACTGAGTATTCTCGACTCCAAAATCAGAACTCCTTCCCTTCCACCATTAAGTCAACCCTCTGTCTTCAGTCACAACTGTACTTAAGCCTTTCTAGATCCACAGAAGATGGGGTAAGGAGTAGAACGTTTTTAAAGCTTTGACTGGGAAGCAAAATTCAGAATCTTCCCCTATTGACAGCACCTCACATCTAGCACCTAACACCTATATAAGACCCACAGTGTGCCGGGCACCATCCTAGGTGCCCGACAATTTTTATCTCATTTCATCCACAAAACAGCCCTGGGAAGCAGATACTATTAATATCCCAATTTAACAGATGAGGAAACTGAGGCAAATTTGCCCAGCGTCAAGTCACTTGTAAGAGTCTGAGATTGGAATTGAATTCCGGTTTTCCTGATTACAAGCTCTGCACTCTGTCTGTTATGCCATCAACTTCCTGATTATGCTGGATTATGTGGATTCAAAACACTCTATTCCTTCCAGCTGCACGTGAAAGCCAATTATCAGCGCCCCAGATAAAATGTCACTTTCCATGATGAAAATGTTTCACTTTCTGTGATTAGAAAAGTTACCTACCTCCACAGAGAGAGCTGGTAAACTCTACATACAGATTGAAGCATACTTTTTCACATTGTTTTTCTTGCTTTTTGTACATGTTTTTTTGCAACATAACTAATGTGCAACTAGTTTTTCAGGACTTCACACGTACAATTGATATCATATTGCTTGTCTTCTTATCAGACAGGGAAGGGGCAAGAGGGAGAGAGAGAATTTGGACTTCAAATTTTTTAAATAAATGTTAAAAATTTTTAATGTAATTGGAAACATTTGACAAAATTATATTAATATACATATTTTTTAAGTTTGTCATTTTGTCTAATTAACATGCATCTACTTTACCAAAGTTTGCAGAGTTTGGGATCATCCTGGTTCAAGAAGACTCTCTTTCCTTGTGAAAAGCGTCGACCCTCCAACTCACATACAGGACAGTCCGCAGGGTCAATACAAGTCTGTAACAGTTCATCCAGGATCTTCCCTGCCCAATACACCAATCATTTCATTAGGAGCTGTGGCTTCCATTGTGCCCAACATCAATGACCCCAAACTAAGAGGACAAACCCCAAACTCAGACTCTGGGGACTATTTTTTTTACTCTTCCAATGATTAGCTGAGAATACTGGGACTTGCCTGCCTTACTTCTTCATGCTTTTGTTTCCCCTTCTACAAAATAGGAAGAATTCAATTCAGCCTAGCCCACATGGTGTTTTAAGACAAATAAAATTCTATCTACAAGTCCATATAACTCTTCAGAAGAATTATGCTACATGAACTAAGGTGAGAATAAAAGACAAGGTATGGACAAGTGAACCATAGAACTTCTGATGTACTCTAAGGTCTTACTGAAATGACTGTTAGATTTGTTATTAACTTTACAGAACTAGATTTGAATGAATAAAGAGTGTGAGATATTAGACTTGGAGCTGGAAGGGAACTTAAAGGCCATCTACAAACACACACACACACACACACACACACACACACACACACACATTTGATATATGAAGATTTTTAAGCAGCTTGCCCAAGGTCACACAGGCAGCAAGTGACAGAGACAGAGGTTGCATCTGGGTTCTCTGGCTCTAAATCTAGAGCCTGATATTCTAGAGTAGAACAAGGAGAATACCTGAGAATACTTAATGTATGATCATAAGTCTAGCCTGCCATATTTAAATTCCTTGGCAAAGGATGGTCTCAGGAAAACCAGGTCAGGTAGGGTTAAGTGACATGCAAGCCTATCCCACTCATCCAGGGATTAAATCCTCTGGGAATCCCACAACACAAACGGGAGTAGTTACCTGGAGGGCAGTGTGCGTGGCATCCTTCCACACACTGCACTGGACACGAAAGTGGCTCTGGGTGCTGGCATGTGATGGGGCAGGCAGAAGCACAACTATTATAGCGCCACTCACACTCATACCCACTTTCTCGTTGATTCCTCTCCTCACAACTTTGTGCTGTTTAAAAGGGAAGAAATCCACAAATACCATCATTAAAGAAACCAAAGGGTGATAGGAATGATAGTGATAGGAAGAGGGGCAGAGAAGTGATGGACGTGGGTAGGGGATGCTTGTGTTGATAGTAACAATGTTCTCATGTTGGTAAATGATGTCGCTACGGGTATCACACTTCAAGACTTCTCTTTTTATTCGTCTTTTATTTTTATTTTATTTTATTTTTATTGTTGTTTAGTCATTTTTCAGTCATGTCCAGCTCTTCATGTCCCCATTTGGGATTTTCTTGCTGGATATGATTTGCCATTTCCTGCTCCAGCTCATTCTACAGATGAGGAAACTGAGGCAAACAGGGTTACATGACTTGACCAGGATCATACAGCTAAGTTGTCTTAGGCCAA
Source organism: Pseudocheirus occidentalis (assembly GCA_028646575.1). Lineage (NCBI taxonomy): Eukaryota > Metazoa > Chordata > Mammalia > Diprotodontia > Pseudocheiridae > Pseudocheirus > Pseudocheirus occidentalis. The sequence goes on from CM053597.1 coordinate 152,205,007, forward strand.
ATTTGAACTTGGGAAGATGCATCTTCCTGACTCCAGACCCAGCACTCTATTCACTGTGTCATCTAGCTGCCCTGGGTCTTTAGAGAACTAAAAATCACTAATGATAATGGAGTAGATATTTTGCAGCAACATTTCATTTCTTTGGGTGCCCAAAGGCATAGAAGTTGTCCACAAAGTGAACTAAAATTCATCTGAGTTACCACCAGGAAGAGACTGCTGTGACCCTCTCGCCCGGTTTTCCTCCTTCCTATATGACCACTCCTCTCTCCTTGGCTGGATGCTCTCCTACATCACGCCCTCTAACTTCAGCCATCCCAAAGAGATCTGTCCTGGACCCTCGTCTCTTCTCCCTCTATACCACTTCACTTGGTGGTCACATCAGCTCCATGGATTTAATTACTATCTCTATGTTATGATTCTCAAACCTACCTTTCCTGCCTTACTCTCTCTCCTGATGTCCAATCTCATATCTCCATCTGCTTTTCAGGCATTTAAACTGGATGTCCAGTAAACTCAATATGTTAAAAACAGAACTCATTGTCTTTCCCTCTAACTGACCCTGGCCTCTTACCTTCCTCATTACTGTAGGTGACAGCACCATCTTCCCAGTACTGCAGGCCCCCAACCTAGGAGTCATCCTCCACTTCTCACTATCTCTCACCACCACCCCCATATCTAAGCTTCTACCAAAGCCTGTCAGTGTCACCTTGGCAACATCTCTCAAAAGTGCGCTTTTCTCTCCTCTGGCCCTCTAGGGCACTCTAGTGCAGGCCAGGCCTTCCTCATCTCATGCCTAGATTATGGCAGTAGCCTATTGGAGGGATCCCCGACCCCAAGTCTCTCTGATTCATCCTCCATTCAATAGCCACTAAAACAATTTCCCTAAAACACAGGACAGTCGTGTCACCCATCCCCACACACACAGACACACACCTTTTACTCAACAAACTTCAGTGATCCTACTATTCAAAGCCCTTCATAGCTTAAGCTTCATAGCTTCATAGCTTATACCTCTCCTACTTCTTCAGCCTTCTTGGACCTTACTCCCCAACCCATACACTGCTATCCAGTGACACTGGCCTCCCAGCTGTTCCACAAACAAGTCTTTTCATCTCTAAGCTCTGAGCCTTTTTTCTGCCTGTCCCCCACACTTAAAACATTCTCCTTCTTCAGCTCCACCTGCTGACTTCCTTTAAGACCAAACTAAAATCCCCTCTTTTACAAGAAGCCTTCTCCAACCCCTCTTCATTTCAGTGCCTTCCATCTTGAGTAGATCTTCAAAAAGAGTGCAAACAAGAATCATACAGGACAAAATCTGTTAATTTCCTGTTTATCCTTTACATAGCTTGCTTTGTATTTCTTTTTTCGTGTGTTGTTGTCTCCATAGACTGTAGGCTGCTTGAGGGAAGGTGCTATCTTTTGCCTCCTTTTATATCCCCAGCAACTAGCTCAGTACTTGGCATTTCATACATGTTTGCTAATTGATTGATTCCGAGCCTCTCTAAGACAAAGACAGAGAAGCAGCACTGTCCTAAACACTCTTTGGGGGCAAAAAGTCCCATGATAGAATAAAGGGAACAATGACCCTCTGGCAGTCAGGATTGGGTGCCTTTTCTCTTCTTCCGCTGCCCATGGGTTTCAGCCTTGCAATAAGCCACTGCTGCTGCTGCTGTTAAAATTGGACTCACTAACCAACATGGGAGTGAGCAGCAGTGACCCTTTGGGCTGAGAGTGTTGGGCTTCCACGAGATGAGATGAATACTTCTCTCATGAATACTCTCCCCTCTCTAAATGTCCATCCTCCTCCTCTCTCCTGCTTCTCCTCCTATCTATCTGACCCCTTCTTCTCACTCTCCTTCGCTGGATCTTCATCCCGGTTAAATCCACCAATCCTGGATGTTCCCCAAGTCTTTTGAACATCTGAAACTGGATGTCCCAGAGGAATCTTCAAATTTAACGTGTTGAAGGCACCACCTTCTTCCCAGTCATCCAGGTTTACAACCTCAATTTCATCAATTCCTCACTCTAAGTCAACCCACAAACCCAATCCCTTACATTCCTAATTTTACAATATCTCTCATAAACATCCCTTTCCTTCCACTCACACAGCCACAATCCTTATTCAAACCCTTATCATCTCTTGCCTGGGTTGTTCCAATAACCTAATTGTCCTCCCTGTTTCACGTCTCTCTCCACTATAATCCATAATCCACTTAGCTGCCAAGGTGATTTTTCTGCAGGGCAGGTCTGACTGTGTCACACACACACACACACACACACACACACACACACACACACACACACTTCTCCCTCTCCCTCATATTTTAATACCAGGTACATGGTAGTAAGTAATTCTGAGAAGTCAGTTTCAACTTTAATGACACCATGAACTATAGGTGATACCACGATGAACTTCATGACTTACGGCACAATGTGTCGGTCCTCCAGTTCACCACTGTACCATGCTGGGCGCACACATGGGCATAGGCAGCAATGGCATCGCAGAAGCAGGCACAGTCCCCAATGGATTCACAGGAACAGGTGTCATATATGCAAATATCCAGATATGGCTCTGGATCTACCTATGGAAGATATCAAATGACTGCAATGAGAAGGACTAGCAACTGGGTGGGGAGCAGTAGAGAAGCATGGCCCATGGCTCTGTCCTGTGGCCTTGGTGGGAACAAAGACTAGTGATTAAGGCAAAAACAAAAGCCAGGAAAGGAAATGGGATCCAGTAGTTAGAGGAATGGAAATACGCAAAGAATTCCTAGGTTGTTTCTGATTCTGGGGGATGGCGTTGATTCAAGCAGAATTTCTCATATGTTCTGGCCCTGAAACACCAGAAGAACATTCCTCTTATACATCTATCTGTTCATCCATACTGTCCATATTCAAGCACATTTTATCTATGTTTACATATACAGATCCACACTAGCAATCCTCTTTGCCCCTCTCACAGTTTCTTTTCCTTTGCCTTCCTGATTTTAAGACAATGGTATCAAGGAAGCACAGGGCATCAAAATACATCAAGAATATCTTCATGATCCACTGGTCAAGAATTTGGAGTTTGGAAATAACCATCAGGTCAGGGCCTTAAATACTGTTGTTAATGCTGATAGCTGTATATTTATGGTTTACAAAATGCTTTCCTCACAACAAATATTATTATCCCCATTTTAAAGATGAGGAAACTGAAGTTCTAAAAGGTCAAGAAACTTATCCAAAGTCACATAGCTATCAAGTGTTGGAATCAAACCTTAAACCTTGGTCTTTTGACTTCAGATGACAGGATAGATATATGAACCACTTCCAGTCCACATGGGGTCATGAAAGTCCCTTCTCTCCAGAGTGGTACATGAGAAAGAATATTGGATTTCAAGTTAGAGACCATGGGTTATGTGGAGTGATGTGCTGTAGTCAGCTTGTACAGAATGATGTCAATTGTTATATTTTCAGTAAGGAGTTTATACCCAGAAAATCAGCCAACACTACAAATCAAGAATTGATTTATTATTGATTAAGAAAGTAATGGAGAAAATGTTAATTGTGCAAATTAAACTTAAAAGTATCTCCTTTATATGTTCCATTTTTCCAGGCGGCCATTTGTTCAACATTTACCAGCACACTTCTGGTTTTATTCCAGGCTGATCTATCTACCTGCTGCTGAAATGAAACAGTCTGTGTAAAAACACTTCACAAACTTGAACGTACAATGGAAATATTAGCAACTCGTATCATTACCTGTGTGACCCTATTAGACAAGTCACTGTACTTCTCAATGTCTCATTTTTCTTATCTGTAAAATAAGTCCCTAAAGTCCCTTCCTAAAGACAGTATCACGTAGCTACACTTAACCTCTCAGTGCTCTGGGCAACTCTCTAAGACATGGGCTCCTAAGCAGGAGTCTGTTAACTAGTTTCTGGAAAAATACTTTGATAATTTTATTTGATATAACTGATTTCCTTTGTAATCTTATATATTTTGTTTTATGTGTTTAAAAGCATTCTGAGAATGCTTTTCCCTAGATTGTCAAAAGTGTCCAAAATACACAAAAAGCTTAAAAATCCCTGCTCTAAGACTATAAATTTCAGAGCAGATGCCAACTTACATTAATAGAAGCAATTTCCTCACCAGAAATTCCCTTTACCAATGAAATCATTGTACCAGAAACCTCTATCCCCACCTCCCCCCATAAAGGTCCCCTTAAGAGTTAAATCTATGATGGTATGAGAATTTCCAGTGAAGATCCACTGGGCCGACAGCCCAGATGTTTCAAGCCAATGGTATGGATGGATTGACATAGCAGCTAGGTCCCTAGAGCAGAGAATCCTAATTTCCCTCAGTCTCTTTTCATACCCTTCCTCTAACATACTCCCACCTCTAATCCTAATCAAAAAATAAGAGCTCTCTGTAAACCAGAAGACCATTTGGAATCAGTACATACAACTTCTCCAAGCATAGAGAAGAATGATGGAGATAAAGAAATTAGGGATTGAATTAATATCAGAATCATAACTAGATAGCACTAGCTAACAAAACACTTTTTATATAATATATATTCATCATATAATATATAAATAATATATAATTATATATAATATATAAATATAATATTAATAAATATATTAGTAAATTAAATATAATACAAATGAAATGTATAAATATTATATTATAAATTATATTAATATTTCTATAGTAATTTGAACCTCACAAGAACCTTGGGAGGTAGGTGCTATTATAGAGAAGGAAACTGGGTCACATAGTCATTAAGTGTTTGAGCCATATTCAAACTCTTCCCAACTCCATGCCCAGAATCCCAATCACTGGGATACTCACTCCCATCCAACCCGCCACACTATAAAAGGAACAGTACTGAAAAGGAAAATTAAGTTATTATAATTAAGTTTGTTTTGAGAATTCTGTGGCACTTATTGAAGTAAGTGGAAACATTCTAAATCTTGGCAAATCTGGTTTAGAACAGACTAGAAGGGAGTCGAGAAGATAATTAAAGACTGAAGAGATTTGGAAAGAGAAAGAGCAGAAGACTAGAGACAGCAAAGGGAAAAACATTCCTCCGAGACCTAAAGGAAAAGATTCAAATCCTGAAATTTTATTCTGAATCCAAAGGGAAAGCCTAGGTTCAGCTAAGAAAATGAGAATGAAGCAATTGTTAAACAACAAAAACTTCTGGTTAATTTTACGTCTCTTTCCTCATGAATAGGTTGGCTCATCCCAGAAAGAATGTGTCTACTATTTTCTTCGTTCCCCACATGGAGAAATCTGAGACACAGATTGAGCAAAGGACCTGGCAGGGCACACAGGATATTTCATGGGCAGAAGTCAGCCTCTGCACTCCTACCTTGAAGTACTCAGGTCATTGTGGCATCCTTAGAACTCCTCTGCCTTAAATTACCTCCCCCAGGTACTTACCAACTTATTGCACTCCCGGAAGGTGTCACTAGTCAGGATCCTACAAGAGGCATCTACCATCGTCTGCTTCATGACATTGTTTTGACAGGTGGCAGGGGCACCATCCAGTAATACCTGGGGGACATCGAGGAAGATGACATAAAGAGAACTGATTGAGCTCAGCCCAAACTGGAATGATAGGTCTGTTTTGGCCCCTTCTGCCACTATATCAATCCCCTCCTATTAGCATCCCACCTTCTATCCCTAAGATGAGAAGGAGGAGGGAAGAAAAAGTCAAAGAACCAGGCTTCCCTGAGCTCGGCCAACAAAAGCAAGGGCTACTCACTTCAGTGGTGTCGGCACACTGTGGGTTCACTTTCCAAGAATTTCCAAAGTCCACTGGGCCCATCTCCAGCTGCAGGCTGCTGCTGGTGAACTCATTGTTTTGGTTGCCATCAAAATTCCCACACAGACCACACACTCTCTCCTAGCAAAGCAAGAGTTAACAAGATAAGGATGCTCAGTCTGAGAGAAAGGGCTTTCTAGAGATGTTGAAGAGGTTTGTGAAACAATAAATAAGGTATGGCTGGGGAGAGAGGAAGCAGAGATTCGTCTTATACTCACTTAGAGTTCCCTTGGGGGCAGTTTAATGGTATGGTGAACAGAGTGCTGGGCCTAGAAATAGGAAGACTCATCTTCCTGGGTTCAAATCTGGCCTCAGGCACTAGTTGTGTGACCCTGGAGAGGTCACTTAATTCTGTGTGCCTCAGTTTCCTTATCTGTAAAACGAGCTGGAGAAGAAAATGGCAAATCACTCCAATATCTTTGCCAAGAAAACTGTAAGTGGGGTCATGAAGAGTGGAACGTGACTGAAATGACTCAGCCATAAGAGTTCTCTCTCTCCTAAGTGAGCCCCATTATAAAGTTACTCACAGAATATGTGTATTAGCAAGCACACTAGCACACCCAAGATGGAATGTTAGTGCAGCTTCTTTGATCTGCTTTGCTAGAGGAAAGACAACTTTTAAAGGGGTCAACAATCTTACTTAATAGATAAGTAGAAAATACAAGCAGAGAAATTAGCACAGAAATTCGACAGGGCTCCTACTGTCTGAACAAAGTAATGCAACCATCTACATACGCACCGGATGGGGAGAACACAAACCTCTGAGTAGTCAGGGGGCTCTTAACAAACAGCTACTCAGAGTCCTGTCCAGAGAATCAAAAGGTCCTTCTCATCAGTGACCCCTCCAAAGTAAAATACCAAACTCCTAGTATATATAGTTTTCAACTAACAGGTTCAGAGCCAGAAGATGTCACAACCCTCATGACTCAGTGCCTAATTAGCTCAGTATCAAAAGGTGGGAAAGTCTCCCTGTAAGCAAGTCTCTCCCTAAGCAAGCTCCTCCTTAGGCAAGCTCCTCCACCAATGGGCTTTGTGTGACTCAGGATGTATCACAGCCGTGAAAGCATTTAGACATCCGTGACTGAAATACCTCTGTGCCTTTAGACCTAGGAACATGACTCCTGTTCCAAGGGAAAAGGAGACACATATGGTCACTTAGGCCTATTAATGGATGGGGAAGATATTATTCCCTTAACATTACAACGGAAAAGCTGGAAAAGACACAGAAAAATCTCGTGAAACCTATTCATTTTGCATCTGTTTGGTACTCAAATGTCATCAGTGTCTCCAACTGGACTCTCTGACTGGAGGATCCGGCCATGGGTTTTAGAGCTTCTATTTAAAGAAAGGACTTAGCAAGTTTTCTTCCCATTTACCACCAACTATACTACTCTCGAACTTCTTTGGACTTCTTCATCCTACCCATGGCAGGTACTTTACTCCTAATAACCCTCCTCATTCCCTGCTTTTTAGCTGTCATTCATGTGTTGTGTACCCCCACTTAACTGTAGGCTCCTTAAGGGCAGGGGTTTTCTTTGTCTTATTTGCATGTGTATCTCCAGAGCTCAGCAGAATATCGAGCACATAGTGGGTGCTTAATAAATGTTTGTTGACTGACTATACATGAAGAAGCCACGGTTTAGAAGTGATTTGTCTAAAGTCCTGCAACTTAATAGATAGAGCAGGATCCTAAACATAAATCAGTTCATTTCTCACTACTCCACACTATCTGCCTTACTAAAGAGATATGACTTATGTGGGTTCATGCCCTTTATCAGAGGCAGAGCTTGGCCTGGGTCAACCTTGACCATGAAGTCTCCAGTCTGACAGTTTACCCTATGTCCTGAAGGGGTAGAGAGGCAGGTGATCTGGGGGATGGGGGGGGGGTAAGGAGGAGAATAGGAAGGGGGCTTGTTTAATAGCAATAATATTCTGTAATTGTGTTTTCATTTGTTTGAAAGCTGACTTAATAGAAGTATCTTGAACTAGGATCTATGGACTGGCCTGTCCACACTCCATTCACTTTTGAGTTCCAATCCTAGAAGGAACCTTGACAAATCATAGCATATCCAGGGAGTCTTAAGCCACGTCATAGGAGACAGAGTTAGAAGAAAAGAGGCTCTTCAGTCTAGAAAAGAGAATATTCTATAACTCTAAGATATTCAAAGGCTATCAAACAGATAATGTTGTGGTTCAGTTTTTTTTCAGTCATGCCAATTCTTTGTGACACCTTTTGGAGTTTCCTTGGCAGAGATTCTGGAGTGGTTTGCCATTTCCTTCTCAAGCTTATTTTACAGATGAGGAAACTGAGGCAAACAGAGCTGTGACTACAGCTAGTAAGTGTCTGAGGCCATATTTGACCTCATGATGACTCTACCTGACTCTAGGCCCCAGTGCTCTATCTATTGCACCATCTAACTACTCCAATAGATAATGAAGTAGATTTTTTCTCTAAAATGCAGAAGTAGGTCAATTGTTAGAAGTTATAAGGAAAGAGATTTTACTTGAATTTTAAGGAAGAACTTTACCACATTTGGAACAATCCCAATATAGAATGGGTTGTCTCATGAAATAATAAGTTTCTCCTTCACCAGAAGGGTTTGAGCACTTGCAGAAATGTTGAAGAAGATGTTTTTTTTAACTGGGTAAGATGTTGGACTAGGTGACCCTGTATTCCTGTCCAACTCTGATTCAGGGATTCTATGAATGTGGATGGATCACATACTCACAATCAAAGAAGGATCAAATGAATGATGGGAAAGGAAAATAGGAAACAGCAGTGACAGAAAAGAGAAGGCCACTTACCTGATATGTTTGCTTCAGAACAACAGAGATTCCCATGTTCTTATCCCAGATAACGGAGATCCCTTTGCCTAGTAACAGGATGTAATAGCGGCCTGACTCCATCACCTCAAAATGAGTCTCATCTTTCAAAAGCTTTTTCACATTCACCTGAAGGGAGAAACAGATAAGATAAAGAAAGTGAGATGAAGACATCCACGTTCATCTCCAAAACCCTTCCAAACAAAGCTTCGGAGAACCAACCATCCCTTTCTCAAAGTTGTTAGCCCTTTGCCTTCAACTCAATGACTTTCCATCCCATATGTACCACATGGTCATTCAGGAAACAAGAGTAGAAACGGGAATAATATTAATCATAACACCAAAGACACAGTAAAAACAATCGAGGGGTCAACCACGCAACCACAAAAAGGGACCTCCATAAACAAGTGTTGTTTGAATGTGTATTTCCCCTTAAACAGGTTCTAATGGGATGGATTAACAATACCATTAAACAAATAGAAAACATATCACCTTTCAACATAATTGTGTTAGTCTATCTACTTTCCCCAGATTTTCCCAAATCCCCTAAATATTGTACTAATAATGTATCTGATGGCAAGTAGCCATACCCTGGACAAACACATGGTAATTCTGTGAATTATATTTAAACAGAGAACGTGCCTTAAGGGAACGCTGGGACCTTGTTCTCCTAGCTGGGGGATGCCTCTCCCTAAATACTATTTCAGGAAAGCCCCAACCATCCTTCACCTCGCTGCCTCCTCTCTGCCACCCACCCATGGCTGTGAACATACCCTTCCTCTCCCAGTTCTTGAACCGAATCAACTCTGCCATTGTCTCTAGATGAGGTGTATCACCTCCCCACTAAGGCTCTGCTCCTCATTACAGTAACTTCCAAATGCCTCTCCCTGGTGCAGGTGCTGTTCCTCTCTTCTCCCCTCCCCACCCCCATTAGAATGCAAGTACCTTGAGGGATATTGTCTTCACTTTCACACTTCTGCTTCCAATTCTCAGTACAATGCGTAATAAACACTAACTCTGACCCAGAATGTGCTCAATATTTTTTTACTCACTATTATAGCATCCAAAATAGAAATATTTTTCCCTCTATGCTGTTAATATTTATTTCATTGATTTAGTTTTCTTGCCTTATTGCATTAACCTGAAATTCTAGCACTCTATCAAATGATAAGGGTGACGGTGAGAATTCCTGTGTAATCTCTTATCTTGTTGGGAAAGCTTCAAAGTGTAAGGATGAACAGGACTAGTCATAATCACTCCTTTATCCTGTTTTGGAAGAACATACTGTTAGTGGTTTGAGTGAATAGTTTAGCTTTATTTTATGTCATGGAGACCATGGAAGTCAGATGAAGCCTATGGTCTTCTTAAAATAATGTTTTGTTGTCCACATTCATAATTAAAGAAAATTATAAATATGTTAGAGGTCAATATAAAGATTTTTTTTCTATCCAAGCATACAGATCTCCTGAAATCTATCAACAGACCCACCTGTCTGTGGATCCAAGATTAAGATCCTTTAGTCTACTCTGTAGTCTACACCTTCATTGCCTTTACAACTTTGTGTAATGTGTCTTCTGAACCTACTTTAAGTGATTTCTCCAAAACTAACTAATTCCTTAACTGAGCAGTTCAATGACTTTTTCTCAGCCCTCGTTCATCTCAACCTCTCTGTGGCTACTGCTACTGCTGACTGCCTCCCCTCTCGATGTTCTCTTCTCTTTGGCTTCTGTGATACGGCTCTCTTGTTGTTCTCCTTTCATGGAACAGTAGAGAGAGGTCTGGACTTGGAGTCTGGAAGACCTGAATTTAAATCTGGCCTCAGACACTTACCAGCTGTATGACCCGGGGTAAATCACTTAACTTCTGCTTGTCTCTACTTCCTTATCTGTAAAATGGGAATAATAATGGCAACTACCTCCCAGGATGGTTGTTAGGATGAAATGAGATAATGTGTGTGAAGCACTCTGCAAATTTTAAAGCTTTATGTCATTTCTGGCTATTAGTTCCCATCCTTGGTTGTCCCTCATGGCTCTGTCCTGATCCTCTTTGCTCCTGTCTCTGTGATCTTTCCCTCATCAGATCCCATGTATTCAATTATTATCTCTGTGCAGATCACTGGAGCTATGTGATGGGTTCTGATCTCTCTCTCTCTGAGCTCTTGTGTTCATTCACTTGCTGAGTCTCATCAGCTCTACCTCCACAATCCCTTGAGTGGTATCCCAGTCCCTGGTAGTAGGATAGTAATTACCAGCAATAAGTACTAGAGGAAATGCACTCATCATTACAGTCACTTTCCAAAATGCCTCTCCCCGGCTGGAATAGGGGCTCTCTGTCCCCTAACTTTCAATTCCCTATTAGAATGTAAGAGTGGATACTGTTTTAGCTTCCTGTCTTTTTGTCCCCAGAGCTTAGCACAGTACTTGGCACATCAGTCAGTCATTTTTTCAGTCATATCCGACTCTTCAAGACCAAATTGGGAAATTGGGGTTGTTGTGTTTTTTTGGCAAAGATGCTGGAGTGATTTTGCCATTTCCTTCTCCAGCTCATTTTACAGGCAAATGTGAGGTTAATAGGGTTAAGTGGCTTGCCCAGGGTCACACAGTAAGTGTCTGAGGCCAAATTTGAACTCAGGATGAGGATTCTTCCTCATAGCTGCACCACTATCTATTTTTAATAGATATAATCCCAATAATGTAAAGGAAAACAACACTGAAAGGCTTTGGTGAAGTTTCCAATCATGACTCCAAAGAACTTCCTGGGGGCAAAGTATGCTTCCTGCATCTCATCAGAAATGGGTACACTGTTGTTATCTGGCCTGCATGTTCAAAGGGACCAGCGTCATCACAGGTGGTGTCATGACCCATGGGAGAATTGAATTTAAGTGAGGCACAGTTGCACAAAGTTGTCCATCTCACTTTTTCTTCCAGGGTCATAGAAGTCCAGCGACAGGACAAAAGTCAAGACAATCAGAGACAGCCCAGGAAGCAACAGATGGCCTTGGCATCTCTGATATCTGACCAAGCTCTAATAGCTCCACAGAGCCTTCAGCCACCTTCATGGTTGTTGAAATACTGTTCTCATCCACCCGTTCCTCTAAGGGAAGTCTTCACATTCTTTTTTTTTTCTTTTGGGGGTAAGACAGGGAAATTGGGGTTAAGTGACTTGCCCAAGATCACACAGCTAATAAGTGTTAAGAGTCTGAGGCCGGATCTGAATTCAGGTCCTCCGGACTCCAGGGCTGGTGCTCTATTCACTGCATCACCTAGCCTCCCCAAGTCTTCACATTCTTGGTATAGACATTCCACTAACTTACTGATGGATTTGAGGCCTGTCAGTTACCCTTAACCTGGTTCAATTCGTCTGCTGAGACAGTTTTACCAGGGTGTGGCTGGCATGCCTTTTTAGGTGCCTGAAGTCTGGGGGCAAAGGCTTTGACATCAGGGTCTCAAACAAAAGTCTTTTTAAATGTATCCCTGGGGGTTCTCCAGGGGCCAGCCTTTTCAAGCCGCAGTCACCTCGAGGGCTATTAGGACACACTATCAAGATCTTTATCTGAGTCCTGGATCAGGCCTCCTTGGCTCCCCACAGCCACTGTGCATGCTAGAGTTTCTTGGAGCCACAGGTGAGAGCTGGGTAAAAGGTAGATGCCAAAGGTGAATGAGCAGCCCTGAAAAAGTCTGGGGCAAGTCCTCCCACCAGAGATGTTAGTTCTCCTGAATACTCCATATATCCTCCATCGCTCTGAAGATTTGAACACTTGATCCTTGTTCTATTAGCAGCACCATACTCTAACCACGTTCATTAGCCCAATTCTAATAAGACAACAACTTCGTGGCAAATAGGGGTCTGGAACCGAGTTTATCAAATTCCCTTTGTTCAGTGTTTAATAAAAAGCAACAGAGAGACTAGTAATGAATAAATGCTTCTTGGGATCCTTGATCTTGAGCTTCAAAGTACCTCAGAGTGTATTTGATCCAGCCCCTTCATTTTATAGATAATGTTAAGTGACTTGCCCAAGGTCACACCGGTAGTAAGTAATTAAGGTGTTTTGACTCCAAAACCACTTTCCAGTCCCTCCAAGACAAAAGATATAGAGAAAGAGACATACATACATACATGTGTATATATATATATATATATATATATATATATATATATATAAAATATGTGGGGGTATATATGTTTATGAATATATATGTATGTATGTATACATATGAATGTGTATGTATGTGTTTGTATGTGTATGTATACATGTGTGTACATATGCATATGTGTGGGTAGATAGGCCAATAGATACAAATTAGATATAGACATAAACATAGACATAAAGACACAGACATAGATATAGACATAGACATAGACATAAAGACATAGACACAAAGACATAAACATAAAGACATAGACATAGATATAGACATAGACATAGACATAAAGACATAGACACAAAGACATAAACATAAAGACATAGATATAGACATAGACATAGACAAGACATAGACACAGACACAGACACAGACACGGACACAGACATAGACATAAAGACATAAACATAAAGACATAGACATAGATATAGACATAGACATAGACATAAAGACATAGACACAAAGACATAAACATAAAGACATAGACATAGATATAGACATAGACATAGACATAAAGACATAGACACAAAGACATAGACATAGACAAGACATAGACACAGACACAGACACAGACATAGACATAAAGACATAGACATAAACATAAAGACATAGACATAAACATAGATATAAAGACATATACATAGATATACACATAGGCATAGACAAGACATGGACACAGACACAGACACAGACACAGACATAGGTATAGGTATAAATAGATAATCAGAGGAGAAAGAGATGAGCTTGGTACCTACCTCCCCATCAAACAGCTCGATCTCTCCCTCCTCAAACAGAATGGTGATCCGCTTGCTGCACTTCACTGAGGAGAAACTACAGTCTTCATTCTCTACCAGGATCCGAAAGGTTCCAGGGCTGTTGCCACAGTGGTCCTAGAAAGTGGGGGAAATGATGAGAGTTCAAGTTCTGGGAGACCTTTATGGTTTACAAAGGGCTTCCCTCACAAAGACAGTGCAAGGTAGGTGCAAGTATACCCTCATACTACAGATGAGGAAACTGAGAGGAAGAGAGGTTGAGGGATGTGCCCAGGAACATAGTAAATACTGGGAGGAGAATCTGAATTGCTATCTTGAATGCCAGTACCATTTTCACCATGTTGGTTTGGAGAAAGTGTCCACCTCCCTCTTAGTTCCTGCCACTATCCTTCCTTCTTCTGACCACAAATCAGAAGACTCACATGGATATTACTCAAAGGTCTTTATCAATGGTAACAGGTGTGTGTGCGTGTGTGTGGAGAGGCAGTGAAGACTTTATAGGTTTAACATATGTTGATGTGATCTACAGGCTACTAGATATAGTAACATAAGCTTGTGCAATAAAGGAGTGGAGCATACTCTTTGATTGATGCACTTGTCTGTTTTTTTCTTTTTTAATGATGTCTACCAAAAGAGCACTTAGGTGGCACAGTGGATAGAGTGCCAAGCCTGGAGTCAGGAAGATTTATCTTTATGAGTTCAAATCTGCCCTCAGATGTTTACTAGCTATATGACCCTGGACAAGTCACTTAACCCTGTCTGCCTTGGTTTCTTTATCTGTAAAATGAACTGGAGAAGAAAATTGCAAACTCTTCCAGTTTACCTTGGTTTCCTTATCTGTAAAATGAACTGGAGAAGGAAATGGCAAACTCTTCCAATATCTTTGCCAAGAAAAGCCCAAATGGGGTCACAGAGTCAGATGTGACTAAAGAAACTGAATAACAACTGAACCAAAAGGTACCTCTGATAAGTACCTATTAACACAGTGTCTAGGGTCTGTCTACCTCTCTTAGACTCAGGTCTCCCTGCCTCCAGGCCTGATGCTCTGTCCACTGCACCATCTAGCTGACTTCCTTGCAATAGCAAGTTTTATTATCCATATTTTACAGACAAGCAAACAGAAACTCGTTCAAATTAAGCAGCCTATACATTCACACAGGTGATATTAAAGCTGAAGCTCAAACCTGTGCCTTCTCAAAGTTAAATGTTCTGTTCAATACACTGCACTGCCGCTCAATAGATGGAAAATGGACCTGTACACACCAAGCCATAGGCGCCTTCTCTGCAGAGAGCAGCTCAGGAGCCTACATGAAAAGCTCTAAGATTACAGGACGTCCCCACCTCTCCGTCCATCCCCACAAACAAATACTCCTCTATCATCCCTAGTCCTTACCTGCACCAAAACATACTGACATTTGCCTGGGAATGTGTATTTGAGGCCGTCAAAGGTCAAGTAGTGGGCAGTGCCAATCACCGAGCAGGTAGCATCACACACTGTGTCTGTACAGTCCCATCTTCTATTACGGCACACACTTGGGAAGAAAAAGAGACCAGAGAAGGATGATGTGGCGAGAAACAACATGGTGGCATGGAGGGAGTGCTGGCCCCGGAATCAGGAGGTCTCTGCCCAAATCAGATCTCTGACATTCACCAGCCACATGACCACAGGTCAGTCAAATCACCTCTTCTGACTTTCAGTTTCCTCACTTGTAAAATGGAGCTAATAATTCTTTGTACAACCTACCTCATGGGGTTATTGTGAGGAAAATACTGTGTGAGCCTTCACAGACACCCAGACCTAGAGCTGGAAGGGCCATCAGAAGCCCTATACTTCAAACACACACACACGCACACACACACACACACATTTTACAGATGGGGAGACTGAGCCCCAGAGTGGTTGTGACTTACCCAAGGTTATTCTTGTAGTAAATATCAGAGTTAAGATTTCACTCCAGGTCCTTTGCCTCCAGAATGAGTACTTTTTTACTCCATCTTAAAGTGCTATGTAAATTATTATTCCAGCAGAGTATACTTTTTTTTTAAAATCTGTCAGTTGGGGTAGCTTCATGGTGCAAAGAATAGAGTACCAATCCTGGAGTCAGGAGGATCTGAGTTCAAATCTAGCCTCAGACACTTAACATTTACTAGCTGTGTGATCTTGGACAAGTCACTTAACCCAATTGCCCTACTTTCCCCCCTCCAAAAAAATAAAAAAAGAAAAATGAGTTATTTTCATATTTATATTCATAGCTCTAACGCAGCACCTCACTAGGTAACACAGCGCATTGGACCTGGTATCAGGAAGATCTGGGTTCAGATCCAGCCTCATACTTACTAGATGTGTGACCCTGGGCAAGTCATTGGAGGCTTCTTTCAGCCTCAGTTTTCTCATCAGTAGAGTAAGGATAATAATAGCACCCACCTCCCGGGGTTACTGTGAGGATAAAATAATTTTTGTAAAGCATTTTGTGAGCAAAAGCGCTATATAAATGCTAACTTTTACTGAAGATATTTAATTGTTTGAATTAATGGGCAAAGAAAGTGATTGCTTACTTTCTTTGAGTACCCGCCCCCAGCTCTGACTTTTTCTCTGCTCTCTCAGGCAGCCTTCAGGAAAAATAAGGATTCTAATCTGTGGCCTATAACGCATGTGCTGCTCCAAAAATACATTTTGCACAGATGACTTCATCTGTCTTTGAAGATAAGATGGCACCCAGTCAAGAGAGAGGTAGAAGCCAAGGAACTGCTGAAGGAGAAACTGAGGCATTCAGTAGGGAAGACACAGCCAAGTTCACCCAGTCAGGGAGGGGAAAAAAATGTAACAGTCCAGAACCGGGACTGTTATCAAAGGGATTTGTTCTGCGAAGTATAGATTCATTCAGAGGGCTGCCCTTGAGGGCCTGGAGGGCTACGTGTGGCCTTGAGGCTGCAGGTCCCATAGCCCTGGTCCAGACTCTCCATCCCATTATAACAGATGGGTCCTACAAGGGCCTGGAAGCATAATAGCGCCAATGCAGGGGGTCAGAGCGGCTCACAGTGGGAGGTAGAAAACAACCACCCTGAGCTGAGACCATCATAGGCAGAAGGGTTTGAGCAACAAACCATCATTCTGTTGATAATATAAATCCTTCCCTTTGTATCGTGCCCTCTCTTAATTTGAAGCGCTATGGCTCCTACACTTGACTCACCGTGATATCCCAGCTCCTCTCAGATCACAATATGGAGGACATCCTCCCATCTTTTGCTCAGGTCCTGTCAATTGTTCCTAATAATCAGTACTTGTGGGCCCTATTGCCCATCAGGGAGCAGGGGTTTAAGACATACTACTACTATTACTTATAAGGCTCAACCATTGCTTTGATGGAACAGAACTCCACAAGTCACTGTGGGCCTAAAATATTTTTTAAAATGAGGCAAAGCAGAAATAGTCTTAGCAACATAAATGACTACAGAATGACTAAAAAAATCAAGATCCCAGAATCACGAAATATTAGACCTGACACTGGGGTAGGGAAACCCATCCTGCCCTACTAGAAAGTTAGAGGGCCAATGGAGGAGGACATAGGAGACAGCAGATTGGGGGAGGGGCTTTACAGTGGGATCACTGTTTGGGGGTTGTGGGTAGAGGAAAGATGGGGAAAATTTTGCAACTCAAAATCTCGTGGAAATGAATAATACAAACAAGAAAATAAATAAAATAATTCAAAAAGAAAAAAATATTAGACCTGAAAATTAGACATCTAGGAAATTACTTACCCAGAGACATTCAGCAAGTACACAGTAGAGCCTAGTAGAGTCAAGTCCTCTGACCACCTCCCCCCAAATCACAGATTTTTCCATTACAAAGTCATGTATGAATATTTTGGGGGACATGGAGATAGCTAAGGAGCAGAGTGAACAGGGTGCGGGATCTGTCATCTGAAGGATAGGGCTTTGCATCCTGCTTCAGACATTTACTAGCTGGGTGATGCTGGCCAAGTCAATTAACCTCACCAGACCTCAGTTTCCTCATCTGTACAATGAGAGGGTTGAATGTAATAGCCTCTGAGGTCTCTTACAACTCTAAATCTATGGTCCTATGCCATGCAGGCCATGAATATGGTATCAAAAGCTTTAAATCCAGAGAGATTTGTCTTCTGCCATAAAACTAGCCCAAGGCAATTTCTCCCAGCCTACTCCAAACTCTGTAAATTTTACAAATATCAAAAAGGTATCAAGCCTAGAAAAAAAAAACCAACACTACAATCCTACTCCAAATTGTAGTCACAGCCCTCTCTGGGCCACCTCCCCATCAATGCTTAACACACTCCAGAAGCTGAAAATGAAATGTATACAACTGGAAATGAGAGAAGTTTCAGAGAGGAAAGACCTATGGCTCTCCCAAGGAATTATTCAATGCCCCCTTCTCAAGCCCAAAGCTCTCCAGAGGGAAGGCCTTTCATCGTGTACTTATGGGGTGGAAGGTCAAGGAGAATAGTGAAAGGGACAAAGGACTGGAAGTCGGAACACCTGGCTTCTTTCTATTCCCAGTTTGGTCATAAACTTGACGGTTCATCGTTGAGCAAATCATCTAACTTTCCTTGACCTCTATATCCCTGCAGATGTCATAATTCCTAGGACAATGCTCACAGGATCAAACATGCAAAAACACTGATGACAATGACTCTTCAATACTTCAAGGATATATAACTTCTTCATCATCTATCATTTCTGCATCAATGATGCAAAGAGTATCCCTTGCCCACACTTTAGCAGAGAATCTGGTCACCAAAAGTCTTCATCTACCAGAGTCTCTCCTTCAGGGGATGAACCTCTCTGAATTTATGGGGGGCTTTGGACAAGAATCACATCAGGTCAGGCATCACCTGAGGTCTTTCCAGATTGGGAAGACCCATCAAAGTCTGCAATTCTCCAGGACTGCCTTCACATCACAATAAGGCATTGGAATAGATATTTAGGCTTAGGTGCCTTTTGAGGTCCTTCTAAACCTGGGCAAATAGAGGCCCTGAACACATGCAGACAGCACTATTTGCTTGGCTGACAATTTCTTCACATGTGGGATGTTAGGGAGCTTTTATCTGGGAGAATCATGATCATCTGTAAGGAAAGTACACTGGAGAAACTGTGGAGTACTTGTGGTTCTTGACAGTTAAATATATGGGAGAAAAGAAGCTCACTGATTGGTTGTGGATGAATTTGGAAGCTGGCCTGCCATCTTTAGCTACTTATTCTTTGACCTCATTTGCTCATAGGAGATATGGAGATGCTTTCACACATGATGCTCAATGAAAAGAGGGGACCTTGACCTGCAGAGTTTAGACAGATCAGAATCCAGGCCAATGACTGTAGTCAACCCAGCCATCAATACTCCCATGGAGCAATGGAAAAATCTTTGGGAATCTAGCCCAGCAGTAGCTAAGACAAGAACTCCTCCTGTTGAGATGCTACCTTTGGATGGGTACTTAAAGGAATCAATGCTATGTACGAATTGAGCTAAGTTTTAAACTGACTCCCCTAAACATGGAAGGGAAAGACATTCAGGGGAGAATGTGTCCTTGAGTTGTTAGGGGAAATGTTTTAAAATTATTACAATACCTTTGAAGTAAATATCCTTTGTAAAAGATAATTTATACTTAAATTAGTTTAAGTGTTAGGATGGAGTTGGGGCACTATTCATCAGCCATCACAACAATGGGGGTGGACACAGATGATGAGGTCTCAAGGCAATAGCAGTAGAGAAGAAATTCCTCAGAGCCCCTGGAGGGGATGGGCCAGAGAGAGAGGGCCAGAGCACATGAGCTGCTCCAGGTTTCTGTGCCACTTAGAGGTGATGAAGGCATTCCTTTAAGAACTTCTCTTTGCATTTTACAGGTGATGAATCTGAGTCATGGGGAGGGAGAAAGATGTGCCTGAATTCCTACCAAATGAAGGTGGGAAGTTCCTTTCAGTTCTAACTGTCCTTTTCAGTTGTCATCATGATGCTTCCCATTTCTTCTCCCCCCTTTCTCACACCCTCCTGCCTCCGTTATTCCCATACTACATCTTACCAAGTATTACAGTCTATCTTCACCATTTCTCCCGGGGCATACTCTTGGCCTTTGTGGAAGCAGGGACATCTTTCTGGGGCGACACATCTGTTTCCATGACGGACCTAAAAGAGACAGAAACCAAAGGCTTTGTGGGTGACAATAACTCACCTGAAACCTCACTGTGGTAAAACATGCCACTAACCAACACTGGGACTGGGAGAATGGTAGGGCCTTGGTTGGAGGATAATATCAACTAAAGAGGAAAGACTAAGCCCAGGACTAGAAACTTTTTAAATGTACATATAGATTTATTCTGAACCATCAATTTCTCCACTCAAAAGGTCCTCTACCCTAGGAGTCAGAGCTCAGTCCTAGGAAAGACAGGATAAATGCACAAAAGGTTTTAGAATAACTGACCAATTTTCTGAGAAATCTGTGCTGGAGAATGCAATCAAAACACACATTCAATACACATCCCTCCCACACATATACACACATACACATTGTCACCCACATATATACCTCAAGGTCAGTAGGGTTAGGTTCTAACCCCTGTGAACTCAAGTCTGGACTAATACAGATCATAGAACCATAGACTAGAATCATGCCTCCTAGAATGTGACTAGAAGTCTTGGAGGTTGGATGACTACTTTAGGGGAATGTCATAGGAAGGGAACTCTTGTTCAGGTCCTGGTTGAACTAGACAGCACCTGAGACCTTTTCTAGACATGAAGTTCCAGCAGCAGCAGCTAGAAATTACATAGGACCTACTGCGTGCCAAATGCTTTAAAAATATTATCTCATTCAAACCTCACAACAACCCTGTGAGACAGTGTCCTTATTTAACCGATGATGAAACTGAAGTAAATTGAGGTTAAGGTACTTGCCCTGGTCATGTAGCTACTGTTTGCATCCAGATTTGAATTCAGATCTTCCTGATTCCAGGTTTTGCATTCTATCCGCTGTGCCACCAAGCTGCCTCTGTGATATCTGATATCTGTGATATCAGAGCTAGAAGCAAACTTTAAAGTCATCTAGAAGGCTATGACCTTGAGTGAGTCATTTCACTATTTGGGGTTATCTGATCGCCCTCTCATTTTTCAAATGTGGCAGCTTAGGTCCAGAGAAATGACATTACTTGTCCCAAATCAAAATGAGAAGATAGTGGTCTAGATTCCGTGTCTCCTGACTCCTATTCTAGTGTTCCTTTCGTGCCAATAGAAGCACTATGCAAATGTGTTGGTGTGGTTATTATTATCATCATTATGTTCAATTAAACCACCCTCCCTCAGTTCCCTTGGAGTCTATTTGGGTTCTGAGGCTCTCTCTCCTCCCTCCAAGTGCAGAACTAAAGGTCATATTTAGTCCTGGATCATTAGTCATTCAGTGCTCCTCTCACTTTTCCCATCCAGTCAGTTCAGTCAAGCCTCTATTAACAAGAAAGACGTATGCTAATAATTTCACTTCGTTGTGACAGAAACTATTGCCCTACTAGTACAGGGACATGTTCTTGAATACGGATTCTTTAATAACAGTATCTTGTATTTAAATAATGCATTGAAGCTGAAAAAGCTCACAACAGCCTATGCATGAAGAACAATTTTGCATTTTTCAAATAAATAAACTAAATCTCTGAAAGATAATACTGCAGGTGTGAACTTGAGTGACTAGAAGGATGAAAGTGTCCTTAGCAGAAATAGGAATACCACTTCTCTTGCTGTATTCTCCCAACTGGACCTCCAGTTCCCCCTATCCATCTTCCCCCACCCACCCCCTCACGTTGATTGGTGGACTTGCAGCTCCTACCCTGGGGCCATGTCGATTAGTAGAACTCTAGCTCCCAGGCTGGGGTCATGTTGAATGGTGAGAGCTCACTATTATCAAACCATCCCTATCTTCCTGCTTTGTCACCAATGCTAACATTCTTCCCCTCAGCCTGATACCTCCCCTCCCTCTACACACACACACACACACACACACACACACAAACACACGCATGCATGCATGAATGCACACACGCACACACATGCACACATACATGTGCGCGCACACACACATGCACATGCACACGTGCGCGCGCACACACACACCTATAGCTTCTATTCAATTCTTTTGAGGCTCCACTGACCACACCTATGACTTTCTCCTTCTCCAGACATCACTCCCCCATATGTTTTGTTTCCCCATTACAATAAGTTCCTTAAGGATAGAGATCACCTCTCTTTTTTATTAGTATCCCCAGGGCTTTGTACCATGCCTGGCATATAGGAAGGCTTTAAAATATGCTGTGTCATTCATTAATTCAAGTTCAAAAGAGAGGTGGACCTTCAGAGAAAGATGATGAGTTTTGTTTTGGGCACACTGAGTTTGAGATGGCTCCAGAACATGTATTTGTAAATGTCTAATATGCAGTTAGCGATATATGACTGGTGCTCAAGAGAAAGAGTAGGGTTAAATTATGAATTACAGATGATTCCACTTTATTCTTTCAAGGGCACTTGCCTTTTAAAAGAGCATGGTTATCAACCTAAATGAATCTTCCATTGACATGATTTCTGTCAGTTTGTTGAAGTAAGAACTTCAGAAACTGTGGGAAATTTTCTAAATGTAATGGGGCCTTGGCCAATGAGAGTTCCATTCTGAGAGCATGTGCAACTCTGCCTGGTGCCTGAGTTTGAAGTATCAGTGGGACCTCCAGTTTGAGATGTCCAATAAGTAGCTGGAGAGGGGAGACTATGAGTCAGGTGAAACGTTATGGATGGATAAATAAACCTGAGAATTATCTGCATAGAGACGATCATTGAAGCCATGGGAATTACTGAGATTTACCAAGTGAAATAATATCAATGGAGAAGAGGCAAGATGCAACAAAGGAGACTAAGGAATGGTTAGACAGTAGGAGAGAAAAGAGTATCAAGAAGAGAGTGATTAATAGCGTCAAAAGCTTCAGAAAGGTCAAGAAGGATGAGGATTGAGAAAGGCCGTTAAATCTGGCAGTTAAGAGATAATTGGTGAGAGTGGTTTCAGTTGAATAATGAGGTTGAAAGCCAGACTGCAGAAGGTTTAAAAGTGAATAAGAGAGCAGAGCAGGGGAGGGGCTGTACAGTGGGATGGCTGTTTTAGGGTTGGGGTAGGGGATAGACGGGGAGAAAAACTGTAATTCAAAAATAAATAAATGATGTAAACAAGAAAACAAATTTTTTAAAAATTATTTAAATAAAAAAAATTTTTTAAGAAAAAAAGGAAAAATGTAAATAAATCATTTTTTAAAGTGAATAAGAGGAGAATAAATGGAAGTATCTAGTTTTTCCAGCTTCATCAAAGATTTAATCAAGAAGATGTGGCAGATTGTCTGATCAAGACAATGATGCAAGATTATTCCAAATGACTTGTGATGAAAAATATTATCCACCTGCAGAGAGAATTGATAAACCCTGAATACAGATTGAAACATACTTTTTTCACCCTCCTTAATTTTCTTGCTTTTTTTCCTTGCTTTTCTCCCCAGGATGGGTAATAAGAAAATATGTTTTGCATGACTTCATATGTATAATTTATATTGTATTGCTTGCTTTCTGAATGGGTGGGTGGGGGTAGGAGGGAAGGAGAGAATTTGGAACTTGAAATGTAAAAATGTAAATGTTAAAAAGATGACATATCTGGGATGGCTGGAGCAAGTGAAAATGCTTTTAAGAATGGGGGATGCATGCGTGTTTGGTAGGCAGCAGGGAAGGAAATAGTGAATAGGAAAGGACTAAAGATTAGAGAGTGGGGATGATAGAGGGGGCAATCTGGAACTAGTTGGGGATAACTTGCACTATTGAAATATTTTTTTAAGTAGCCATAACACAGACATCAGTAATAAGCATCCATCTTCGATCAAAAAATACCAGCCAAACGGTTCAAATATCACGTATTTGACAACTGGAATTGGAAGTAAGTCTTTAGTTTTAGTGATGGCTTTTGGGAGCTCTATTGTGTAATCCATATAGGTCACTTAAGCTCTCCAGGCCTCAGTTTCCCTAGATGCAAAATGAGGGGAGCTGAACTAAGTGACCTCCAAGGTCCCTTGCAGAGTTGAACACCCTGCCAGAAATAACTAACTTAGCCAACTGTACTCTGTCACCACCCTGTGGCTAAAACAGGTAATACTGAGATGCCAAAGAACAAAAGTTTGCTTATTTAAAAGGCTTATTTATTTGCTTATTTAAAGGCTCCAAGAGCCTTTTTTAAGGGTCTTCTCTGTGCTGGATGCTGGGAGTACAAGATCAAAAGAGAAAACAGTCCTTGCCCTCCAGTAGCTCACATCCTACTGGGGTGAAATAGCATGTACATAGGAAAAATCCAAGAAACCAAAGCAACATTACACAGGAATTTGTTGTTCAGTCACTTTCAATCATGCCCGGTCCTTCACGTCCTCATTTTGGGACATTCTTGGGAAAGACATTAGAGTGGTTTGCCATTTCCTTCTCCAGCTCATTTACAGAAAAGGAAACCAAGGCAAACAGGTTAAGTGATTTGCCCAGAGACACACAGCTAGGAAGTGTCTAAGGCCAAATTTGAACTCAGGAAGTGCTATGGAAGACAAAATTCTGGTAACACAAAAGGCCCTGGTGAAACATAGAATGGAAAGCCGATTATAGAAATCATTTTTTTCATACCGGGAACACAGTAAACATCTTTTGTAAAGGCAAATGAATAGGAGATGAAGGCAAGGGCAGGGGACCCAGCGGCAACAGAAAAGATTATCACAGATACAATGAGATGTCTGGTATTATAAATCTCACTTCAAGCCAAAACTGGTATTGAGTGTGATAAAAAAGCAGGTTTTGCTCTTGTTTGGGTCTGGGTTTGAGGTCTTTCTATATTGAAGGAGCACAGGACAATAGTAAATGATGCAGTGAAGGTGGAAATATTCGTCTCACTCATTTCTGAGTGATCCCTCTTGCTGGGGCTGAAGGGGTCCAAAATGGGACAGGAAGCATCCTGGCAAGCCCCACCTCAGTGGACTAGCAGGAGATCCTGAGCCCCAGGGTGGTGGAGCAGACAAGTACCAACACCAGGACGCCCATGTGCCTTGGTACAGCCAGGGGAACCAGTAAATACCAGCAAGGAGAACCACCACAAGCCCTGGCAGCCAGGCATCCACCAGTGGCCAAGCCTACCAATGCTCTAGCATACCTCTGGGTGAGGAGGTGACCTTAAGAAGCTGGAGCAGCCCCCCACCCCACAAGCTTCACTTTAACCCCAGAGAAATGCAGAAAAACGCCCCCTGGTCTCTGCACACACCAGCCGCCACCACCAGCTCCAGCTCAGTACCAGGTCAGCTTCCAGACCCCTACAGCCTCCAGCTACCAGCACTTGAGGCCCCAGCACACAAAGATAGTAATCAGGCCCTAGTCCCCAGCACAAGAAGCATAGGTCAGTGCCCCCTGTGCTCCAGAAGCAGAAATTAACTTTAAAAGTCAGGAAAAAGGCAAACACCATGAGCAAAAAGCAACAAAGAAAAGCAATGACCATAGAGAATTATTATGGGGATAGGGAAGATCAAAATAGAAATTAAGGAGAGGACAACATTGGCAATATATGCACATCTAAAACTCCAAAGGAGAATATAAACTGGTCTCAAGCCCAAAAAGACTTCTTGTAGGAGTTCAAGAAGGATTTTAAGACAAATAAGAGAGATAAAAGAAAATTTGAACAATTCCTTTAAAAATACAATTGATAAAATGGGGAGGGGGGAGTACATTGAAGAAAATAACTCCTAAAAAAAAGAAAAAACCAACTCCTTAAAAAGTAAGATTGGTGAAATGGAAAAGGAGGTACAAAAGCTAAATGAAGAAAACAGAACTTGGAAGGTGGAAACTAATTATTCTATGAGACATCAAGAATCAAACAGAATCGAAAGAACAAAAAAATAGAAGAAAATGTAAAAACAAGAATTACTTTGCTCATCTTATTCTGGTTAATTCAACCAAAGTAAATTGCATGTTAACTTTGTTTTCTAATGATGTGAACCAAACAATAATCCAATATGTAACAACGTGGCTACCAGCTAAGTGCATTTTAACTACCTGTTATTGGGATACGAATCTCCCAGTGACCTGACAGGTATTCAGCTCTTTCCCCTGAATCCATGCAAAGGATAAGGAATCCCCAATATGTCTTCATTTTATTCTTTTAGACTAGCCATTCACTCAGGATTTGGGATAACAAAATCTTCATTGTGCTTATTAATATTTAATTACATTTATTCTCATTTGTCCCCACCAAAAAAAAAATAAAATCCAACATCAACAGCTTCAGGGAGATTCATTCTGAAGGAGCCATGACTCTTGGTTCCTATTCCTGGAATCAATCCAGTATCCTAAATGATGCTTAAAAACCTCTTTCCTCTCTCCAAGCCTCATTTCCCTTCTCATATAGAAAGAAATGAATCTTCTAGGGATTATGTGAGAAGGAATAAAGCTATACATATGAAGGATTCTGAGCCCTCGAGGTAAGATGCTTATGGTGGCAGGAGGCTCCTTTCCACCCTAGGCCCTACTTCATTTTTCTGGTTCTTTCACAGATGTGAAGTCATCAATCTAGATTATAGTCTATAAACACCTTGAGCACAGAGAATGTTGTGAACCCTTTGTCTTTGCACCAGACAGCATCTAGCACAGTGCCTCACATACAGGGTCCAATAAATACCTGTCAGATTTCATTTAATTGAAGTGCCACCCACTCTAAATAATTGACTTATACTAAGGCATCAAAACAAGCCTTCCTTTGGGCACTATAGGTGGTGGGTAGGTTCTATAAGCATCAATATGGCCCCCAGACCAGTTCTACTAAGTTTTCAGCCTTTTCATAGGCCTGGTAGGGGACTCTGAGGAGAATTGGCAAGAAGTATTCCCTAGGACTTACTAACAAGTTCAGAAGGGTTTGGAGAGGAAAGGCATGGAATATATAACTCTTTGCAAGCCCGAAATTTCATCCTTCTTCTCAAAACTTACTTTGCAAAATTCTACTGGCAGATAGCTGAGTACCCAGGAATTATTAATAGCCCAAAATAGTCAGCCAGGGCTCTCCCTTTTAAATCCCTAGACATGCACCCCCTACTTCTACGCTATAAACATATAGTCTCACTGATACCATGTAGGAAAGAAAAATTTAGGGAAATTGATCATAAGCTCTTTGAGAACAGGAATCATTTCCGGTTTATTTTTTTTATATTCTCAGCACCTAGCAATCATGATTTCTACATAATCAGTGTTAACAATGTGCTTGGTGTCGAGAGAGATAAAAGTTTAGATTAGATAGGATACAGTCCTGTATCTTGTCGAAACTTACCTAAGAAGGAGATAAGACACAAACACTAATAACCACAATAAGCAATCTTACTTAAGTATGCTAGAGAGATGCAAAAAAAGGATGTGGTCTAAGGGGAAAGTCATTACTGATAGGACAGGGGTTTGAATGAGAGAAGGGAGACTCTGAGTTAGACTTTAAAACTTAGGGAGGACTCCAAGAGATGAAGAGAGAGAGAGTGAGGAGAGTGAGGACACTTACGCGTAAAAAATAGTACTGAGAGAAGCACAGAGGCCAGAAGAGTCCGGCCATAATCCTAAAGAAAAAATTCCATTTCAGAGCATGGAGCTGGACCACAAGAGAATCAGAGAGCCGATAAATGTAAGATAAAGTTCTAATTGGGCAAGTCACTTAACCCCAACTGCCCTCCAAAAAAAAAAAAGATAAAGTTCTAAAAAGTGCTGCCAGATCATGGAAGCCCTTGAATGCCCAGTAAGAAAATATAAAATTCACTTAGTAAGCAATAGGAAGCCACCCACGTTTTTTGAATAGAGAAATGACATGAATCAATCTACAAAAAAGAAAGATTATTCTGGCCATGGCATGAAGGATGGAAAGGCGGTAAGGTCAGGTAGTGCAGTGGAGAGAGCACTGGGCTTGGAATCAGGAAAACTCGTCTTCCTGAGTTCAAATCTGGCCTCAAATGCTCACTAGCTATGTGACCCTGGGCAAGTCACTGTTTTCCTCCGTTTCTTCATCTGTAAAATTAGCTGATGGAGAAAAAATTCAAACTATTACAAGTATCTTTGTCAAGAAAATCCCAAATGGGATCATGAAGGGTCAGACACAACTGAACAGCTAAACAACATAAAGGACAGAGTAGATAGAGAGTGGAGACAAGGAGACCACTAGGATGCATTCGCATTAGTTAAAGGAAGAGGAAATTTGGGCTTGTGTTAGGGTGAAAGCCGAGAGAAGAAAGGAGGTAAGAGAGGGGTAGAGCTGAGAAATGGGGGGAAGGAAAATTTGACAGACTTGGTAACTGAGTAAACATAAGAGGTGAAGAAAAGGCATAGATGGCACCAGCTTACCAACTTGGTACAAAACTTGTCACTGACAAGTTTTGTGAAGTCAGGACAGGAAACAGATTTAGGCGGAAAGATAATAAGCCCAGCTTTGAAAATCTTGAGGTATTCTGAAGTTTAAGATGGTGGTGAGACATTGTTGGCAGCGGGCAATATGGTTCTAGAGTTCAGAAGAGATTTCAGAACTACAAATAGAGAATAGGGAGCTATCTGCATAGGGCTGGAAAGCCAAGGGAGTGAATGAGACTTCCAAATGAGAAAACAGAGGGGGTGGGGGAAGGCTAAGGATGTAGTCACCTTAAGAAACACCCCTATTTAGTATTTAAGAAGACAAGGTAGAAATAAAGAAAAGACATGGAAAGACTGGTTAGAGCAGTGGTTCTCAACCTGTGGGTCATGTCAGAGGGGTTGCCTAAGACCATTGGAAAACATATTTCTGATGTTCTTAGGAACCGAGACACCACTCCTCTATCCATCTCCAGGAGGGTCTGCCTACATACAGACACGCCCACATACAAGCATTAAATGGTTTGTGGCCTTAGGAAGGCTGAGAACCACTGGGTTAGAGAGATAGGAGGAGAATCAAATCCTCTCTTTGAAGTCTAAATATCTAGTAGGAAGAAGCAGTCAACTATCTCAAATGCTTTTTTTTGCCTCTTATTACTCATTTCACAGAATCTTGAATTGTCATAGTTGGAAGGGACCTAAGAGGTAATCTCCTGCTTCACCAAATCCAGTTTTTGTCCTTATCAGAAAGATAAGCTGGAAAGAATAAGAGAGACACATGAAATCTACTCCTTTCCCTAGCCACCAGTGAAACCACACCTTACCATTCCTGGAGGACAGAGGCATCCAGAGACACAAGCATGGCTAATGCACTCCAAGTCATAATTCTGACAGGTCTTGGTGCATTCAATCCCTTCAGCTTGGGGGTTGTCAGCAGGACACACAAACTTGACCATGGGGGGCCGGCAACTTAGGCTCCTTTTGACTTGGAAACAAAAAAAAAATCAGAATTGCAATTGGGTTTATCTGCAACCATTGACCCCATCCAGCCTAAAGCAAGCAAATGAAAGGCCTAGGTGGGAAGATCTCTGAGGTCTCTTCCAATGTTCTATGACTGTGACAACATTAGGCATCTCCCCAATGACAACATTAGATAACATCTCCCCAATAGAGAGTATATAAGAAGGCTCCAGCTAGGCCAGAACTTTGCCCCAGTATCAGGCCAATTCAACTCCCAAGATCAATCAAGGCCCTCTTGACCAAGAAAAACTCAGATTATCCTCTTTTGAGTCTGGGTTTTCTCAATCAGCGTCCTCTCTGGGCACTGGATTTAGTTTCTATGGTTTCCACTCTCAGGTTTTACATCCTCATGTTTATGAAATATCTTCCTTTTTTCAGCTGTCCAAGTTATCTTGTTCTTTGCTCTTGACTAGAGAGGACGTATTTAACCTGTAGAATTTAGGTCTAGCAGCACACATACAACAAGCAGCTACCACCATCAGTCATGAACTTGTAAGCTACTCCCAAAAGATTTCTCTGAGACTTTATTTGTTGATGCCATGCACTGGAGCTCCTTTCTTCCTGCACTGAGTCCCTAACATGCTATCTATTCCTCCCCCTTTCTACTTCCTGATTTTCCTGGTCCTAATATTGATCTAGAGAAGACTGTTCTGCTACCACCCTCAACTCCAGAATGACAGTAAGCAAGACCTACTTACCAGACAACGTTCAACCTGAAAAGGTGCTGGGTCTTGGGGTTAAGGTTCCTTTTCTGTGAGTTTATCTCTGTTTTTGTCTCAGTGTCTGTCTTTGTATGTCTGTCCTCCCCTCTCTCTGTCTCTCTTTTTTCTTTCTCCCTCTGTCCCTCCCTTCCTCCTTCTACCTTTATCTCTTTTCCATGGGTTCAATTAACACTTTTGTGCAAGTGATTCCCAGTTTATATAAAGGATCATAAAATCATCAGCTTAGAGGTAGAAAGGACTCTGGTGGTCATCTAGTCTGATCCCATCATTTTGTAGACAGGGAAAGTAAGGTTCAGAGGAGTTACATGATTTGCCCGTGGTTGCATGAGGAGGAGTAGGAATAGAGCCAGAATTTGAACTAAGGCTCAGTCTGCAAATCCATCATTATTCCTACTGTCCCACAATGCTGTGCGCTCTAGATCCCTTTAATTTCAGTCTCCCATTTTGTTGTTGGTTGTTTGGTTATGTAAGTCATATCCAACTCTTTGTGACCGCATTTGGGCTTTTTTTGGCAATGATGGTGTAATGGGAATCTGAAGATCTTCCCAGTCCCTTGACAGGCTTAAGTGCATCTGAGAACCTTCCCTGATTTGAAACTATACTCTGCCCCCAATAGGCTGAATGTGGTCACAAGGAGCCTGTGGCAGGGGGCTTGTTTTTTCAAGAATGCCCACAACTTCTTACTTTGTGATTGGGCAGTGGGTCAAGAGGGTGTGACATTCTCTGACCCAGGAGAAGGCTACATATACCCCGATTGTAAAGTTTTGCTTTGGGGCTCACTTTGAGAAGAGTTGTGTGATTTGGCCAGACAAGATGAGAAACCCCGATGTTGGTGCTGCCCTCTCTGGTGAATTGTTATTTTCTGTTGTAACTTGTTTGTATTCTCTGAAGTTCAGGGTGCAGACTTTTTCCCCTGAAGTAAGTAAATGATATATGCTTGATTAAAGTAAGATTGTTAACCCATTTTGAGTCGCTTTCCTTTAGAAAAGCATATCTAAGAACCTGTGCTACCAGTCCTCCTGGGTGTTCTGGGGTGATTACTGCTACAGATGCTGAAGTGGTTTGCCATTTTCTTCTCCAGTTCATTTTGTAGATGAGGAAACCAAGACAAATAGGGTTAAGTGACTTGCTTAGGATCACACAGCTAGTAAG
>CM053597.1:152236375-152275355 GCA_028646575.1 Pseudocheirus occidentalis
ATACTTTATTTTATAAGCATTTAAAAATATAATTCTGAGAAAAGGTTCATAGGCTTCATCAGTCTGCCAAAGGGATTCATGACATCCATGGGATAGAGGGAAACCAATGGCACATGAAAAAATTGCACAGATTTACCTAGAGAATAAGCAACATGCAAATAATTAAGAGTTGACTACAAAGCAAGTGCCTCAATCCAGTCCTCCCATCTATACCCCACCTCCCACCGATTTATGGGTTCAATTTAAGATCATCACATTCAGTCACTGCCCAATTGCCTGCCCAGGATACATACTTAGCCGAGGGTTAAGATTACAGGGGTCGCTGTCCTGTTTCAGCAAATCTTGGCAATCTCCATTGAGCTTCCAGGAATTTCCAAAATCTTCTACCAAAGGCTCTATCAGGCCAGAAGGGGTGAGGAAGTCGTCTCCTTTGTTGCCATTGTAATTTCCACACAGGCCACAAGTCTTCCCAGCATATACTGGAGACAGCTGAGGAGTTAACAAGACCAGCTGAGAGGGCTCCTCTGAGCAGCGACAATTCCATTTTCCAAATACTTGTTATAATCAAATGGCTTTCAGATTAAAAAATAAATCTAGATTTAATAAAGGCAGCTGAACCTCAGGCTACTGAGAAAATGAGAGTTCTCTGCAGTTCATTTGCTCTGCCAATCGATTCTCTACCTTCAGAACCTACAATAATAGACCTTTAGGTCTGAAGGGACAAGACAACAAGCATTTGTTTATAATAATAGTACCAACCCCGTGTATGTGGTACTTTGCAGTTTACAGTATACTTTCCTCATAACAACTTTATTGAGTAAACAGTGTAGATATGATTGTCTTCATTTGTAAAACAAAGACGCCAAGGCCCCAAAGGGAACATGTCGTCCCCAAGGTCAGACAGCTCATAAGGCTCCCCTTCCTCCAAGGGGCAGCTAGATGGTGCGCTATTAGCTATAATTATTACTATTAATAATCAATGCCTATTCCCTTTCTTCCTTCCAAGTCTAGTGCACTTCCTCTATACCAATTTCACTCAGAAACTTGCTCAAAGCACATGACTTCCATTTTAACTTTCCCCAATTAACCCCACTAGCCTCTGGTCCCTCAATATTTATGAATTCATCCTGTACTAAATTCATAGAATTATAATGATGAGATTATCTAGTCCAACTTGTCCATTTTATAAATAAAATAACTACCTGGATCATAGCTCTAGAGCAGGAAGGCGCTTTAGAGGCCAGTCTAACCCAATTCCCTCATTTTACGGATGAGGAAACTGAGTTAAAGAATGTTTAAGTGACCTGCCCAAGTTCACACAGATCGAACCTAGGTTTTCTGACTCCAAATCCAGCATTCTCTGCATATACCACAACTTGAGCATTTATTGTGTGGTGCACATTCTAAAGATTTCTTTGCATAAGCATTCTGTCCTTCCTGTGAGGTCATTATTTCCCCAAGAGTCTCAGTTTTCTCATCTCTAAAAGGATAGTTTTACTACCATCCCAACCAGCACCACTGTGAGGTTCAGATACAATGATATAAATAAAGCTTTAATAAATATGAATTCTCACTATCCATCCTATTTCTTTCACATCTCCCCATAGCACCACACAGAAGACTTGGCACACAATGGGCATTGAGGACAGTGTCTTCAGTAAATGACCTTCCCTCAGGGATCTCAAAGCATCTAATAAGAACATCAGTTCAGCACCACTGAACAAATTGTGAATCTGAATGGCTGCCAGCATCCTTGTGGGAAGGCTGGAAAGAAACAATACTGTTTCTCCCTAATTCTAGGAGGGTTGGGAAGGCATAAGTGAAGCAGACATCAGGGAAATGAGTCTGGATGATTCACTCAGAGTCAGGATAAACAATCACTTTAAGACAAAGAACAGAAAAACAACCCAGAGATAAGGGTGCCCCTCCAGAGTCGTGGCTTAGTGTTCCCAGAATCCACTAGCTCCCTGAATGTCAAGAAAAAGCACCAATGAGCCCCAGATGGCTCAGCTTTGAGGGGTGGGTGATGGAAACATACTTGACCTATTTGCAGAGCAGAGACTAGAAGGAATAGAGAAGGATGCTTACTTAGCAAGAGGTCAGAGGGTATCTGCCCAGAAGACCATCTGAGCCATCAGGGAAGCCATGGTGTATAACCCCCTCATTTTATAGAGTCGATACAGAGAGGGGAGGCATTTTGCTCAGGGGACCACATATGCAGTAACGTCTAAGGCAGGACCTAAATCTTAGTCTTCAGGGCCCTATGCTGATGATGCGGGTGATCTGTGATGCAAAGCCCAACTTCAGAAACCTCTAAACTACTTCTTATATCCCGTCACACATGTCTCTATCAGTTTATGGCCACAATAAGCACCTGTTAAATTTAAACTGAGATCCCTGTCCCACATTATGTAGATTAGATTTTATTTGGTACCGGAACTGGGAAGAGCATCCAAGAGGGCTGCCTCCTAATCTTGTGGGTCACCCACAAAACCAAAAGACTACCCTAAGGCCCTCAGAGGTTCAGGTCTATACCCAATGGGATATATTTTTAGGGACCTCTAAGAATTCTAAGAGCTATAAATCTATAATTCTGTGAAATATGAGATTAAATTCTCCTCGAAACATTACATAAAATAGGAAACCATCCCTAGGCAAAATGCAAAATAATTGAAGTAGAACTGTGGCATTTCCTGATTTCCTTTTTGATGTCCCTCTTTTCTCTCCTGACATACTTTTTTTCCTACCCTCTAGGCATCATAGACCTCTTACTGTCTGGTAAAGTCTATGGACTACTTTCCAGAAAAGCTTTTATATACCCGGAATAAAGTACCTAGGACTAAAAAGGAAAACAATCATATGGAAATATATCAACACATGTATATTTTTAAACAAATCCATAGACGCCAGGTTAAGAACATGTGCTATGGCATTCAATGCCTTTATATTGGCCAAAAGCATTTATATTTACATTGGCCAAAATTGACCACTGCATTCCTCTCCTTCCTTTCTTCTTCCTCATAATACTCTCCAACCCAAACCAGAATTCTCCTTCTGTTAGTGGAAAGGTCCCAGTTAGCTGTTGAAAAGAAAGCAAACTTTTCAGATGTGAATAGTGGTATAATGGAGAGAGTGCTGGACCAAACTCCTGGGCTCAAATCCTGTCACTAATTCTATGTGACATTGGGCAAGTCACTTAAAATCTCTGAGTCTCATTGCCTATCCACTATTTATTTTAAAAATTAGGAGAAAAAATAGATCAGCTATTTTGCCATTATAATTGCAATTATAATATGTAAACATAAATATAAAAATAGCTATAATTTGCAATTATACCTATATAATATATATAATAAATAAATATCTATATTATATATATATAATATAATATAAGGATAAAAAATTTTGGCCAGATCACTTAGGCATAAGGATAATCACAAAAGATCATTTTGATCACTCAAAATTGAAAGGCATCTATATTAAATAATAATAATAATTTTTTTAATTCAATGAAAGTAGGAAAAGAAAGGAAATTGTTGAGGGAAAAATCTTCATATCAAATATCTCTGATATATAAATATATAAGACCAAAAGCAATTGCTCAATGACTAAGTAGCCAAGGGGTATGAACAAGCAATTTTTGAAAAATTTCAAAATATTAGCAACCAGATGAAAGATTGCTCCAAATCTGCAATAATAAGAGAAATGCAAATCAAAAATAATTCTGAGGTATCATATCATATTCAACCAACTGACAAAGATGAAGAAAGATAGTAAATGGTAGAGAGGCTTTGGAAATGCAGGCACATTAATATGCTGTTGGTGGAGCTACAACATGGTCCAATCATTCTGGAAAGCTAGGAATTATGCTAAGAAAGGGACTAAGACATCCATGTTCTTTGACCCAGAAATTCCACTATTGAGCCTATCTCTAAAGGATGTCAAAGAGAAAAGAGAAAGGTCTCGTATTGGCCAAAACATTCATACAAGCACTCGTTGTGTTAGTAAAGAACTGAAAACAGACACCCATAGATTAGAGGATGGTAAAAACAAATTGTAATATATGATTGTAATAGAATATTTTTATTGTTGTTGACTCATTTCAATTGTGTCTGACTCTTGGTGACCCCATTCGGGGTTTTCTTAGCAAAGATACTAGAGTGGTTTGCCATTTCCTTCTCCAGCTCATTTTATAGATGGGGAAACTGAGGTGAACAGGGTTAAGTAACTTACCCAGGGTCACACAGCTAGTGTTTGAGGCCAGATTTGAACTCAGGAAGATGAGTCTTCCTGACTCCCACTATTCTAACTACTGCTCTGCCTGACTGTCTGTGATAAAAGGTCATTCTACCCTTGGGGTTTATTCCCTTGGGATTCTCTGAATCTCTAAAGCTAAAGAATCCTGATGACTGAATGGCAGCAACCAGAAACCAAAAGCCAAATTACAGGAAACAAGAGAATTCTGTTCGTGACTCTGGGTGTGTAGAGGCTGAGTGAAGAAAATGAGATTCTTTCCCCATCACACAAAGTCATTCTTGCTTCAAGCATAAGGGGACTTTTGTGAGGGCCTCTGGCTGTGGGAGATGAAGGGGGAGGCTCTCAAAGGGAACTTGCCTTCACCAGCAGCTTTCCACTTCCATCCCAGTCTATCTGCAGGTCCTCTCCATAGCTAAGGTGCACCGAAGCCATCACAGTCTGCTGGATCCTGAGGTCACCTAAAACAGAGCAGGCACCAGGACTTAGGCAAGGAGCCATAAAGGAGAGTTGGGAGAAAATTCAGATGGCTCTAACAATGAAAAAACACAAGGGGACACCAGGGAGTGTAGTGTTAATGGGATTTAAGATCTTCCCAGGCCATTAACAGGCTTCATGTGGAGCCCATTAAGGGAAGCTTGCATAGGAAGGCTTGCTTGTAGGAAGGCTTTCACAGCTTTTGCTAATTATTATGAAATTAAATTAATAATAATTAAATAAATTAGAAAATTAGGCACTGAGTAGCGAGGGTTGTGATGCCTTCTGACTCTGAGGAATATATATATATATACACTCTGAGTTGGTATTTTGCTTTGGGGCTCTCTTATGAGAAGAATCTTGTGATTCTGGTCACGATTCTGAGTGGCTGTATGTTCAGAGCTCCCTAGCTG
Organism: Pseudocheirus occidentalis; assembly: GCA_028646575.1. Taxonomy (NCBI): domain Eukaryota; kingdom Metazoa; phylum Chordata; class Mammalia; order Diprotodontia; family Pseudocheiridae; genus Pseudocheirus; species Pseudocheirus occidentalis. The sequence goes on from CM053597.1 coordinate 152,241,520, forward strand.
CTCAGATGTAAAGGTCCTCTCGATCCAGGGATGTATGTAAAGTACATAGTAATACTGCTTTGGTTCAGGCAGTCAGAGTCCTGTCTGTTGGTATTTATTTCTCTGCTTGTATTTTCTCTGAAGTGCAGGGTGCTGACTTTCCCCCTGAACTAGTGAATGTGATTTTAAAATATTGTTGACCCCTCAAACTGCTATCTTTCCTAGTAAAGCAGATCTAAGAACCTGTGCTAGCAGCCATCCTGGGGATGCCAATGTGGTTGCCACTACAGGGAGGTGAAGCATCACAGAAAGGAAGCCAAAGAGAACATCAGAATTGGGAGAAAAACAAGGAAAAGATGTCTGTATTCCCACATCTTGCACTGTCTCTCTACTGCCATCAGAGGGTGACAGAGGCCTCTGTGAATTAAGATTGACCTGCAGGAGGAGAGTTTTGCAATAGAATACTCATTTTATCTGTAATTTGGAATAAAAACTAGACCTATGATTCCACTGGTTAAAGTTAACACCCGGGTTAAGAAACTTCCTCTACCAGAGCATGTTCTGCATCATTTTTCTGCAATTCATCATATTTTTACAGTGTTGTCTGGGGCGCTGAGAGGTCAAGTGCTTTGCCCTGGGCCACACAGCCAGTAAATGTCCAGATCTGGACTCAAGTCTTACTGTCTTGGAGGCCAGCTCTCTGTCTAGTACACCACACTGACACTAATTATAATTTTTTTAAATCTCTGCCTTATATGTCTAGTGATTTACAATTTTAGAAGTCCTTTCATGTGAGCTTTAAAACAACCACATGGGGTGGTGACTCAGTAGCTTTCATTCCATTGGGTTCCATGCCCCACTTTACAGAGGACAAACTGGTTAAGAGATAGTAAAGTACAAAATGAAAACTAGAACTAGGTCTTTGAAAAGCTATTCTTCTTTCCTCCCAGGCAGCTAGGGGGAAAGTGGCTGAAGTGCTGGATCTGGAGTAAAATCTGAGTTCAAATCTAGCCTTAAACACTGACAAGTAGTAGTATGCTGGATGGGTCACTTAATCTCTATCTGCCTCACTTTCCTCAACTACAAAATGCAGGTAATAATAGCACCTACTTCCAAGGGGTGTCAAGAGGATCAAATGAGATGATATTTAGGGCCTGGAATACAGTAGGCACTTAATAAATATGTATTTCCCTCCCTTCACCCTACAACACTAACATTAAATGCAAGGGCTTTGCTGGAAAGGCTAGAGAATCCATGAAGGTGGAGTTAGTTTGGGAAGAGTTCATGTAGTTTTGTAGAAACAAAACCTCAGACGTGAGAGAAAACAAGTTAGAAGACGGGGAAAGTAAAGCCATTTAGTACGGGGGAAGAGAGAAGGAAGGCCCAGCCCCACCCTTGAGGTACAAGGGATATTTACCTTGTATTAGGGGCATCTGAATGTCTTGTCCATCCAGTGAGACCAGACCCCCGTGCTTTAACTTCACAATGCTGTTGTGCAGATGGAAGAGCCGGAGGGTGACTGAGCGGGTACAAACAGCATCTGGGTCGTTGGCACACTGTGGAGAGATGCATGCATGACAAGGTTTTTACATACATACATGTACATATGTGTGTGTGTTTATATAAAGAGAAGCATGATAAAGCTACATATATATAATATAAATATAAAAATTGATACAAATATATTAAAATGCCCACCCCATCTCATCCCTAAAACTGCTCCCACTCAAAACAAAAATTTCTCAACTTCCTAGAGAAACTAACCCTGCTTCTCACCCAATTCCCCTCCCCTTCCCCTGCCACCATGTTTTGGGTCCAATGTCCACCATCACTAGGGTTTTTTATAAATGTGATCAAACTCTCTTAATTCTCTTTGGCCTTGGCTTGCTATGGAAAAGAGAAGAAACTATGAATCCTAGGAGGAGGCTAGTCTATAAGTGTCTAGAGCCTCTGACCGTGACCTAATCTGTCCTGCTTGGAGACTGAACAAAGTAGGTGACCTCTTCAAGTCCCTTCCAGTAAAGATAACAGGGATGGAGGGGGCAGAGCCAAGATGGCGGAGTAAAAGAAGGTAACAGGGATGGATTTCAGGCTAAACAAGAGGCTTGATGAAATCATGGAATCTCAGGCCCCAAAGGGACTTTGGAAATCACCTGGTCTAACCTGTACCTGAGGCAGGGAGCTTGATCTGATGACCTCTAAATCCATGACTTTGAAAATCATGATTCATGATTCAGAGAATGATGAAGAACAAACTCATGATTTCCTAAAGCAACCACTTACAAATGCTTCTAATTGCTCCAGGTTATTCTTTAAATCAAACCAAAATCTACATCCCTGTTATTTCCACACTGGGCCTAGTTTTTCCCTTTGGGCCAAAGTAATCCTTCTTCTACATGAAAACCCTTCAAATTCTTGAAGACAATCATCATCTTCACAATAAGTCTTCTCTTTTATAGGTTAATCATCACTAGTTCCTTTGACCAATCACCCGAAAGCTTGGTTTTGTGTCTCTTCACCATGCCAGACACCATCTGTTGGACTCATTACTGTTTGTTCTTGTCTATCCTGAAATAGAACCCCTAAAATTAAATTAAACATTCTAACCCAGATGGAATCAGGCTGACCAGTCTTACTCTAGTACAGCGGTTCTCAACCTGTGGGTTATATTCAATTTGCAACAATGAAAATATATCCTGTATATCAGATATTTATATTATGATTCATAACAGTAGCAAAATTACAGTTATGAAGTAGCAACAAAAATAATTTTATGGTTGGGGGTCACCACAACATGAGGAACTGTATTAAAGGGTCGTGGCATTAGGAAGGTTGAGAATCACTGCTCTAGTACAACAGGACTTTAACTTTCCTTGTCCTGGACACTATTTCTCTAATAAATATAAAATAAAATAGGAGGAAAAGAGATACATTTCTCTCACATAAAAAAGTCCCTCTGGGTTCCCACCTCCCTAGAGGAAGTTTCACTAGGAGCTACCTCCTCCTCCCACATTCATCTGGTCACAAACAGCAGCTCACCTGGACAGTTTCTATGATGATGGAGAAGGTGTGATCCTCACAGTCCCGAGCCAATAAATACTGGCAGATTCCACTGAAGGTAAAATACTTGTTATCAAAGCTCTTGAAATGGGATTGACCTGTTACTAGACACTCCCCTGAAGGAACACAAAGGAAAGGAGGAAGAGGAAGAGAAGAATTTTGACGGCCATATAAACTGTAGAAAAGGTACAAGGCAATGTTAGGAGCAAATCAATTTTCCCACACACCCAAGGGTATTCCTTTTCTATGCAGCCTGAGAAATCATCCTCAAAGACACTGAGGCAGACTCTTCTTGTACTCAGTTACTCCTTAAACCTTTATGGGATGCTGCCATAAGGGGGCCAGAGTACTAAGATGAATGAAATACAGATATTACCTCAAAGACCTTACAGTCTGGTAAGAGAGATAATCATAAGATCATAAAGATCAGAGGCCTAGACCTCAGAGCACATACAGTCCAACTCCTGTATTTTACAGATGAGGAAACTGAGGCCCAAGAAAGTTCAATGACCTGCCCAAGATCACACAGGCAAATATCAGAGCAGGATTCGAAGCCAGGTCCTCTAAGCAGCTAGATGGAGCAGCAGATAGAGTAGCCAAGCTGCAGACCTGACCAAAATGAGCAAACAGCAGCAAAACCCAACTCTGGAGGAGCCGGTCAATGAGCTAACGCACAAAATAAGCTAACCGCAACATAAGATTGTGATAAGTGCCATAACAAAGGAATGATGATGGAATTAAAAAGATCAATAAATCTTGATCTTGGAACTGCCAGGGGCCATGCACCCTTGCCTCATCCCAGCCATTTTCTATCCAGCTGTGGCTAATCCTCCACTCTCCCAGTTATACCTCTGGAGGTACCCATGCCCAGGAGGGACTAAGCCACTCAACTCTGAACCCCATGGAGCCCTGCATCCTCACCTTCTACCCTGCCACCGTCCTCTTTCCCCTCACTCTCATTTTCTACCCCTTGCTCTGAGAATTATTACCCAATTAACACTGCCATTGTCTCTGGATTTGGGGACACAATCTGGATTTGAGGGACATCAGGGATTTAACAAGAGTAAAATGGAATTTTTTGACCCCAACTCAGATAGTTGTCTATGGCCAAGTATCTTGAGTTTGTATCAGGAGTTAAGTTGTTCTAAAGAAGACCTACGATTTCCGCCTGCGGCATTCTGTGGGCTTTCCTTGGCTGCCTGGCTGGGTGTGGTGGCTCACAGCTCCAAGCTAAAACACTAAAACTGGCCTTATCATTCCCTGCTAGAAAGAGATTTTATTGTTGTTTTTTTGAGTTATTTCTCAGTTGTGTTTGACTCTTCATGACCCCATTGGGGGTTTTCTGGGCAAAGAACCTGGCATGGTTTGCCATTTCCTTCTCCAGCTCATTTTACAGATGAGGAAACTGAGGCAGAGTTAAGTGATTCACCCAAAGTCACACAGCTAGTAAGTATCTGAGACTAGATTTGAACTCAGGAAGATGAGTCTTCCTAACTCCGCACCTGGCACTATCCACTAGCTGCCCTTTATTCGTTGTTATACCCCAGTAGGTGAAAGCAAAAAGTGGCAGATTCATGTGTTATCAGAGAGCAGCTCAGGGGAAATGGTGCCCAGAAAAAAAAAAGTGGGAGACAGAAACACAACAACACCATCAGCAAGTATATTCTGGATGTGACTGGGGAGCCTTTGGGGTCTTTCCTAGATTTAGACTTAAGAGCCCAAGACCCATGGCTCTGTATGAGTTTCCCCACGCATGAACACATCCCAGACACGCTGATCTCTGTGCTTGTGCACTCCACACATGTACCTTGACCACAGAGGTTTCCTGGCATGTGTATCCCTTTGTGAATGTTCCCTGGCTACAGATGCCTCCTTTATGGGAGCCATGTTTTCCCTAACCATGCATTTTCTATACGTATATGCCCTCCTCCACTGGCCATCTGGGAGAACATGCACAGGGGGACTTTTTTTGTCACTTTATTTGTTACACTATTTCATAAATGCCCATAACTTTGATCTAACATACCCTCTACTTGGCTGATAAAAATAAATACATTAGTGAGGGTTTGTGAGCTCTGGTTTGGGTTGGATGCTGACCCATAGAATGCTTCAGACATCAGGTAGCTTTCTAGGGGGTCCAGGTGCTACATTCATAAAGAGTGTTATTTTTAAATGTACTGAATTTTCTTGGGTTGTGATTTCTGAACTGGGCTCACAGGACTCAACTGAATCCATATCATAATTTCTGAACAATGTAGAAAGACAAGTACAGCAAAGGGTATTACCAATGATCCATAGTAGTTCTTGAACCTCCAAAGAAGAGCTCAGTACCCTCTACTTTCACAAACTCCCCTATAAGATGATTCTCAGAGTAGCCTCACAATTCCCCTCTCCCCCTCATTCTGTTCATATGCCCCAGCTGTCTTCCTACAGTTCCAGCCCCATGACTACATCCTGGACCAATGAAGGGCTAGAAACACCATCTGGCCATGATCTCATCACCGGTGCCTGGGAAGTACTGACATCAGCAACCTAAATCCCCAGCCCAGGCTGATACTGTCTGTGGGTTAAAAACTAAACCCTTTCCCCACCCCAAAATACTCCCTTAGGCCTACTCTGTTACCTTACTCTCTCTGCTCCTAACCCTCTGGCTCCCTGGGATTAGTTTGCTGCCTGCCAGACATACCATGTTCTGGGGGCATTTGTCCAGAATGGGGTCTCTGCCAACATCTCCAATGCTCCCTACCCCTCCCCTCTGCTCAGGGCACCCCCTGCTCTAGTGTCTCAGGCAACTGCCCACAATGGATGCATTGAGGCCTAAAGAGCAGCCTGGAACTCTTCCCAATTTCCCTTTGTAGTGTTTCTTCTGTCTATCCTTATCTTTGCCTCTATAGTTGTTTACTTAAAAAAAAATTAAAATGTGTATGCAGATTCTTTTTTCTCTAAAGTTAATAAAATATATATTAATGTACATATACATATGTGTGCATAGTGTTATGACTAAAGTATAGATACACACATATATATATATACATACACTATAACATTTTCCAAAATAGACATGCGTTAAGCACTGAGATTCAGGGATTGAAAACAACAGACTAGGTCTAAGGCCTGGGGTCCCTTTAAGAGAGAGTCCTATAACCAGGAACATCCTGGCTTTTGTCCAGGGGCTAACAATAGGCCCTGTCAGACAGCCAGAGAGTCACCAAGGGCAACAAGGGAGATTCCATCTATCCTTCTGTTTAGAGCTGGACTCTCTTTGATGAATCTAGGCTGCAGCTTTTCTATTTGGGGCTAGTTTTCCTGGTTGGAACCCTCCCATACCCAAAGACAGTCAAGGTATTCATCAGGTGTAAAAGTTAAAGGCAAATGGCCCAGGAGACCTTAGGAAATAAGCAACTCTTTTATATGTCTAGAAACTAGAAGAACGGCCCCTCAGATAGCTACAGAAAAGAAACTGTCGCCTATACTTCCAAGCTTCTGCCTAGTCGTTCTTAGGAAGGAGGAAAAGAGAAGGGCACCAGAGTTTCTCCTGTGAGCAGCAGCCCTACAGGACCTGATAAGAGCTGGGCCACTAAGATCCATGCTACAGAGTGTATGGGAAGGGACACAGTTTCCACCCTCCTCAAGCAATACTGCCCTAGGTGCTCCCCCACTCCCGTAGCTCCCTTTGGGAAAAGGAGAAGAGAGAACAGAAGAAGAGGAGTGAGGAGGAGATGGAAGGCTAGGAGGTCATTATCACCACGGATTCTGGTGAAGGCCTTGCTTGTAGAAATGAAGGGAGCACAGAAGGGCAGTGTGAAGGAGCAGGAGAAGGGAGGAAAGTCCGAGGCAGGCTGACAAAAATGCTGGAAATGTTGAATCCAGTGATATGACTTGGAAAAGCTTCCAGGAGATGAAAAATCTTAGGAAACCAGCAATACCCTAGACATACAAACAAGCGATTCCTGTCAAATAACTTGGCCACTTTGGAATGAAATGGGTGGGAGTTCCTCCCCAGTACCTCTCCTTCTTCTGGATACGGTTCTTATCTCAAGAAGAAATTAGTCCTCTTTCCCCTTAATGTTGCCCAGGAAAAGAGAGGTCATTAGAAGACTTAGAAATCTCTGAAAGTAAAATGGGCCTAGAGATACTATCTGATGCCCTGAGCCAGTTTCCTTTTCAGACACTCGCAATTTAGGGATCCTAGAGCTCAGAAGAAGCACAAACATAAATATTGTGTTTAGCTTATCTCATTCAAACAATCCATGGAAGAAGCTGGAACTGCAGGAAACCAGAGAACCCCTGGTAATTGAGATGTTATGTTGCAATCTGTCACTGGCTGCTGCCCTCAGATCCACCATAGATCAGGATCAGTTATTATAATGGCAGAGATTCTTCCAGGCTAACACCCATTCTCCTCCTGAACGGCAGCCACAGAGGCACCCCAAGGCAGACAAGGAGCATCAGGGGATGAAGGGAAGGGTCTAAGAGAATCATCCCCCAGGAATCCTGGGCCCACCAAGATCTGGTGAAGAAAAATGTGCTAGGAGGAAAAATGAAAGTCCTTACCTGCTAGGAGAAAGCCTCTCATCTCTACAGTATCTTAAGGTTTATGCAGTTGTTTTCAGAACCATCCTCTGAGGAAGGTAGTATCGGCATTTTTACACCCATTAGAACTAGTACCCAGCAAAAATAGGATGTGAAGACCTGCCTTTGGATGCTAGAGTCTAGAACTGTCTTTATTAGCCCATGATGGCATGTTAACACAAGCTCTCCAACTTTAAGTCCCAGCTTTGTCATTTACCAACTGTGTGGCTGTAGACAAACCACTTACCTTCTCTGGGGCTTTCTCATACATAGAATTAGTAGTAGTAGTAGTAGTAATAGTAGTAGTAGTAGTAGCAATAGTAGTAGTAGTAGTAGTAGTAGTAGTAGTAGTAGTAGTAGTAGTAGTAGTAGTAGTGGTGGTGGTGGTGGTGCTAACATTTATACAGCACTTACTATGTTCTAGGCACTGTGTTAGGCATTTTACAAGCATTTCATTTGATCCTAACAAGAACCCTGAGAGACAGGTGCTATCATCTCTACATTTTTGTTATTATTCATTCATTTTCAGATGTGTCCAATTCTTCATGACACCATTTAGGTTTTTTCTCAGCAAAGACACCGGAGTGGTTTGCCATTTCCTTCTCCATCTCATTTTACAGATGAAGAAACTGAGGCAAACTGAGGCTAAGTGACTTTCCCAGGGTCACAGAGTTCATAAGGTCTGTGGCTAAATTTGAACTCATTTCTCCCTGACTCCCAGGCTCTATCCATTACACTAATAATAGCAAGCCTGTCCTAGTCCTCTTTAATTTTAATGCCTTCTCTCTGAGCTTACCCCAGTTTACCCTTGCTTGTACATAACTGTTGCCTGTTGGCTACCCCCATTAAACTGTGGGCTGCTTGAGAGCAGGGGCAGTCTGATGCCTTTCTTTGTCTCTCCAGCACTCAGCACAGTGCCTGGAACATAAGAGGTCCTTAATAAATGCCAGTTGCCTAATTGACTGATTAAATTACATGACTAAATTGCATGATTAAGAGGAAAATATTTGCAAGATGTGCAGCTCCATAGAAAAGTGAGGTTTTCTTTCTGAGCATACATATCTAAGGTCCCTGGTTTTTGTTCCTAAGCCTCTAAAGCAGTGCTCAGTTATTTAAGCTAATTTAGTTTTTGTCCAAACAATCTAATCCTATTGTTTCCCATATAATCCAAGTAAGAAAATATCAGTGTCTGCTCTGACAAATTTGCTTATTTCCCTATGACAGACATTTTTGTGACATAAACACAAAGAGATAATGGATGAGAGACCTCTAAAGATCTCATAAGTCTTTACCTCATTTCTTTAAGGACCACCCTAGTGACATCTAGACCCCAGGAGTATATGAATACATGTAGATGTTCATAATTGTCACCAAGCCTAGGTGTATAGATGTTTTCACTCGAAGAAACATCTATTTATTTTTCAAAAAATAATGCCTTAGGCTTAAGGGAAGGTGATCATTAAATCAGAAAGGACGAAGATGAATCAGGAACAGCTAGGTAGTACAGTGAATGGAGTGCCTGGCTTGGATTTGGGAAGACCTGAGTTCAAAGATCTGACCTCAGACACTTACTAGCTGTGTGACCCTGGATAAGTCACTTTACCCTATTTGCCTCAGTTTCCTCATCTGTAAAATGAGCTGTAGAAGGAAATGGCAAACCACTAGTATCTTTTCCAAGGAAAACACCCATGGGGTCATGAAGAGTGAGACATGACTGAACAACAGCAAAGATGAATTGCATATGCAGTCAGGTGATAAGTGAGAAACTACATACAGTCTCAAATATCTTGGCATTTTGGAGAAGTCCTCATAGAATTAATTTTCTTCTGGAGTTGAGAGATATCATTCAGTTCCCTCAACTAAGAGACAAGGAGTCAGTTTGAAGAAGTAAGAGTTGGGATATGAGGGTTTGAATCCTGACATCACCACTAACTTGGCAGAGACTACCTTGGGCATGTCATGACAGTGTCTGGCATCTAGAAGGTCCTTGATAAATGAGACACTTCTCTGTGTCTTGGTTTACTCATTTCTAGTTCAAAATCTACGCTCCTGTTATCCTAGGAATCTTTCAAACCTCTTTTATTCTAAATTCTACAATTCCAAGAGGGGGTTCAGCTACCCAATTGCTGGAAATGCTGCTAGAATTAGACAGAACTCGAATCACATGTAATTAAAAGGAGACGTTAGAACACATTGGAAATTGCTCTGGAAAAAAGGGGGAGTTACAATTTTGCCTAGAGAGTTCCCCTCTGTACTAGGAAAGTATGAGACCTTTGAGACAAGTTCGCAGAATCCCTTGCCCAGATTTTACAGAGCTCTGGCTGAGCCCAAACTCTGATGATCTCTTCGGGGCTTCTCCCACCAGGTTCCACTGTCCCTGTCACATTCTCTTCCTTCCCTTCAGCTGTGACTTCAAGCTCTTTTTCCTAATTCCAACACTTAATAAAATAAAATAAAAATCTTAACAATCAATGTGACCTAAGGCACATCAGTTTACTTCTTTGAGATTGTTTTCTCATCTGTAAAATTTGGGTGGTGTTTGCCCTGCTTACCTTACTGAACTGTTGTGGGGAAAGATATTTATAAACCTTAAAGGACAACATAGATGTGCACTGATACTGCTATTACCAGTCCAGCTGTATCTGGGCATGTAATGTTCTCTTAGTACTGCCTATATCAAATGCAATGAAGTTAATTCAGGGACACTAGAAAGCCCCCAGGGCAGCTACTGGGGCAATGGATAGAGTGCCCAGCCTGGAGTCAGGAAGACCCATCTTCCTGAGTTTGAACCTGGCCTCAGACACTTCCTAGCTCTGTGACCCTGGGCAAGTCACTTAACTCTATTTGCCTCAATTCCTCCTCTGTAAAAACGTAAAATGAGCTGGAGAAGGAAATGGCAAACCACTCCAGTATCTTTGCCAAGAAAACTCCAAATAGGGTCATGAAGAGTCAGACATGACTGAAAAACAATGGAAAGAAAGCCCCCAACTCTTCCCATATGAAAAAACATCCCTCATCTCTGAGCTGATGCTTGAAATTCTACAGTCAGAGGTGTATTCCTGTGGCTTACAACTATATCCCCTGTTAAAATCCAAATCTCTATGAGAGGGAGTAATATGTTAAGCCAAATTAATCCTTCACATCTGTGTGAATTCATTTACTAAATCCTTTCCTGGGGATATTTTTTATCTGGTGATGAAGCAAGCTGGGAAGTACAAAAACAGGCAAGGACTACATTTGAATCTTACCTGGCACAATTCTGCCCAAAACCAGAGCCATTAACCTGCCCTTGCATGAAGACACTACTGTACACCAAACCAACTCTCCCTAGAGCACCATCTCTTCTGTCCTCCACCTTCCTCTCCCTAGCCCTTAGACTAGAGTTTCCTTAGTTTTATACCCCCTCTATGAGTCACTTTTGCAGGGTATAGTCTTAGACAGCTGCCTAGAAGGCTACTGAGAAATTAAGTGACTTACCTAGGGTCACATAGTCACCACATGTCAGAGTCAGGACTCAAATCCAGGCCTTACTGATTTTGAGAACAGAGCTCTAGCCACTACATCCTGTTGCCCACAGCGTAGCAATCACTAATGCCAGACTTTCCAAGTGGGATTGCTTGGTGCTATGGTTTCCAGAAGTCTATAGCCACGGATAGTTCTTTTGCCTGGATATTTAGTGGATTCTCCTGGTATGAGATCCCACAAGGTCCCTCATCCCTCCAAGTCCAGCATGTATGCTTTATAAAAATACATTTCACGTTGGCTCCATCAGCCCTGACTGTTACAAGTCCCTGCAACTCCACCCAAAAATATTCCTCTAGGCAAACAAGCAATGGAAAAGACATCTAAGGTAAAAACCCAACTGTATCCTCTCTCTTTTAATCCCTAAAGTACCACAGCTTTCTGAAAGGAGTCTATTTGTCCTATGGAATACAACAAAAATCCAAATGGAGTCCGATTGCATTTTCTCTTTTAATCTCTAGAGCATGGCTCCTTTCCTTCTCTCTTTCCACTTCTATCCTAGCTGCTAGAACGTAAACCTTCTATTAGCCCAGAAGCATTTAGCCTTGCTTTCTTCTAAAAGCTAAGATACTGCAGCACCTAACCAGTAAAAACAGAAGGTATCTTCTCTATGCATAACCTGTAGCTGTAATAGGTTGCTATTCAGTCTGTTTTTCAGTCATGTCCAACTCTTTGTGACCCTATTCGGGATTTTCTTGGCAAAGATAATGGAATACTTTGCCATTTCCTTCTCCAACTCATTTTGGATGGGGAAACTGAGGAAAACAAGGTTAAGTGACTTGCCCAGGGTCACATAGTTAGTAAGCGTCTGAGGCCAGATTTGAACTTGCAAAGATGCATCTTCCTGCCTCCAGGCCCAGTACTCTATCCACCATGCCACCCAGTTGCCGTAACAGGAGACAACTCTCTTCTCCAATTCAGAAAGAAATAGGATTGAAGGCATAAAAGACCTACCAGGGCAGTCTTCATTACTACAGATCCACAGGCTGTTCCGGCAAATGCTGTGAGGGTGGGAAGAAGAAACACACACATATTTTAAGTACAAGAGTCCATAGATGAATTCCAGTCTCATAGCTAATACCTCATTCCCAACTAATACTGCCGTGATAAATTACTAATTTATTTTAATTATAAATTACTAATTACTAGAAAATAAAGTCAGGAGTTCTCCTATATAAGACCTTTCTTATTCCCCTAGCTGCCAGTGCTCCACCCTCCATCCCCCCCCAAATTACCTTGCATATATTTTGTATTTGTTTTTATTTGTATTTTATTTTTGATATTTTGTAAATAATGTAATGTTGTAAATATTGTATTTGTATTTATGTATCTGGGTTCATATTGTTTACCCCCAATAAATGTAAGTTCCTTAAAGGCAGAGACAGAGAGATCCATTGCTGTCTTTTCCTAAGCACCTAGTTCAGTGCCTAGCATGTAGCAAGCTCTTAGCATAAATATTTGTTGACTGACAAAAATTGATTCATTGAGGAGCAGGCACCACAGGAAACATCAGAAAAAAAAAGGAGCAAAGAGAGTGTAGGGCTTTAGAAGATCAAAGGAATCTTTGAAATACCGGTTGACCCAAAAGTCTTAGTATAGTTTTAAGCTATTAAAGCTTAAGAAGTCTTGGTATAATTTTAAGCTTTAATAGTTTAAAACTGCACTAAGACTTTAGGGATGCCTTATATCATGAAAAGGGGAAGCTCTTGGCTACAGGGCAGCACAAGAAAGAAAACATAAGAATGAAGGTCCCAGAAATATAGTTAAATGTCAAAGGACCCTCAGCAGGGGAAGAAATTTAAGGATCTCTGATGATTTGGAATTACTAAAGTGATTCCAGAATTCTTATCCCTAAATCTTCGACCTGATCCACATGAAACAGTCATAGGGACAGCTTCTTTTAAAAAGACAAGAGGGAGAAGCCAGGGAAATGAGGAACTCCCAGAACTATTGAGAGATGGGTGTCCCATAACAAATGCTAGGTAGCCCAGAAGAAGCTAATGGTCACCTCTTGAGAGCTACCCAGAAGTGAACATCAGGTAAAAACACCCAGGATTTCAAGGAGAGATGGAGTAAGGTGATGTGAAATGTTGCATGGAAAGGGCCCCATGCAGCATGTGGCTAACCAGACACCGCTTCAGGTTTTCTCCTCCACTGGATTCTACTGTTTCCAATTCCCTTGCATGAGGTTGGTCAGGAAAAGAACCCTTCAGCTAAGCCGCTGACAAGTCTCCGTTGACCAAATTTTTGTTTTGTTTTATTTTTATTTTTAAAGGCCTGCAATGAGAAGCCAAGCTTGCTGTTTGCATATCAGTTTTCTTCCCAATTTCCCAGAATAGATGAGTTTATTCCATTTTAGCCTTCGGCTGCCCACTGCTCACTTCTGCTTCCACATTTGTCCCCTTCCCAATTCTTCAAAACATTCCTACACCATCTAGAACCAAGTCCTCTTAATTCATCACCCATGGCTAGCTTTCATTCTTCCCTATTCTGTCCCCTATTCTGCCCTTTCTCTTATCTCCCAGGTAACCATAGCACCTGTCCTGTCCTCATGTAGCCTCCACCCTCTAAAAGGCCACCATCTTCAAAGCTCATGCTCTTCTGATCTACCTACCATGTGTTGCAGTCCTGGGAGATGGAGGAACCAGGCGGATAGTGTTTCCCAGAATGCACACAGGAACACTCTGAGCTTTCCACACAAAGGCCATTGTCAAGCAGCTTCCCCTCTGGTTCAAGGACAAAACAGCAAAGTCTTACTTCTTAGATAATCATATTGAACATTATGCCATATGGCATCATCTGCAAAAGCCTTAGAAGTTAAAGCTGTTAGGGACTCTAGATATCATCTAATCCAACCCAATCATTTTATAGATGAAGAAACTGAGTCTCTAGAGAGGTCAAGTCAATTGTCCAAGGCAATACAGGTATTAAAAAGGAGAGTTCAGTTCTCAGTTTCCAAATCCAATGCTTTTATAGGGCCTTCCTAAGAAAAGTTTACAAAACATACACGGTCTTGTCCATCCTTACATCATCATCTGAATCTACAAAGGGAACTCAATTATCCCTGCGACAGAAAGACATTGAAGCATAAGGAGGGAAAAAGCCTTGTCCAAGGTTATACCAAAGTGGCAGGCACAAAGCTAGAGGTCCTAAGACCAAAGTCACTGATCATACACTAACAGTAATTTAAAATGATACTTTTCCCCAAAACTAGCAAAATGCTTTCTTATTGCCGATTGTCCTTATATCTGGGTCAAAGCTATTTTTCAGCTTAGTCAAAATGACTAGTTCTGGAACTATTGGGCAGAGCCTCCTCCAATGTCAGCCACGAGTTTCACTGCCTATTAGAAGAGACAAAAGAGGAAAACACAAACACATACTCCCTACACAAAGTTACCTTTGGAGCCTGGACCATTTCCCCTTTGTTGTCTTAGACAGAAGCACTTTCATTCACACCAACAACGGCAAAATTTAAAAGAAAGTACCAGTGCTATCCTGATCACACTGTACAAAGGCTTTAAATAAAAAATAAAAGGCCTCTGATTTCAGGGACAGCAGAACAAATACAAGTTGTCTTCATCTCGCACCCCAGCACCAAAACCTCTGCCAAAGAATCTGGTAAGTAAATAAAGTGATAAGTGTATTACCAGGACAGCTACAGCCATCGACGCATTGGTTCTGACATACTTCATTGATGTGTAGGCTCTGACAGGTTCTGGCACAAGGCAACACGCACTCCTTATACTCCATGCCAATGGGACATGCTGGCCCTTAAAATAAAATATTAAATCAACAATATCATACACAAAGCCTTTATATCAGACTTGTCAGCTCCAGGCTTTTCCCAGTTGTCTGTGGGAATCCAATAACTAATCATAACTCGAGAGTCAACATTTCCCCCATTGTCACCCTGTCCTGGCTCAGCTCAGCCTTCTTGTTGAGATATGTTTCTGTGGCCACATGACCTTGGATGTGTCCACAAGGACTGGATAAGCCCCTCCCTGCCCATAATCCCCCACAGAGGGTGTGGGTGTGTATAACTCCCTAACAAGTGCGAATTTCCCCCAGATCCCCATATCCTTACTGATAAATCTTAGACCAGGCAGTAGCAGTGAGAATCATCATGGTGCTACCTACCACTCTGAATCCTATCATCACTAAATTCACACACTTGATATGTAAGCCATTGGGACTGGCCTTTCAAATGAAGTAGGAACTGGCCTAGAACAAATACAGAAGGGAATGGAGGCCTGAAGACAGTCTTAGAGAAAGGTGTGATCCTTCTGAGGGGGAGAACACCACAAGCTCCAGAGGTTCTCCTGAGACAGAGTACGGAGAATGAAGACACACAGATATATAAGGAGAGGTACATACACTGAAGGAGAAGGGACGCATAGACACTGTCCCCTCCCTCCTCCATGTATATATTCAGCAAGAGAAGTTATAGAGATGCTGAGAGAAGCCCAGTCATAGAGATTTCAGGCTACACACTGGCCTATAGGGGAAGTACATAGGAAGGGTCATCGAAGGAGAAAGAGAGAGGAAGAGACAGGGAGACAGACAAAGAGAGAAACCATCTGCACTGAGATTTAACTCAGAGCCATCTCTTGCACAGTCATGTGGTCCAAAAAGAAGATGGACCCATCAGAGAGGAGGGAAAAGAGAAAATGCTTATACTCTTGGGAGATGAAATAACTTTTCAAACTTTTTAACTGTCAAGGAGGCTCACATGAGCCCATTCTAGGTTGTTATAGAATAAATTAGTCTATCTGATTGATGACTTGTTATCCTGACTACTTAAAAGAGAGCTGAGGGCCCTTTTGGAGAGAGCTATAAACACGTTTCTGATGTTCCTAGTAAAAATTTGGATAGAGGGTTCCAAAAATGAGCCAAATTCTGATGTTGCTTGGCTGGGGACATGAGATAAGAAGGTTTTTACTGAGAAATGCTCTCCAGGTAAACAGGCTACGGGCCTCTAATGACTCACAGGTGTGAGTGTCCATTTCACTAGGCCCCTATGCAAGCTCCTAAACATCTTTGACCCTTCTCTCTCTGTCCAATTAACCCATAAATCCTACTACTGTTTGCTTCCTTGCTGAACCCCTTTTTCTCCGTATCTCCCATATCACATAAAATATTATGACCAAGTTAGCTCTAACTCCCAGTTGCAACTCCTTTATCACAAACTGTCATTTGCTATGACTCAGTATTGCCACTAATATTTTTCTCACCTATTGGTTCCATTGCATCACTCCTTTTCCATAAAAACGCTTTTTTTAAGGTCTTCCCCTCCCAGATTGATTTTTTTTTTTTACTAGACAGGAGAGGCCATTCTCTGCCTCATTCCATACCTAGCCTTAATCACTGATGAGATGTTGCCTCAGTCAAACTAACACCTGTTAAATCAAGGTCTCCTGCTGCATCCAAAGCATCTCCAGTCATCCTGATCTATATCTGGCCAGACCAGATGGCTCCAGAGGATAAAGTGAGGCTGGTGACTTTGCACAGCTCTACCTCACTTAAATCCGATTCACTTGCATGTGATGGCATCACCTCCCTGATGTCACAGTCCTCTTAATGAAGGACAAACAACAACAACCTTTTCTGCAAAAACTCAGTAACGTCTCCCTATATTAGAGCTAGAAACCTACCTTTGGCTTACAAGTCCTTAGTTTACATTCTCTCACTGAACCCACTTATAAAGTAAATGATTGTGATTACATGGACTCCACAGTCACTAAGTATATCATTTACATAGCCCTACCCTCTTCTTCTCTATTCAGGCAAATCTCTCTTCCTGTCTTTATGCCTTCTCTTCCATTGTTCCCTTTGACCAGAATAAGCCCCATTAAGTATAGACGCATCTGTTTGTGAATCATGTCATGCTCAAGATTGTACTAGATCCAAAGTCACTCTGGGTTGAAAAAGACTTCATCTTAGACCAGCCCAGAGGTTCTTGTGGGACCCTCAAACAAATCCAACCACCCAGGGTTCTTCCCAAGTAAAGTACATATAATGTTCTCCATTGTGTTTTGCCCAACCTTCAAAATTCCATCTAGAACTCACCTTCTCCACAAAAACTGAAATCCTGCCTGTCACTAATCATTCTCTAGGTTCTATTTTTTTCTCCCCACTTTCATTTCACCCAGCTGAAATTCATTACACTTAATGTTTATATCTTCCTGTGGGACTATTCTCAAAGCATATATTCTGTAAATCTGTCTCCTGTCCCCCCATTAAATTGCAAACTCCTCCTGAGTAGAACCCTGCCTTCTTCCTCTCTATACCCACATAGTGAGAGTGCAATGACCACAATGATAACTTGTAGGTCAAGGGCTGGACGGTACTAAAGAAGCACTTTAGTCTAATCCCCTCATTTTACAGATGAGAAAACTGAGACCCAGAAAGATTAAGTGAGAACAACTTTTTTTAAGACAAGGTCTCACTAGTTATAATTATCAGAAACAGGATTTGAACCCAAGACCTCTGAACTCCAGACTCAATGCTGTTTCCAACACTGTTCCCTGCTGGGAAATGTAACATATAACATTGGGTTTTTTGTTTGTTTGTTTTTCTGGAGGGAAGAAGGCAAGGCAATTGGAGGTTAAATGACTTGCCCAAGGTTACACAGCTAGTAAGTGTCAAGTGTCATTTGAACTCAGGTCCCCCTGACTCCAGGGCTGGTACTCTATTCGCTGAGTCACCTAGCTGCCCCTATAATACTGTGTAGAACACCATTTTGCCTGAGCCCCACCCTTCAAAAATATATATTCTTTCTAGCCACTTTCAATGAATTCCACCCACTTCAGGACTGAGGACAAGCCTAGCTGCTAAAAGCCACCTTTTTCTCACCAATGGACTATAGATTTTTTAAAAGGACCTAAATCACAAAGAACAAAATGCATTGTAGTGCTATTTATGGGGTGGCTAGGTGGCACAGTGAATAGACCACCAGCCCTGGAGTCAAGAGGGCCTAAGTCCAAATCTGGCCTCAGACACTTGACACAAAATTAGCTGTGTGACCTTGAGCGAGTCACTGAACCCCAACTGCCCTCCTTTCCCCCTCCAAAATGCTATTTCTATTCCTGTCCTCGTTGTCTCCATCATTATGCTGCACTACATGTCTATCTGCATTGATCATGGCCGTCTAAGATTAAGGTCTTAGAAGATGGGGCCTTACCCACTTCAAGTTACTCTGCAAAATAATGATCACAGTTTGTTCATTTTGCCATTTGATGGCTATGATGATTAGATATTCAATGAGTATATCACAAGAACAAAAACAGAGTCTACAGACAAAGATGAAAGGAACAGAGCCCATTCTTCCTAGACAACAGAAGCCTGCCTTAATGAAGACAGTAGACCTTAACATGAATATTCAAGTCTTTAGTCAGACAGCTTTGACCTGCTCCATCCACCTCTCCTCTGGGAACAGTCGAGGCAGAAATAAACTGAATTGCAACAAAAGACATAAGTTAGATGTGAAGAACTTCAGAAAAATCCCACAGCAGATCACCGAGGGAAACCATGAATGAATAATAATGATAATAAATGGAGCAATTTATAATGGAGCGCTTGTGTACCCTCGGGGCAGGGGTGACTTTTCACTCTCAACAGTTTCTATGAGTTCTGGGATTTGGACTGCTGCCCCCGACAAACAGCAGGGCCATGACCATGAAGTGGGAGCTGACGGCTGGCAGGGACTTTGGGGGAATTAGGCCATCAGCAGCTTCTGTGGACGGGTCTGAGATGTGATTTGTTTACATTGTTCAGGGACAGAGTGCCTCCTTAGGAGCTGAGTCTCTATTTTTGACTCTTTTTTTTTTTATCTCGATGACTGGACATAGAAAGCACTTGATAATACTTATTGATCGACTGATATGATCCGAGGGAACAGATTCCCAAAGAATGCCAAGAGAATACCCAGAAAGAGCTATCTCACTAGGGGAAATGACAAGTTAGTAGAGTAGGAGGGCCGCTGCCAGCCAGCAAGAGAGATCACCGGAAAGAACATATGGATCCAGGGGAGTATTTACTACTCAGAATTTGGCATGTCCGGGATGATTTCAGAAAAACCTGGAAGGCTTACATGGACTGATGCAAAGTAAAGTGAGAAGAACCAAGAGAACATTATATACAATAACGGCAACATTGAACGCTGATCAACTATGGTTTACTTAGCTCTTCTCAGCAATGCAATGATGCAAAACAATTCCAAAGGACTCAAGATGAAAAATGCTATCTACCTCCTGAGAAAGAACTGATAGAGTCCAAATGAAGATTGAAGCAGACTAATTTTCACTTAATTTTTTCATGGATCTCTTTGGTCTGTCTTCTTTTACAACATGACTATTATAGAAACATTTTGCATGATTGCACATGTATAACTATATCAAATTATTTATTATATCAGGGACAGGAAAGGGGAGTGAAAGAAGGAGAGAATTTAGAACTCAAAATGTTTTACATGAATGTTTAAAAAGTTACATTTAATTAGGACAAATTAAATATTATTTTAAAAAGAATTTGGTACATCTATAAATCAGAACTTGACGTGTTGTTTTGTGAGTTAAGAAAGTGATGGAGAAGATATTAATAAGGTAAATTAAACTTTAAAGAGTGTCCTGTGAATATAACCCCTCCCAGAGAGCCAGTTGTTAAACATTTACCAACATACCACATAATGTATCTCACTTGACTTACAGCATTTGCTGTCATGAGTCCAATCATTCAAGACAATTCCCTGCTGGGCACAATTCCGGGCATATTCCAGGAAGACTGAGCAGGCACATCCTTGTTCCTGGGCACAGCGGCATAAGTCTTTTTCACAAAGGGCAATAAAAGGCTCAGGATCCACCATGGGATGGCATTGGGCAAACACTGAAGAGCTTTTCAAGATCTGGCACCGTTCTTGTAAACCCTAGAGAAGCAAGATTATGGGATTAATAATCATAGATGCCCAGTCTCTTAGAAGTACAACTCATCCAGTGGTAGAGAAATCATTACCTAACAAGAAGCCCATTACACATTTGAAGAGCCCTAATTATAAGTGTTTCTGTATACTAAACCCAAATCTCTTTCATTTCTGCCTTTCTGTCCATTGCAAAGCTGATAAACACAAGGCAGTCTGAGTGATGAAGGGGCGTGGCCAAAATGAACTCCTTCCCTCCCACCTCACATCTCTTTTTTTGTTGTTCAGCAGGCAGGTTTGTCCCTGGGATTATCTGGCTGGATTAACTCCCACTGAATACAGTCAAGTAGGTAGGCCATTTCTCATAGATACCTATTGTGTCCTGGGCCTAAAGGTTAAATTTCAAGGCTGCTGAGGCTTGCAAGCTACTAGAGATACCAGTCATAGAAAAACAGTAGCCCTATTAAGGAATTTTATCACATTGTTAACTGTTAATAGAGGTTAATACATTACTAGACAACTAAATATACAATTAGTTATTAGCTACAAGGACGTTGTCTAGAAATGCTAAAATACATATGTTTGTTCAACAAACATTAAGCTCATGACGACCAACTTTGATCACCTGGACTCTTCTCAGCAATGCCCAGGTTTAAGACAACTCTACAAGTCTCAGGATGGAAGGAGATGTCTACATTCTAGAAAGACTAGAGTTTCAGTGGAGACTGAAGCAATCTACATGCGATTATCGTTCCTTTCCGTGTTTGATTTTCTTTCTTTTTTCCCGTTGTTCACACTATTGGTTACAACCCTTCTATACAACCAGACTATTGTACACTGTGAAAGTATTTCCAGATCCTATATTTGATTGCATGCTGCCATGGGGGAGGAGGGGGAAGGAAGGGGAGAAAATTTGAAACTCAAGGGATTGTGGAACTGAATCTTGTAAACTAAAAATAAATAAACAAGTTAATCTAAAAAAAAAGATTAAGTTCCTGATGTATGCATAACATTGTACTTTCCACAGGGAGAGATAGCCAAATTAAAGTGAAATCCCTAACTCAGGGAAGCCTGGGAGGGGGATAAGTTACCTGAATAAATTAACATACTATAGATTGCTACATAAATAAGTGCATCAGTGAATTTAAAACAAAGCTGTAGGTAAAATTAGCTATTTTTATAGGGAGTTCTCAAGTGAAGAAATGCCTCCTGCTAATGCATATCACCAACTATTCTGCAAGGTATAGTCTTAAACTGTTAGTACATTATTATGCACTTATTATTATGCACAAATATTAATAATTTGCATAAGGGAGGTGGTCCATAAATACTAAGCTTATTAGTCCCTGCAAATACTGAACAACCAGGAGTTACACAAAAATAGGCCAGGGCAGCAGTCCCACCTCAGAGTTATAGAAAAACTCTGGATTTAGACTCAGAAGACCTGTATTCAAATCCCACCTCTGCCACTTACTAGCTGAGACCTCAGTTCCCTGAGCTATAAAATTAAGGGGCTGGACCAGAGGATCTCTAAGGTGCCTAATACATCACTCATGTCCCATCCCAATGTCCCTCTTCTCAGGTGCTGTCTTGAAACAGAGGACAATATTTCCCGGTCATCCTCTTAGTTTACTTGTGCTTTCTGCTTACTATACTTAGAAATTCTGCCAAATAGTCTGACATTTACGCTCTGCACGACCTGCTGTTTGAGGGAGTCCTACCCCACCTCCTGAGACAGAAGGTTAGCAACACTACCACCTTCTGAAGAACAGCCCTTGGAGAACCAAAACCTAATTAGAGAATATTCACCCACCAAAGCCCAAGAGAGTTAGGAAAAGCAAGAGCATCTAAACTTTGTAGAGGGAAAAGAGGTGAAGGTAAATCTGCCTCCCAGTGTAGAAAAGCACAAATTAATGAGGCAAACACAAAGTAGTTCTTTCTCAGAGACAGAAATATGTAAAAATCTAATTCATTCAGGCATAGGTTTTTAATAGTTGTGCCCATTATCACTGCTGTTTGGCAAAAGATTGTTCAAATGTTTTCAAATAATGTGTAAGGAATCCCTTGGGGAACCCCACTGTGAACCAAGATCTAGGCAATTGCAAGCTGAATACCTTGTACCTCTGCTTTCCTGGCACCAAACAGGTGAAACTGGTCATGCAAAGTATACACATCTATGTCCAAGTATCCATATGCTATCAATCACCTTTCGAAAGTTGTTATTTTAGAGTATTAGATTAGAATTAGTGGAAATCTAAGGATTTTTAATATCTATAGCATCCTGAATACATAAAAATAACATTAATATGGATTGTGTTATACCGAAATGGAAAAAAATTCATTCAATTGAAGATTTGCTTAGCTCATGGTTTCTAAGACCAAGTAAGACTCCAAAGGATTTTTTAAATTGGTGAACAATCCTGGAGGATAGAAAATCCTTGGTCTAGATCAGTGGTTGTCAACCTGTGGGTTATGTTCAATTTGTAACAATGAAAATACATCTTGCATATCAGATATTTACATTACGATTCATAACAGTAGCAAAATTACAGTTATGAAGTAGCAACGAAAATAATTTTATGGTTGGGGGTCACCACAACGTGAGGAACTGTATTAAAGGGTTGTGGCATTAGGAAGGTTGAGAACCACTGGTCTAAATGGTTTACAGGCACTCTCCAAATTAGAGCTCTGTTTGAACTTTCCAGTGGTCCCCACCCGCTAAAGAAGGAACTTCTGCCCAAGTTCTGAGATGCCAAACAGAGTTTAGAAAGGCAAGAGTTGAGACATGAGCAGACAAATATGCAAACCAAATAGTGACAGGAAAGAAGACAGACAGGTGACAGGAGTCTAACTGGAACTAAGATCAGACTGAACGAGCAGTTGTGGCAATTGGTAAGCGTCAAGTCTAGTCATCAACAACTCCTTTCCCCTGCTTTTCCCAGAACACAAGGCTGGAAAATGTTCTGCCCACACTTTAAATCTCAAGCTCTTTTTTCCAACAACTATCATCCTACCTAGTGAAAATAGGGTAGAAGAAGGGAGAAAAGTGTATCTGTAAGGCCCATTGAAATCTTCTACGACTTGTTTGACTGTCTGCATTTCTATGTTACTTGATACAGCTATCAAGCTTAATGGCCATTAACTGTGACTCTTCTAAGCCTATAAATTTATGGTTTGAGACTGAGAGAAGAAAATCCCTTGGGAGATGAGATTGCCCTGGTTTTAATCCAAAATTGGGGTGAGCCATTTAATAAGACGGTTTGTGATTTTGGAAATTTACTGAGATATTCTAAAGCATACCCACTAGACTGCAACTGATCCCAAAGAAAGAATTAATAAGGAGCTGAGCCAGTAGTTGAAGGGTAGGGGTTGGTATGGCTGTTTTTAATTGTACTCTATATCACACACCCACATCCCACATAGCTACACTTCTCTTCAGAAAGATTATACAGAATGATTCTATTATTCTGGACTGGGGGTGGGTGGGGATAATATTGTATATACTGCCTGCCTAATTAAGAAATGACTGCTATAATAAGCAATGGTGCCAGATTCCACTCTCCCCCACAAAGTTGAAAATAGATCCTAGACAGGTATTAGTGGCGTTCAATTAATTGGTCCAGCATTCAAAGGTATGAGCTTGTAAGCCCATATAAATGTTTGGAGAACTGCCAGTCTAGTCCCCAGCCCTAATTCTATGTAACCTATAATATATGCATGAGATACAAAGAACTCTGGGTTTGAAGACAAAGGATTTAAGTTCAAATGTTGGCTGTTATTTACTACCTGCGTGACCCTGAGCTGGTCTGGACTCCAGTTTCCTTATGAGAGGAACTTTCGTTATGAAAGGAAACTTTCCAGGCAACTCCCTATTTTCCATTAGTGGCTCTGCTTGGTTTTGACTCGACAGAACATCATGCTTCTTAGTGCCCCCCTTTCTGCTTTCCAGCTTCTTTTTGTATATTGTCTTCCTCATTAGATTGCAGGCTCCTTAGGGGCAGAGACTCTCTTTCCCTTGTTTGTATCCTCAGCACTTAGCACTGGGGCTGGCATATAACAGGCATTGAACACATTTATTGAATTGAATTGAGGGTTATATAAGATGACCCCTAAGATCAATTCCAACTATAAATTTTATGATTCTATAATTCAATGATAGAGTATTGAGCCCTAAGCCCTGTAGAAACCATTACAAAAGATCAATCTGGTCATGTTCAAACATAGCAGCATTTCTCTCATCTGAAAAAAGTGAATTCCTGACCCATTCAAGCAGGGTTTGCTTAACCTAAAGGTGAGACAAAATAACAAGAACAACCAGCTTTCCATGTCACCACTTCATACCACAACCGGGAAGCTATAGGAGAGCATAGCTTCTGCCCAGACCTAGACTACTCAAGGCTGCTAGTCCTCTGACAAGCTAAGATTTATGTGACCAATTCTGTCAAACTCCAGTAGGAGTCGTTCACATTCAAAACACATTCTTAAAACAAAAAGTAAGCACAGAATAAAGAATGTT
Source organism: Pseudocheirus occidentalis (assembly GCA_028646575.1). Classification (NCBI taxonomy): domain Eukaryota; kingdom Metazoa; phylum Chordata; class Mammalia; order Diprotodontia; family Pseudocheiridae; genus Pseudocheirus; species Pseudocheirus occidentalis. Next base: position 152,266,080 of record CM053597.1, read on the forward strand.
AAACTCAAAGTCATGCTCTGCCACTTATGACCTGTGTGACCTTGGACAAGTCATCTGACATCTCTGGGCCTCAGTTTCCCCATGTGTAAAATGAGGGAGTTGGACTAGATGACCCCTGAGGTCCCTTCTAGCTCTAGACCTATGATACTATACCCTCAACTTCTATGTGCCAAGAGTGAAAGGGAGGGAGGACAATAAAAGATTTTTCCTTCCAGAGGTCATTGTTGCTAATCACTATCAACCAGATAGTTGTGCCCCAACCAGGAAGCTTTAGCCCTGCCAGCTACCAACTTATCTTACATCATTTTCTTTACAAAGAATATGATCATGGGTTGTATATAATCAGAAGCATAAATTATTAGTGATTGCCTCCACAATTGCCTTTCTACAGATGAGAAAGCTAAAATTCAGAATTGGGCAAAAGAGTAAAGTACTAAGATTATGACAAATCTAGAATTAGAGGTAGCAATCTTCCCAAAAGACCCATCCCCCTAGCTTGGCCATCAGACCCATTCCACTCCTCCCCCACCTTTCTTCTCTAGTTCATCCCTATCCTAATGATTAGTAGAGCAGAAGGTACATCTATCCACCACCCCTCTCCAGTGACTGGTGGTTGACTTGGCAGTTTAGCAGTTCTGCCACCATTTTTAGTAGTTTATGATGAGCATAGAGTTGAAGAAAAGCTTTGCCTCAGGTACAAAAATGTTAGAGGTCATTGACAGCACTGTCCTAGGGCACACATCTATCTCCCTTTTTTCTCTCTTCCTTCTTCTCTGTTGCTATAACCTAGCACTTTGACCTTTTTCAACAAGATGGAAACCTTGAGGTGTCACAGAATTGTCTTCCTTCCCTTGGTGGCCACATTATGGGCCACAATTCCCCAAACCCTCTTTATGTCCAGCAGTGAGCTTCCTACAGCCACACCACAGGTGAGCTCCCACTTTCTCCCTTGCTTCAGAGTTACCTCAAACTCAATTAAGTTTTGGAAGAATTTATGAAAGGCATTGTGCTATAAAGAGAAAATACTATTCTTTTCTAACTTTGACCTCATTGGTCCAGACTCCTCTGAAAGAGGGTGAATGTTCCTCATAAGAATCCCACTTTTTATTTTTATTAAGTTCAAATCTCTCGATCCTTGCTGGCATGGTATACTATGGTGATAGAGGCTGAGAGCTATGATTATTTCCGTCTTATCACAACACTTGGTCCTCAGAAAAGCAACTCATCACATAAGGAAATTGTATTTTTATCATGTGGCTTAGGATACAATTAGTCAGCATTTCTAGTTCCTGGTTTCCCTATTCTTCTCTTACCCCTAAAGAGACCTAAAGAAAAATCCTACAAAGTGACTTCATAGGCATCTTCCTCCAGAAGAGGGCAAGTTTAATTTTCCATGTAATCCCTGACATCACTATTGAAAGTGACTTGGAATGATTCCAGCACCACCACTACCAATCCCTATAATAAAGGACAAAACTGAAGTATGAGGAGGGAAAGGACCTAGTATTAACTGAGATCAATTAACATAATTGCAAAAGGACCCCAGTTGCCATAGGTCTGCGGGTCCCAAAGCTCTCCTCTAAATCAGGCCTTGTAAATAATGACTTATCATTAGCAGAGATCCTTTGTGACTCGCTCCAAAGCCTTCCAATTTCATAATCTGCACTGCAGTCTAAGTAAACTGATAGAATGCAAGGAGACAGCCCAAATCCTAGGTTTGGGGAATTGTTAGTCTCTAAGGTACCCTACCCCCAAATAAAGGACAGAAAATAAAGTTAAACATGCTAGGGTATTAACACAGAAATGACCAACACTGAAGTTTGACAAAAGTAGCCTAAAGCCTCCTTGCCTTCTAAGTAGTGAAGCTAATTGTGTGAGTTCCTCTGAACTGTGGATAAAACGGAGGGCATTTTCAAAGATCATTTGCCAGAACAGCCTATGAGGGAGGAGCAATTTTCTTCAGAAACAGCAATCTTCTTTCTTAGAACAATGGCCCTGATGTACATAGCCCAACCAAGGAGGACCAAATAAATAAGCCTCCTCCTCCGACAAACCAAAGACGGAATAGAAATGTATATGCATAGAGAAGCCCTAGAGAGATTTCACACATTGTGGACACAGCCCTACAGACGTTGGGATTAAGAGAGAAGTTTGTCATAACTTGTGTTCATACAGCACTTGAAGGGTTACGAAGCACTCCTGTGGGGTATATAGATTTCCATACCCTCTTTGGTTTGTCGAGCCCATGTAATCACATCAGTTTACATAGACTGCAGTGCAGATTATGAACTGGGAAGGCATTGGAGCAATAGTCACAAGGGACCTTTATTACAGGGACCCTCAAATGAGATCATGAAGAGTTGGATATGACTGAAATGAGTGAAAAACAAGATCGTACTAAGCACTGGGGATACAGACAGAAATTAAATAGTCTCTGCCTTCAAGGAGTTTACATTTTTGTTGAGTGAGGGATGCACATAGAAAGATATATAAAGCCATACCTGAAATAAAAACAAGGTAACTGTCTTCCCTAGGGGCTGAGGGCGGGAGGGAGACAGAGAGGACACTAGCATCTCGGAACAGGCTGTGGTGGGGATAATCAAAAGAGACAACATATACCTGATAATATTTGAGTAATACTTGAGTTGAGGTTTTGTTTTTTCCAGTGTCTGAATCACTTTTTTTAATTGATTTGTTTATTTACTTTTAGTTTACAAGATTCAGTTCCACAATCCCTGGAGTTTGAGTTTTGAAGGAGACGAAAGAGATGGGGATGAGAAGGGAGTGTATTACAGCCACAGACGACTAGTCAGCCCAAAGGCATGGAGTTAGGAGATGAGGCATCATCCCTCCATCGTTAAAGGCACAGCAAGAAGTCTTGTTTGACAAAATGGTAAAGTGTAAGAAGGGGAGCAATACATAATGAGGCTGGAAAGGTAGATTAGGCCCAGGTTGTGAAAAGGATTTAAATACCAAGTAGGTAAGTCCATATGGTTATCTTCAAGGCGATTGTAGGACTAACATGGTCAAGTCTGTGCTTCAGGGAAATCACTTTGTCCCCCAGCTAGAGAATGTGTTGGAGGAAGAACAGGCAGGAAGAATAATTAGGAGGCTACTGCTGTTTTTGTTTGTCCTTCATTCTTGAAGAGGTCCAATGAATGACATGAGGAGAGTCATGTCTTGACCTGCAAGTGAATTGGATTTAAGTAAGGCAGAACTGTGCAAAGTCATCAGCCTCACTCTCTCTTTTAGGGTCATCTGAATCCAGTTACAAGACATAAGTCAGGACAACTGGAGATAACCCCAGATCCTAGTGGAAGATCTTGGCCTTTTTAAGCTAAGGACTTTATGTCTCAGTTTGAGGCAACACTCATTCAGTGATTTAAGGCTAGGTAAGAAATAAGGCAAAAGAAGGTCTAGTTTGCCTCAGTCAAACTGAGAGGGGAAGACACTCAGGCCTTTGCTATTTTTGCTAAAGGAGGATATTGTAGTAGTCCAGAGAAAAGATGACTGGGGCCTGAAATACGGTGGTGACTGTGTAAGCTGAAAAGGGGGGATGAGTTTGAGAGATGTTGTGGAGGTAGAAATGACAAGATTTAAGAGCTGATTAGATATGAGAGGTGAGGGAAAATAAGGAGACAAAAATAACATCAAGGTTGCAAAGCTGAGGGGCTAGAAAGGTATTGGGATATTTAACAGAAATAGGAAAGTTCAGAAGAGGGACTGAAAGATAATAAGCTCTATTTTAGACACATTGTTTGAGATATGGAACATGTAGCTTGAGATGCCCCACATGTATTTGGAGGTAGAGAGATTGGGGTTGAATACAGACCTGGGAATGATGTGCATAGAGATAATCTTTGAACCCACAGAAGCTGATGAAGTCAGCTTCTCGATGCTCACTCCATCCATTTCTTTATCTTGTCTTGTAGTAGCTAGCATTTCTAGAACCATATCCAGTTATGATGGTGATGAGGGACACTCTTGCTTTGCTCCTGAGATTATTAGAAAAGATTCTACTTCTTCTTAATTATGGACATCAACTCGTGGCTTTAGATAAACGTAGATTACCATATTAAGGAAAGTTCCTTTTAATTGTTTTTTTTATTATTAATATGGCTGTGCTGAGTTTATAATTTTGGTAATATTGAGCCAAACATGCATTCCTGGTATAAATACAACCTGACAATAGTTTACAATATTTTTAATACGTTAATTAACATGTAGCCTTTTAATATGTTGCTAATAGTTTATTCAAATTATTTTTGCATTGATATTCATTAGAAATATTGGATCTAGCATTTTTCTCTCTGTTTTTCTCTCTCTTTAGCATTCAGAACTATAGATGTTATACTGTTATACTGTTAACTATATACTGACATGAAGTCAGTAAGAGTGTTGAGAGAAAAGGGCCCAGGTGAGAGCTTTGGTGGACACCACATCTAGGATTATGACATGGCTGATGAAGAACAAAGGTAGTGGAGGAAGAATGATCAGATTAGACCAATAGGAAGAGAACCAAGAGAATGTCTTTTTTCCTCCAATCTCATTTTAGCAAGAATTTCAGTATTGAAATGGTTCAGTAGTATATCATCTTGCTCATTACTGGACAAAGATATCACATGTGAAAAAATAATAGCAATTACTGTTTACTGATTATCTAAAAAACTGTGTCTTTGGTACTTTCTGTATCTTTTTTCAACACTGATGTCTCCACCACAAAAGCAAAAGAGAGTCCCACAAGTGACTAAGAGGCATTTAGCATTTGCCTGTAATTTCTGGGGTCCATTCTGGCCAAGGAATTCATTGCATAGTGGCCAGCCCAGTAAATGATAGTGATGAGTTTCACCTTTCCAAGCTAGGTTGGTCTTCATGTAGCAGAAATAGCCTAATGCCAGTAGTTTAAACAATCAAACCTTTAAAAAATCGACTGAACATCAATGAACTCCTAAGGAAAATAAAAACAAGGACAAAATGGATTTCCAAGTAAAGTCTATAAAACATTCAAAGTATAATTAAATTATATATTATATAAACTGTTTACCAAAAGAAACAAGGCCTTCTACCAAACTTTCTATAAAACAACTATAGTTCTGAATGCTAAAGAGAGAGAAAAACAGAGAGAAAAATGTTAGCGCCAATATTTCTAATGAATGTCAATGCAAAAATAATTTGAATAAACTATTAGCTACATAATAAAAGGCTACATGTTAATTAACATATTAAAAATACTGTAAACTATTGTCAGGTTGTATTTATACCAAGAATGCATGTTTGGTTCAATATTACCAAAATTATAAACTCAGCACAACCATATTAATAATAAAAAAACAATTAAAAGGAACTTTCCTTAATATGGTAATCTACGTTTATCTAAAGCCATGGGTTGATGTCCATAATTAAGAAAAACTAGAATCTTTTCTTATAATCTCAGGAGCAAAGCAAGAGCATCCATCATCACCATCATAACTGGATATGGTTCTAGAAATGCTAGCTACTACAAGACAAGATAAAGAAATGGATGGAGTGAGCATAGAGAAAAAGAAATAAAATTATTGAATTTAAGAAATTATTTAAAGAGGTTCAACTAAAAATTGACTGAAATAAACTTCAGTAAAGTATCAGAATATGAAACAAACTCATAAAAATGATCAGTCTTTCTATATGTAACCAAAAAAAGAAGAAAAAGATAGAAAGAGAAATTCCATTCAAAACAACTAGAAACTGTATGAAAATTCATGAGTAGGTGGAGTCCACCTACTAAGACACTTACAGGAATTATATGAACATAAGTATAAAAGGAAATGTTAATGAAGGAGATTGAGCAGTACAAGATCTTATCAAAACTATCTGGTACTGGCTAAGAAATAGAAAAGTAGATCAGTGGAATACTGATTGGCATACAATACACAATAGCAAATTGATTATAGTAATCTTGTGTTTGATAAATGCAAAGAGTTAAGGTTTGGGGATAAGAATATATTACTTGGTAAAAAAAAATTGGGGAAAACTGGAAAGCAGCATGGCAGAAATTGTGTATAGACCAGTATCTTGCACCATTTACCAAAATAAGATCAAAATGGATATATGACTTAGATGTAAAGGGAAATATCATAAGAAAACTAGAAGAACATGGAACATATTACCTATCAAACTTATGAATAGGAGAACTTACAAATAAACAAGAAACAAAGAGTATTATGAGGTGTAAAATGGATAACTTTGATTACATTAAGCTAAAAAGACTGTACAAATGAAATCAATATAGCTGACATTAGAAGGAAAGTAAAAAAGGTGGGGGATTTTATAGACAGTTTCTCAAATTGAGATATGAAAGGTTTCGTATCTCATATAGAGAACTTTGTCATAATTACAAGAATATGAGCCATTCTACAGCAGATAAAGGGTCAAAGAATATGAACAAGCAGTTTTTTAGTGAAAAAAATCAAAACACTATATAGTCATATTAAAAAGCTCTAGATTATTCTTGATTAAAGAAAGATAAATTAAAAACAACTTTAAAAATTATCTCACATCTATAAGATTGGCTAACATGATAGAGGGGGAAAATGACAAATATGGGAGGAGATGTGGAAAAATTGGGACATCAATACACCATTGGTAGAACTGTGAACGGATCCAAACATTTTAGAGAACAATATGGAATTATGCCCAAAGAGTCATAAAACTGTGTATACCCCTTAACCCAGCAATACTGCTATTAAGTTTGTTTCTCAAGGTGATCAGGAAAAAAGGGAAAGAACCTACATGTTCTTTTGCAGCTCTCTTTGTGGTGACAAAAAGAACTATAAACTGAACTGTAAAATGAACTATAAATTGAGGAGATAGCCATCAATTTGGGAATAGCTAAACAAGTTGTACTATATGATTTTTATAGAATACTACTGTGGTGTAAGAAATGATGGGTTGGTTGGTTTTAGAAAAACATGGAATGACTTGCATGAAATAATGAAAAGTTAAATGAGTAGAAACAAGAGAGCATTGTATACAGTAACAGCAATATTGTTCAAAGAATAATTGTGAATGACTATTATTTGGAGTATTATAAATACTCAAATCAACAACTATAAAGGACCTATGAATGAAAATGTTATTTACCTCCCAAGAAAGAACTTATAAATAGATGTATGGTTTTACATATATCTGTAAATTTGTGTCAAATGGTGGCTTTCTTCAGTGCAGGATGGGAAGGGAAGGAGGAAGACAGTTTGGAATTTAAAATATAATTAAAAATTTAAATTAAATTTTTTTGCTTTTTTTTTGAGGGGGAATGCAGGGCAATTGGGGTTAAGTGACTTGTCCAAGGTCACACAGCTAGTAAGCGTTAAGCCATGTGACCTTGAGCAAGTCATTTAACCCCAACTGCCCTTCCAGAAAAAAAAAAGAAAGAAGGTGAATGAAATGTTAGTTATAAAGTTGAACTCAGATCCTCCTGATTCCAAGTCAGGTGCTCTATTCACTGCGCCACCTAGCCACCCCAAATTAAACTTTTAAAAAGACATAAAAGAAAGCTTAAATAAGGGCGGCTAGGTGGCGCAGTGAATAGAGCACCGGCCCTGGAGTCAGGAGGACCTGAGTTCAAATCCGACCTCAGACACTTAACACAAAAAAAAAAAATAGCTGTGTGACCTTGGGCAAGTCACTTAACCCCAATTGCCCTCCAAAAAGCAAAAAAAAAAAAAATAAGAAAGCTTAAATAATTAGAGAACTGCTAATTTCTCATGGTGGGGCTAATATAAAAAAAATGGAAATGCTATCTAAATTAATTTACAGATTTGGTGCCATATCAAATTAACAAATTCTTACCTTAGTGAACTAAATAAAATAATGACTCAATAAATCTGGAGAAACAAAAAGTCCAGAATCTCAGAGGGAAAAAAGTACTGATCACCAAATTATTTGCTGCTAATGAACAAATAGAAAAATTAATCACAGAAACAAATTGGGTAAACAAGAAATAGAGTAGCAAAGTATTTAATAAAATAAAAGAGTACAACCTACCAAGGTAAGAACTCCCTTCTTTACTAAACCATTAGGGAAATGGAAAGCAGCTTGACAGATATTAAATTTAGAGACCAATCTCTCATACCATACATCACAGTAAGTTCCAACTACATAGCTATCCTAAATTTAAAATATCAGATAATTAACAAATCAGAGAACAAGAGGAAATAATAGCTATGGATAGAAGAAAAATTCTTAACCAAACAAGGTCAAAGAAGATAAAATAGACATCTGTTTTCTTTTCTAATTGAAAACGTTTCACAAAAACAAAATCAATAAAGTTAGGATTAGAAGAGAAACCATTAACTGGGCAACATCTCTTCAGCATACTTCTCTTATAAAAGTCTGATATCCCAAGATACATAAGGAAATCATATAGACATATAAGAACAAGAACTATTCCCTAAAAGAAAAGTAGCCAAAGAAATGAAAAGACAGTCCTTAAAATAAGAAATGCAAGCTCTCAACAATCATGTTTTAAAAAAACCTACAAATTACTAATAACAAGAGAAATACAGATTTAAAAAAAGACTCTGAAGTTCCGTTTCACACATCTCCAATTATCAAAAAAGAAGAAAGAAAGGAAAATGTCCATTTTTGGTGGGGATGTGGTAGGACAGGCACATTAATGCTCTGTGGTTGGGATGATGGATTGATCTAGACTTTCCAAAAACTAATTTATTAACTATATTAAAACATCACTAAGTTGTGTATACCCTTTGATCTGTCCATACATATACACACAAACAAAATAAACAAAGAGGAAGGACCTATGCATACAAAAATATTTGCAGCAATACTTTTTATTATATTAAAGACTCACTGAAATAATGTGGGCTCCAATTAACTGAAGAATAACTGGATGAATTATGGCATATGAATGAAATGGAATATCATTGCACAATCAGAAATGACAAAAGAAGTGGTTTCAGAGAAACTTGAAAAGACTTGTGTGAATCTATACAGGGTGAATTGAGCAGAACCAGGAGAATAATTTACACAATGCATATTATAATAACATAAAGGAAAAAATTTTGAAAGTGTTAAAAAAAAAAAACTTTGACCCACACAATGACCAGTCATGATTTCAGAGAACTGATAAGATTTCCCACATCTCTGAAGAAGGATGATAGGCTGGAGGTACATTCATATCAGATACAGCTAATGTCTAAATTCATTTTAATTGACCATACTTATTGAGAGAGAGAGAGAGAGAGAGAGAGAGAGAGAGAGAGAGAGAGAGAGAGAGAG
>CM053597.1:152275855-152286422 GCA_028646575.1 Pseudocheirus occidentalis
AAAAACTTTGACCCACACAATGACCAGTCATGATTTCAGAGAACTGATAAGATTTCCCACATCTCTGAAGAAGGATGATAGGCTGGAGGTACATTCATATCAGATACAGCTAATGTCTAAATTCATTTTAATTGACCATACTTATTGAGAGAGAGAGAGAGAGAGAGAGAGAGAGAGAGAGAGAGAGAGAGAGAGAGAGGCAATTGGGAAAAGGAATAGATAGGTAATGACAGTGAGGAAAAGAAGAAGAAAGAAAGAAAAGAGCTTCAGGAAAACTTTTTTAATAGACAGAAGAGAATAGAGCAAAGCCCAGAAGGTGACACAGACAAACAGATCAGTTTCATCACTGTAATGCTATGCACAAGCAGCTTTCCAGAAGAATGCTACTGTGAACAGCTTTTAAGTTTCTGGTTACACAGTATAGTGAACACTCTATTTATTCCATAACAATCAAAGTAAAATCAAGGTAGAGCTTTCACAATATTACAACTTATCACAGAAAACCACAATATAGTATTCACAACAGCTTATCATTAAAATGGCCACATAGTTTTCACCAAAGTGGTCACAATATTTAGAACAAAGAACAATCATCTGGTATCCCTAAGGAGGTTTTCCTCCTTACTCAGTCATTCAGTCATCTCAGAGTACAATAGTCAGTCTTCCACTCCTGGGGCAACTAAGTTAACTCAATCAGCACTTACTCAGCAATCAATTACTAAGTATCATTAATCACTAAGTACAATTATTAGAAAATACACAAACCTTCTACCCCGTAGGTCACTAGTAAACTATAATTTCATCATTACTCGGTACCCATGGAGAGGTCTTGTCATCTTGACTTGGGGCCAGTTCTCAGATTCCCTGGATCCCCTTCCATGGTCCCAGAATCTACCTGGATTCACCAAACTGGATTCACCTGGGTTCAATGGCAGACAGCTCCCAGTTCCTTGTCCAGCTCTCTGGGTACGTCCTGCTCCACTCTGAAGTTCACAGGATCCAGTCCATCTCAGATCCTTCGTTCCCAAGATTCAAGGCTTAACCAAGCCACAAACAGACAAAATCCCTGAATCCCAGTCATGCTTCCTCAGCCCTTGGGCAGTTCATCTGGCCCTAGGACTCAGAAGAGAACTCAGCTGGCTCCCAGAATCAAAATCACTCCTCCCAGGTTTTCAAAATCAAAATCATTTTCTCCAGCCTAGGGGGGAAGGGGGGAGGGAGAGCTTTCCTCTTCAGCCTTCCTGGAGGCAGCAACTTCAGTCTTCCCAGCAGCAGCAACTTCAGCCTGCACAATTCTTGTCCAAAGTAATTCTGACTCAGTTCTCAGTCCAACAGTGGCAGCCCAGTCTCCAGATGCTGCTGAGAGAAACTCTCTCTCTCTTTCTCCCCAGCAGAACAGATTCTGCCGCCAGATTCTAGTCTTAAGAAATTTTGACTGTGCATCTCTGGGGCTTTTCTTATATACACAAAGCATTACCTTCCCATTTCAGCCAACCCCTTCCTGTTACATCAGTTACAGGAGATAGGGGTTCACACCTTCTGTTTCTTCCACAGAGGTTTGATCAGCTACTAACTGCTAAGTACCTGCTACCTTTGCTTAAGTTGAAACAAGGTGCTAAGTACCTGCTTACTTGCCAGTACAAAAAAGGGGTCCTCAAATTCAAATTAATTACCATTATAATCACTGTCATATTAAACTTGATATTTATTTTTCTTAAAAATAATCCATATATAAGTTTTACAATTTCATATATAATCCTTTTTCTGTGCTTTATATATCAAAATATTCGCATTGGTTGATTTTTTGTTAAATTCCCAATTTAAAAAAATAATTTTTAAAAGTATATTCCTGTCTGTAGACTCACCAACAATGTTATCACAATGTTTTTTTTTCCTCCTCAACCCCTCCTATTACTAGATTCTATCTTGTTTTTGCTATTGCAGTTAATAGCTGTGTAGTATTATAAACATCTTATTTGCCTTTCTCCAATTATTTGGGAACTTTAATGTGTTTTCCAGTGGTTGTTAATAGTTTGCAGTTCTTCCTTTGAAAATTGTCTTTAAATGCTCTTTGACTATTTTTATGGTGGGTTATATTTTATTTGTTTTATTGATACACATTCGTCTCAATAGATTTTAGATGCCGCACCTTTATCTGAAATATTTATAGCAAATATTTTCCCGATTTTTTTCCATTATAATGCCTTTTGTTGTGCCACTGATTCCTTATAATTGAATCATTGGTGCTTTCTTCCATTTGTCTGATTTACAAAAATATCCCTCCTCTCTATAGTTAAAACAAATATATTATTCCTTATTCTTTCATTTAAAAAAAGATAATCCTGGATTCTTGAATAGCCCTTATAAACTTTGAGCATCCTTTTTAAAAAAAATTCAAATGTCAGTGTCCATAAACAGTTTTATTGGAACACAGCCACACTCATTTATTCCTGTATTGTCTATGGTCACTTTTTCACTAGAGGGGAGACTGTTTGTGACCCCTCATCACTTTACCCTGCTCCTCAGAATACCATAAATTTCAGTAATACAATTACAACTTGACAGGCTGAGGAAGAAATTTTTCCGAATGAGAAGAACCACCTTTAACCACTACCATCAAAATGCTGATTGGCTTTCAAAATTGACTTTTGCTGCAGACTTGATGATGCTTCTTAATGAATTCAATCTAAAATAACATTTTTATGTGAAACACACTGTGGTAAATCAGTTCAATGACAACTAACATTGTTTGAATCAAAAGTAATGTCAAGCTGCTTTATACATTTCCTGTGCTATCAAAAATTAAAGCAAGGAAGAGCTCTCTATCCCCACACAAATTTGCAACGGATATATTCTCTGAACTCTAACTCTCATTCCAGCAGCTTTTCTCAGACCTTGATGCAAGTGCAAAAAAAAATTCCATAGTTCAAAATCCATTTAGCTGTGCCTCCACCTAATCTTTAATTGGAAGTGATTAATGTACAATGAAATGACAAGCTAAAAGGCAATTATCAAGAGAAGAATCTAGCAGAATTCTATAAATGCCTTCCCAGCAAAGAATGTGCTCAATTAAAATCACATGCTCAAGGTCTGATATCAATATTTGTATGGAAACATTTTCAAATAGAAAATAAATAAGGTCTCATTACAGATCAACATTAACACATAAACATCAGAAAATGAGTCTGATGATAGAGAATACTAACTTTGAACCCCAGTTAATCAAATTGTTCTCCCCAAAAGAAGAATTCTATCCTTTTCATTAGTAGACATATATTGCTAAAAATAATAATCAATCATTATTATATTTTATTTCCTCAACAAAAATATATAGAAATTCATTTTCTTACTTGTTATATAAGTACCTACATAACATCCTCCATTTTTGCCACTTGATCCACAAATTCTAAAACCTTTGCTATTTGTTCCCATACAAATAAAAAAAAAGTTTACCAATCTGTAATTTAAAGGATGATCTCAAAGGCCATCAGTCAATTACTCAAAGAGCATTTATTAAATGTCTATGTGTCAAGCATTGTGTTTTGTGTTGAAGCCACAAAGAAAAGCAAAAGTCCCTACTCTCAAGGACATCATAGTCTAACAGAGTAGACAACATGCAAATAACTATGTACAAACAAGATAGATATAGATATATGGATTTAGATTTAGTGCTTGCATATGTATGTGCGTGTGCGTGTGTGTTTGTGTGTGTATACACACACGGGGGAGGGGATAGAGGAGGGAGCAGGGTACAGGTGGTATTAAGTACAAATTGGAGATAATCAGGAGAGACCAGGCACTAGCACAAAGGGAGAAAGGGAAAGGTTTCATGTAAAAGGTGGAATTTTAGCTCTGACTTGAAGGAAGCAAAGGAGACAAAGAGAGAGGGATGAGGAAGGAGAGGGTTCCAGACAAAGAGAAAAGTCAGTGAAAACGCTCTCACTGGCCTTAAAGATAAGGAAACTGAAGCTGAGAGACATTAAGTGATTTGCCCAAGGTCATATCATTAAGTAGCAGAACCAGGATTTGGTGACTTTTTTTTCTTTTTTAAGTCATGCAAAATATATTTCCATATTAGCCATGCTCCAAAACAAAAGGGAAAAAAGATATGTTTCTATCGATACTCTGAGTCCATCAAAGTCTACAGGTAGATAGTATCTTTCATCATGAGTACTTTGGAATTGTGGTAGGTCATTGTACTGAATAGAGTTACTAAGTCTTCCACAGTTGATCATCTTACAGTATTGCTGTTAATGTGTGCGGTGTTCTTCTGGTTCTGCTCATTTCACTTTTCATCGGTTCATAGAAGTCTTCCCTGAAACCACCTCCTTCATCATTTCTGATGGCACAATAGTATTACATCATATTTATATACCAAAACTTGTTCAGTCATTCCCCAATTGATAGGCATCCCCTCAGTTTACAATATTTGCCACCATAAAAAGAACTGCTACATTTTTGTATATATGGATCCTTCTCCTTTTTCTTTGATCTCTTTTGTATACAGTCCTAGTAGTGATATTACTGGGTCAAAAGGTATGAACAGTTTTATAGCTTTAGGGGTATAGTTCCAAATTGTTCTCCAGAATGGTTGGGCTAGTTCACAGCTAACTCTAAGGACCCTTGTCCAACTCCAACTCACACTGATGAATCCTAGTCCACCAAACAAGGCTAAATCCCTCCTCTCAGAGTGCTAAGTCCTGTAAAAAGTTGGGGGGTTATTCTCTAATACCATTGATTTGAATCCCCATTAATGTCATTAGCTTGAGGGTGCTGTCCCCCAACATTTTCAAGTGAAAACAATGTTAGTCAATCAGTTTAAGTAGCTTTTAGAAAAGTGTTTGTACTAAAGGGGTACAGTAAAAACAGTTCATTTAAATATTCCCTTAAAAATCCAAGACACATTTTTCCATAAGTACACGTAAAGTTGAGGAAAGAGTAGGCTCAAGTTTAGAGAACACACATGATAAATAGGTTCCCACAGCTCCTAGGTACTAGCAGTTTGTTCCTCCCATTTGTGACTTGCTCAGGAAGTTCCCTTTTAAGTATGATAAAATTTCTTTGCTGGATGTCATCTGTCTTCAGTGTCCAATGCAGATATTTCTATCAGCTGATCCAGAACACCACTAAGACACTGATGAAAGGATTGAAAGCCCAACATCCTCTCTGGTCCTCCTCTGGTCAAAATGGGGGTGGGGTGTAAAAGGAAGAGACCTGGCCAAGTCCTTCCCTTCCTTTCTCCCTCCACCAGGCATTTTTTCCTCTGGAGTTTTACTGGAAAGTCATCCTTGCTCCAACTTCTGAAATGACTTGCCACTCTCTGAAACTCCCTGATTTTAGTTAACATAAAGCTTTCATACAGGACCCAGAGGATATGATGAACTCCCTCAGCCAATTGAAACAGACTTCCTGACTGAAATCACTGAACTTCATCCAATGGTTTGTTGCGGGCTTTTTGTCTTTTTTTTTTGGAGGGGGGAAGATGAGGCAATTGGGGTTAAGTGACTCACCCAAGGTTACAGCTAGTAACTGTTAAGTGTCTGAGGTTTAATTTGACCTCAGATCCTCCTGATTCCAGGGCCAGTGCTCTATTCACTGAGCCATCTAGCTGCCCTGATCCAATGGTTTTCAAAGACTTTTCACACTTATTCTAAAGCCTATGATTGGGATCAATTGATTGAACATTTTATCATTTTCTCTATGTGAGGTAGGATGTCTTGATTGAGTACCTATCAATCAACCCCACTCTTACACTTGAAATCTGTGCCAATGGAGTACAAGTTCTGAAAAGTTCATAGACACAAGAAAGCTTTGAGTATGGGTCTGGTCTTGGGCTACAGCTAAACATACTCATTTTATTTGTGCTAATATATTAGCACATAATATTATAGATTTCAAATCTGATCATGTGTAGGGTATCATAAGGATACCACCCCCTGGTTAATTGGGGATAGTAATCCTCTGCCTATTTTTTCCTAAACCATTAAAGTAGCCAAGTTATAACCTCTTCAGGATAGAAGGAAACTCCAAAGGTCATCTAGAGCATCCCGTTGTCTAGGACATCCTAGATAGGTAATTATTTTGTCTAACAGCCCTGAGATAATATTCTTCCTCTTCTGCCCTCTCCCCCAATGCCTCCTGTTTCATTTTAAGTCTTCATCCTCTAGTTCTGTCTTTAGTGGACACAAAGGACTTATACTCTTAGACAAAACCTTCCTAGATTCAAAAAAGCATGTACATTATTTGGAGCTTCTCAAGAAAAATGGTAGAGAAGCAAAAAATGGCATGACCACAAATATGGAAGCTGAAGCATAGTGTAACGTGAGTCCCAAATCCCATTGACATTGGACTCTCTCCTCAGTTTTGGAGATCAATGCCCTGCTCCCGCATGAGGGGCAGGGTAGGATTGGCCAGAGTGGGACAGGAGAGCTCTGGGCTCTTCAAATTTTCTTCAGTCTCTGCTGAGTCTCTTCAGTTTCTTTGGCTGTGCAGTCATTTCAAATGTTTCTGGCTTCTAGCTTTAAGAGAGAAGCAGATGACGCCAATCCCACTTAAGGCTGCTGAAGGGAGAATAAGATTCTGGGAAGAAGCAGACACGAGAGAAGCTGGCAGGCTCCCTCATGTCCCTATCTCCAACTTGCTACCCTCGAGACTTCAGGGGACACTTGGGGTTCTCTCTTTTGGCAGAGCTGAGTTACCTTGCTTCCGTTGAGACAGATCCTTCATTCTGTATTGTCTGGTATGTATTCACGTATGTGTACTTTCTCTCATTTCAGTTTTGCCACTGACTTGCATAAATAGATTCTTTTGCTGTATGTGTGTTCATTGTGGAACTGATATTTGGTAGGAAGGAAATCAAGCCTTGGAGGTAAAGCTAGGAGGTCATCCTCCTCATTAATGACTAGCAATCAGAAGTTTAGCTTGAACCTGTAAGTCACATCCCCCAGCTTAATAATATTTACAGGAGCAGATAGATATAATTCTAGCCTAATAGAGCAAAGTGGTCTGTCTTTCATTTCCTACTTCCCTTTTGGAAATAATTAAAGTAGCTCCTCTCTGGGGCACCAGACCTGGAGTCAAGAAGACCTGAGTTCATATCTGGCCTCATATACTTACTAGCTGTGTGACTCTGGACAAGTCACTTAGCCCTGTTTGCCTCAATTCTTCATCTGTACAATGAGCTGGAGAAAGAAATGGCAAACCACTCCAGTATCTTTGCCAAAAAAAAAAAATACAAAACCAAATTGGGTCATGAAGAATCAGACATGACTGAAAAATGACTGAACAACAGTAACAATCCATACCAATGGGCTTTGGGACTCGGGTTACGATAGAAAAGAGAAGACATTTGCCAAGTCATGGAATAGGGATTAGATTGTAATCCTTAGTTTCACAGCCTAGACACCTGCCATTGGATCTCGCCTCCCTCACCCTGCTTCCTAAAAATGAGAGCAGAGGCACCAGACCACAGCCAGAGACAGCCAAGCCCCTTGCAGAATCCTCCTTATAGGTTAAGACTTTTAAGAGCTGGGCGCTAGACCCTCGGAAGTCATTTTATCCAGCTCCCTCGTCTTACAGATGAGTAAATTGAGGCCCAGAGAGGTTAAATGTCTTGTTTAATGTCACAAGCAGAAAACAGAGGAGTCAGGATTTGACTCAGCCAGAGCCTGCGATTGCAACCAGTGGTTTGTTTGTTTACCTTCTTAACCCCTTGAAAAATCCACCTGGGCAGGGCTGAAAATGATGGTAAACAGATCAGCTCATTCCCAACATTCTCCTTGCTTCAGTTCCTGGCATGAGCTAATTTTGTCTATGGGATGCTGGAGAGCTAATGAAAGAAAAGCCCTGGTCCCTCCCATTCTCCCTACCCAGCTCTCTGCCAAATGACACCATTACTTCATCCTATCCACCCCCACCCCCTGCAATACAGACCCAATTGTGGTCTGCTTTAATTATATTTTCATATCATTTAAAATGACCAGACCTCTTCCCTGGAGACTGTATTCCCATCCAAGGGGATGGGAAAGAAAACAGAATGAAGCATATCTACTCCAAGGCAGGCAAGAGGAAAGAAGGAACAGCAGTCATTGGAGCCATGAAACTGAACTATTGTCTTTCTCTCCTAAACAGCTGACTCCATCTGAAGGGGGCTGAGAGAAGGAGGAGAGAGGCATTCTTTGCAGTGAAGTTAACAAAGAAAGATGACTGTGATGAAAAGAGCAAAATTCTTCAGCCTGGTCTTGCTGTAGCTACTGCTATAGGGGGCCGGGAGGAATGAAGTTGACCCTGACCTTGAGGGAGGTGCAGAGGCAATGTTGTAGGCTCAGGAATTCTTACCCTGGCACAGGGAACTGCCCCGTTAGTGAGCCAGGGGACTGGATATGAAAAGCAGAAATATCCTTGCAGGATGAAGAGGAGGGCTTCTAATTCTATTTATGGGACCTTCCCACATACAATCAGAGTACATTTGAGCAGCCTCTCAAAGCCCTCTTGATACTTTCTTAAGGACACCCATAGAGGAGGTCTTTTAAAAATAAATTCTGTTCTTACAGTCCTGGAATGATTTAGGTATAATCCTACTGAGCAAGGGAAGGCTGGTCTAAACCATCTCTGCTCAAGGAATTTGGGGCTCTGGTTTTTTGCTCCATAGTTCCTTAGGCCTTAATTAACTCAGGACACTGCGGATATGAAATCCTCCAAAGGGGCCAGGCAGGTTCTCCTTCTTTGCTAACCTTTCCTTACTGTTTCTGAAGGGAAATGTAAAGATTCTACCAGCGGTCCAGGGTCAGATGACAACCTGACCTCAGGATCCACCTAGGAAACTCAGCCTCTGCTTTGAGCCATTCTCAGTGAATCAATGGCTTGTGATCGCTCTGCAATTGCACTCCCATCTCTACTGCTCTTTTCATATGCACATGTGCATTCTCCCTTATTAGACCCTAAGCAGCTTCTGTATCTCTTGGTAGCTCCCATAGGGTCCAGTCCATAGCAGACATTTCTTAACTAAATGTTTATTGATTAGTTGATGACAGTATTAATATCCACACTAGTCTTCTCCCTCCTTAATAAAAATAAGAACATTTTGATAAGGGATGTTGGGATTCTAAAGTGAGAGAGAATTGGAAATAGAAAGAAAGCCATTCACTCACCACCTGTATGACTTTAAATAAATCACTTAAGTTCTCTGCTTTCAGTTTCTTCACCTCCAGAATGGGGGTGCTACTTTCTATACCAACTTAGGGATAAAATGGGATTGTGGATCACAATTAATGGGTATCATATTACTTGCCTTTTCAATGGGTAAGGGAGGAGCTGGAAAAAAGGGGAAAATTTAGAACCCAAAATTTAAAATGAATGTTAAAAAAAAGAATGTAGATTCTTTAAAGACAGGGCCTATTTTGTCTTTTCTATGTATTCTAAGTTTCTAGTAAAATATGATAACATTGTAGTCATTAAGTAAATGTTTTCTTGAATTGAAAGGAGATATACAGAGAGAGAGAGACAGAGAAAGAGAGGAAGAGAGTATGTAAGCACTGAATAAATGTGAGCTATTATTGTATTTTAGAAATCTGGGAACCAAGGGACTTTTAAAGGTTCCTCTTAGTGTAAACCATATTTGGGGTTTTAGGGATTCTATTTTTAAAAATCCGAATAGTTGCCTGCATAGAACTGTTTCATCTTAAGAGAAGACTCAGGGGAACATAGTCCTAACTGATTTCTGTTCTGCATGGAACTCAAACTTAACATCCTCTGAAACCAAATCCAATGCTTCCAATAAACCACTTTACCTCCAAGGATGACAAAGTCCAGCTGGAGAGCTAAGAACCCAATGTACCATTTCTGTGGTATAATGACATTAGCTTCTATCACTGATCCCACACTAAATCACATGAGCACAGAGGGAAATGATATTTTATAGGGTCAGGTCAACAGTAG
Organism: Pseudocheirus occidentalis; assembly: GCA_028646575.1. Classification (NCBI taxonomy): domain Eukaryota; kingdom Metazoa; phylum Chordata; class Mammalia; order Diprotodontia; family Pseudocheiridae; genus Pseudocheirus; species Pseudocheirus occidentalis. The sequence goes on from CM053597.1 coordinate 152,285,792, forward strand.
GAAAGTCCTAGGGGACTTTCAGAAAATCAAGAACCAGAAACTGAAGCAAGGTGCCCCAAAAGCACACAATTCAGTGCACACTTGCTTGATATACCCTTGCTCCGTAGCCTAAACAAAGTTTGCTTTATAAACTATTGTTAAGATACAGAAGGCACAAATGGAAGGAAAAAAAACAATAGGACTGGGAAACAAGTATCTTAAATTTTAGTCCAGGCTCTGACACTGGCTGACAGTTTCACATAATCACAAAATCTGAGATTTGGAATGGACCCACAGGGAATGTAGAGAAAATTGATAATTAAGATTAGATTGGGCTGATTGAAGGTACATCCAGCTACTAGAACATAGTTCTTTTTTTGGAAAGTGGCAGGCGAGGCAATTGAGGTTAAGTGACCTTCCCAGCGTCACACAGCAGATGTCTGAGGCTTGTTTTGAACTCAAGTCCTCCTGACTCCAGGGTCAGTGCTCTATCCACTGTACCACCTAGCTGCCCCTAGGTTCATAGGTTCTTAAATTGGTGTCCATGAACATGTTTTTAAAAATACTTTTTAGCCAGATCCTGCTAGCTTGGATGAGCTTTTACAGCATGAGCATTTACACCTAAGAAACTGGCAAACCCTACTACAGATCA
>CM053597.1:152286522-152319738 GCA_028646575.1 Pseudocheirus occidentalis
TTCAGACCCCTGAGGACAGGCAGCAATCTCTCCCCTAATTCCTCTCTTCTCCAGGATAAACATTTCCAATTCTTTTAACCTAATCCATATAAGGCATGCTCTGCAGTTCTCTCACCATCCTGATGTGTCTTTTGGTCATACTCACCCTATGTCTTTTCTAAATGTGATGCCCAGACCTGAACACAGTACTCCAAATTTGTTCTAATCATGAAGAAGTGTAATAAAGCTTCTTCATTATAGACAGCATTTCTCTCTTAATGAAGTCTAATGATTTCATTACCCTTTTTGATGAGCACTCAGTAAACATTTATTAAGGGCCTACTATGTTCCAGGCTAAGTGCTAAAGTATATAAAGATAGATAGATAGATAGATAGATAGATAGATAGATAGATAGATAGATAGATAGATAGATAGAAGAGCATTCCAGGAACAGACCACAACCAGAGAAAATTCCCAGAACCAAAAGATGGATGGAATGTGTTGTTTGCATATCAGCAAGGAGGCTGGTGTCATTAGATCAGAGAGTATGTGGTGGGAGATGAGGTATAAGATGACTGAAAGGTAGGAGGGAGGGAGTTACAAAGGGCTTTGAGCACCAAACAGAGGGTTGGAGTTATTTTATCCTAAAGGTGATAGGGAGCCACTGGAGGTTACTGAGCAGGGTGTGATGTGGTTAGACCTGAACTTTAGGAAAATAACTTTGGTGGATGAGTGGAGGATGGATTAGAGTGGGGAAAGACATGGCAGGCACTTATGCATGTAGAGGGGTTAGCCTTGGTAAGGAGCAGGACACCTCTTCATAGACACAAAGATTTGAAGGCTATATTGGCAGAAGGCATTCAAGTGATGTGAGATGGGAAAGAAAGGAAAAGAAGAAGTTCTAGGTGAATTGGCCTTAATTTTTTCAATGAAATACAGAACAAGGTTCTCACCTTAAATGGCAGGGAAGGAGAGGGCAATGGAGGGTTTAAATATGGATGAAAAGATTTAGAAGAGCCGCTGTGAAGAGTGCTGAGGAAGGTAACAGATTTCTATCTTAAGGTGACAGTGGAGAAGAAAGGAGCCCCATAGGTAGAAACATAAGATGTGGACCAGAAGGAGGGCAAGAAGCTTCTAATAGAGTTATGTGCACTTAGCTCAGAGCACCTAGGTGGTGCTGTGGGTAGAGAGTCAGGAAGAATGCTCATCCTGAGTTCAAATCCAACTTCTGACACTTACTTGCTGTGTGACCCTGGGCAAATCACTTAACCTCGGTTTCCTCATCTGTAAAATGAGCTGGAGAGGGAAATGAAAAACTGCCCCAGTATCTTTGTCAAGAAGACCCCAAATGGGGTCACAAAGAGTCAGATACAATTGAAATGACTGAACAACAAAACAGCTCACAAATTATGATATGCTAACAAGGAACTTGCAACCAGAGGATCTGGGTTCAGGCCTAAGCTCCACTAATTACTCCCTATATGATTTTGGACAAGTCACTTAACTTCTCTGTAAACTAGGCAACTCTCTAAGATTATAGGTTTACAGAAAAGGTGCTGATCTGCATTTTCAGAAGACTAAATGATCTTTGGGATTCCTGCTGGCTCTAAATCTATGAATTATGAATTCTAATTTCCCTGGGTCTCAGTAATTACAAACTATTTCATATTTTCATTTGAATCAATGAATCTACAAACACCTATTAATCAATTACTATATGCTAGGGATTCAAAAATAAAAATGGAGGGCCCTATTCTCAAGGAATTTACATCCCATTGGGTGAAGCATGTGTAGACAAGGAAGTAAATACAAAGTACGAGGTCTCCCAAAAGTCTTGAAGTTGTAAGCTTTAGTTGATCAAATTACTAAAGAACTTCATTAGCTCTGCTCTTGTAGGTTAAACTCCTAAGGCTTAAGGCTGCACTAAGACTTTAGGGACATCCCCTTATAGACAGTACAAGTAAATACTTGAAAACTTCCACTTCAGTGAATCATCCCCCCCAATGTACTCACCCTCTGCTCATACATTCCAGGAATGTCATCGATGTAATCTGGGGATTCAATGGTTATTTGTTAATGAATAAATGAGGTACCTCCGTGTCTTCCTTAGTAGAGATTTAAGTTTCTGAGTAGATAGAACAATAGAAATTAAATGTGAAGCCAACTTTTCTTGAAAGAAGTTAGGGACCAAGAAAAGGGAACAATATTTAGTTGGAAGGTGGGTACCAGAGGATGAAAGAACCCCACAGTATTTAGAATGAGGTAGAAATGGGGAGAATTCATATTCTTCAGAGATCCAGACAACAGGGGCCCTGAACCCAGAAATGGGGAGCCTTGGGATCTGGATGAGGAACTTCAAAAAAAAACTGTGTCTAGTAGCAGGAATCATTAAATTCAGAAACAAATCCTGGTTGTGCTCCATACAGAAGTGTGACCTTAAGTAAGTTGCTTTCACTCTCTGAATCTCAGCTTCCCTCATCTCTAAAATTAGGAGGCTGGCATTCAAGAGTCTGGAGAAACCTATGGACCCCTTTTCAGAATCGTGTTTTGAAATTGAAATAAAATGTATAGGATCAAAAGAGAAATCAATTATATTAAAATGGTTATAAAAATATTTTTCAAAATGAGTTCATCTTTAAGATCTATCCACAAAATCTATCCATGGAACCTTTGGCTTTCTCCATTCCTGAGACAACAAATAGGAATCAAACACCCTAAGTTTCTGACATTTTGCAACTAGGATACATCCTTCTTTCTTCTGGAGTAGGAGAGGGCACGGCTGTTGCAAAACCCTGAGAGACTCTGCTTACTCCCACACGGACCCCGCCAACCCTGATATTTTTCTCTCCCAGGAGTCCCAGGGGCTTAGCCAATCTGCTCCTCAGTATGGTTTGCCCCCACCTCCTTTTTCCCCTGGGTTCCAATCCCCCACATTCCCTAAAGACAGAGTCTCAGGTTCTTTCTCCCATCTACTTCATCCTAGTGGTAGCAAAATAAATGCCAAAAAAAAAAAAAATGGAGAAAGCTTCAAAGTTACCAGAAATTTTGAAAGTCAGTGGTAAAAAAAAAAAAACACAAAACAACAACAACAATAAAAACCTTGGCTTTTAATGGAATGGAAATAGAGTGTGGCTGGAACTTCCTTGACTCCTTTCCTCTTTCACTGACTCATCTTTTTCAGTTCCAGTCTATGAGCACAGACCAATCTGAATTCTCTAGCTTTTTTTTTCTTCCCAGAGCCCAAGATCTTAAATCTTCCTCCTTTCCTTTTGATCAGGAAACAGACCTTCCTTTTTGCTCATCCCTAGATTCCTGGGTAAAACTACAATGACTAGCAAGTTCATTTGCTTCCCTGGGAATCATCAGCAGTCAAGTTCCACGACCCCCTTCGTATAGGGGAGGTTGTTGTTATTCATTTGTCTGAGGCTTTGTGATACCATTTGGCAAAGATAGTGGAGTGGTTTACCATTTCGTTCTCCAGTTCATTTTACAGATGAGAAAACTGAGGCAAACAGGGTTAAGTGACTTGCCCAGGGTCACACAGCTAATAAGTATTTAAGGCCAAATTCGAACTCAGGTCTTCCTGACTCCAGACCTGGCACTTCTATCCACTTTGCCATCTAGCTGCCCTTGTAGGGGAGAAGAAGGAGGTGTAAAAATCCAAGTCAATTCCTCATAGATGGCATGACACAAGATCATGAAAGTGATTTGGGAATGGTTTCAACTCTGTTGCTAAGTGATCCTCAGCCTCCTGCTACCCCAGGGCCTTAGAGATGTCCAGTCCCATCTGACCTCCCACAGACTGCTCTGGGCTGCTTAGAAACAGGGGCTTCAGAGGCTTTCAATGCATGAACACAGCATTTAAAATATGCAAATAAGCACAAAATTGTGTGCAAAACAGCTTTGGTTTTTCTTAGCTGAAAGGCTAAAACAACTGCAGAACAATTACATTTCAGGCTAATGAACTGCTCTAGACCATACTGAAGAGAAATCCCAAGACTTATTAGCCTGACAATGGAACATTTATTCCTAAAGGTAAAGGAACAGGACTTCAGCTGTATTTACCTCCCAATGTGAATTGGCTCATCCCCTGGTTAGCTCTTAGAAAGCTGGAAAGAGGTGAAAGAAGGTGAAGGGAAGAATAGGATAAATGCATATTGATTGGAGCCTAACTTTCCAGAATGCTATCACATTTTGAAACTCATGACAGCTGGGTGTGGTAGATAATGCAAATACTATGATTCATTTTCACAGATGAAGAAACTGAGAATCAGGCAGGCTAAGGGGCTCTCCCAAGCTAGTAAACATCAGTTTTGGGTCTCTCAGTTCCATACTTCTTTCATTCATTACACCCAGCTCTAAGACCAGATATATTTTCCTTTACAAGAACACTGTTAGGCAGACAGCCTTTATATTGTAAAAGGACCATGCCATACTGGGAATATAAAATCCATGGGACAATGCCTCCTTTAATATGGCGGGTTTTTGAATCAGATCCCTAAGTGGAACCAAGCTGCTACAAATAGTTCAGAAGATAATTAGTAATCACTTCCCAGGAGATTTCATTGTCTTTCTCAACCAATTATGTATTTCCTCTTTTGGTCAAGTCCCATTGGATTGGCTTACATAGGGCAAGGCCTCCCTTCTCAGTAAACAACCTGCTGCTAAAAGTTCTGAACAGGGAGGTCTTGGCTCATCAAGGGAGATGATTGAATGCTTGGAGGCCCCGACACAGTCTGAAGTGCCTGAAACCCACCATTCCCAGGGGTATGGTTGTTAGGGCCATTTAATGCACCTTGGGGACAAAATGAGTACTAGGCAAACAGCTGAAGTCAGCCCGAGGTACAGCTGAAAGAGACAAACAACGTTTTCCCTCTGATCTTATGTCTTTTGTTGATACTAAGTGACAGGTAATTCAGTTCAATTCAAGAAATCTTTGTTAAACTCAGTTTTCCATCTCCCCACTGCCCACATATGGGGGGGGGGGGGAATGGAGGGGGGTTAAAGAGAAGGAAATAAACAGGCTAAGCACTTTGAAAATACTTTCTGATCTTATCCTTATAACAACCCTGAGAGGTAGGTGCTATTCTTGAGGAAAGCTGAGGCAGACAAATTATGTGATTTGCCACAGCTCACACAGTTGGAAAATGTCTGAGGCTGGATCTGAACTCTGCTTTCCTGAACTCCAGGCCCACTGGGCTATGGAGTCACCTCTTTTTATTTTGTATTTATTTATTTTGTATGTAATTATTTTGCCTATTTTTATAACTGATAATGTATACACATTATCTCCCCTCATAGAATGTAAGCTTTATGAAGACAGAAACTGTTTCTTTTTTGTCTTTTTGTCCCCAGAACCTCACTGAATATCTGGTTTAATAAATACTTGTTGATTAATCAATTAATTGTTAAGCATCTACTGTTTACAAAGTACTGTGCTAGGTATTGGGGATACAAAAAACAGCCATAATAAGAGAAAGTTATACAGTCCTCCAAGAACTGATATTACACTGAAGGATACAACTGTAAACGTAGATAAATAAAATACACATTAATCTGAAGAGGGAGAGAGAGTGAACTAATAATTGAGCGAATCAAGGAAGACTTCAAGGAAGAAGTGACCTTTAAGCTAATCCCCGAAGGAAGAAAAGGATTCACAGAGGCCAAATTGAGGAAGGAGTACGTGACAGGTATGTACAACATCCCAAGTGATGCAGGGAGTTGGGAGATAAACTATTAAGATTAGGGGAAAACTACTAACAGTCAAAGTTGGCTGAAACATAGAATGCATAAAGGAGAGTAATATAAAATCAAGCTAGAAAGGGATGTTGGAGGCTGGAGATTGCAGAAAGCCACAATGTCAATACCAGCCTAAAGAATTTGTTCTTTACCCTTGAGGGAACAGTGACCTATTGAAGGTTTTTGAGCAGTTGAGTGGTAGGGTCAAGCTCAGATCTAACAAAGATTATTTTGGAAGCTGTGTGGAGAATGGATTGTAGAGGGAAGAGCCTGGAAGCAGGACGACCAATTAGGAAATTATCATAATATTCCCAGTGAGAGATAAAGGCCTAAACTGGAATGACAGTCATGTAAATGGTGAGAGGGAGACAATGATATTGGCCCTCGGTGCTGGACTTCCTAACTGTGGTTCTAGGAGGATTTTTTCTTCTCCAACCTCTTCTTCCTTTTCCTCTCTATTCTCCTGCCTTCTTCTTCCCCCTTTTCCCAGTCCTCCTTCACCATATAGCATTCAGTACCCAGACTCAGAAGGCAGGCTAGCATAATTAGTACTATAGCTAAGCAACATTAGGAGTTAATAAGCTTTTCTAGGCTCACATGGGAGCTTCACCACCATTTGTGGCATTGTTTCTATTAGAAAACACATCCCAAGTTTCAAGTAATTGACTTGCAAAACTAATTGGATTGGCCTACATAGGGTAACACAACCTGTTAATAAATGGGAATCTGTGTACAGCTTAGGTGACTGGTTTATAATCAAGTCAGAATATTTCAGGACCTTCTTAGTTCAGGAGGTCAGTTTGCTCCAAAGACACTAAAAGGCTAATAATAAATGAGTAACTCAGAAATAAGAGGGCACCTAAGTGGTATACTGGATAGAGTGCCAAGCCTGTAGTCAGGAAGACTCATCTTCCTGAGTTCAAATCTGGACTCAGACACTTACTATTTGTATGACCCTGGACAAGTCACTTACCCTGTTTGCCTCAATTTTCTCTATAAAATGAGCTGGAGAAGGAAATGGGAAACCACTCCATTTCTTTGCCAAGAAAACCCCAAATGGGTTCTCCAACAAAGAGTTTGACATGACTGAAACAAGCGACCAAAAAACTAGGAAAGAAACAAGTAGTTATTAAGGGTTCATTATGTGCTAGGCACTACCTTCCATAAGACTCTCCTTGCTAGGGTTTGTTGGAGCGCGTCTATGTCCACAGAGATTGGGTGAGATAGAGACAAGTTAAAAAGGAATTCATGGAGGGGCTATGTTTTTTCTCCTCAGTCTGGCTAATAAGCATCACTCACAAACCCTGAGGGAAGGATTCTAGACTACTATTGAGTTGGTCACCTACTCTGGGCTGTGTAACATGGGTCAGTCAATCTCAAGGACTCCCAAGGTAGGGTTTAAAAATTAGAGAGCATTAGATCTGGAAAGGAACTTGGAGATTACTTAGTCCACATTGTTTCATTTTACAGATAAACAGAAGTAGCATAATGGTGGAAGAAGAGAACTCAGTTGGAAATCAGAAGGCTTCCAATCCATGATCAGGAGTGGTCATGATAGGAGATGCTTTAGAACAAAATTCTGACAACATGAAAAGAAACAATTCCAACAAGGAAGAAAAAAATGGGGTTTGTGTGAAGAGGCACCTGGAACTCATCAACCAACTTGGATTTGAAAAAGAAATGTATAAAAGACAGAAGAAAGACCAGGTAAGGGAAGATTAAAAATAAGAGAATGGCACAATTCTGAGAAATTATAATAGGAATGTTGAAGTTCAAAATGAACTGAGGCCAGTGAGGGAAGCTATCAATGATGAGAGATTTTCCTTAGCTATTTTAAGAGAAAAGGGAGGATCAGAGAAAGGAAAGGATGTTTGCTTGTGGTGGGTGAAATGAGGTTAACTGACAAAAAGAAAGAGAGGGTTGCTCAATTCTTAACCTTTTTCTGTTTTCTCTGCAAAAGAGAATGACCTTTACATTGGAAAAGAGAGAACAAAAACTGATTAACAGGGAGTTAATACCAAAGGTAAACATGGAAACAGTAAGAGAACATAAAGTGCCTTTGATGGACTCAAGTCACCTAGCCCAGATTACATCCCCAGGCACTGAAAGAATCCACAGATGTGATTGCTAAACCACTTTCAATAATATTTGAATGAACACAGAAAACAGAACAGGCACCACAAGAAAGGCAAATGTCCCAATTTTCATAAAAAGGAGTGGGGGAGTCAAGGTCTATAAATCAGTTTTACTTCAATTCCTGAGAAATTTTGAGAAAGAATCACTAAAAAGATAGTTGATAAATATCTAGAAAGGGAAGCGGTGATTACAAAGATTACATCATGCTTTCATCAAGGACAGTAGTCATGCCAGTCTCCTCTTATTTCCTTTTTTTTGTTGAGGCTACTAAACTACTTGATGAGGAAGATGGTCTGGATATATTTTGCCTAGTTTTACAAAGTTTTTGATAAAGAATTTCTTACTATTCCCATGGAAAAGGTGAAGAGAGAGTAATTAGGTGATAATACAATCAGATGAATTAGTAAGAGAGTGAATGGTCTGATTCAAAGACTCAAAGATAATGGTTCAGTGTCAACATGTGACAGGAGATCTCCAGGGAAGTACCCCAGGGATCTGTCCTTGGTCTTGTACTCTTTAATATTTTTATCAGTTACTTGAATAATGAAGCAGATAACCTAGGCAGGATCCAAAAGGATCTTGACAGGCAGTGGGGTTGCACTCAGATGAAATTCAGTATAGAGATGACTGTAAAGTCTTGCCATTGGAGTAAAAATCAAGTCCACAAAGACAAGATGGGAGAGGCATGGCTAGACATCTTTTGTTTTGAGAAGTTTATGCACCTCCATAGGAGTCAGCAGTGTGAAGGCAAAAAAGCAAATTCAATGGTGGGCTGTTTTGAGAGGGCCAGAGCTTCCAGGAATAGGAAGGTGATGATCACATTGTACTTTGTCCTCAACAGACATCATTCAGAGTGTTGTGGAAATCACAGTTTAAGGTCATTGATGAACTGGAGAATGCCCCTCTGGAGCAGAAAAACCAGGATAGAGAAGTCATTGAGTCCAAGATGTATAAGGAGGGTTGGTTGAAAGAACTCATCATGTTCAATCTGGAGAAGAAAAGACTATGAGGGCTCACTGTAGACATGTTCAAGTATTTCATGGGCTGTCAGAGGAGGGATTAGACCCTATGCCACATGTCCCTAAAGGGAAGAGATAAGAGTAATGGGTAAAATTTACAAAATGGTAAATTTATGTTTGGTCAGAAAAGACTTCCTACCAGAGCTTCCTAAAAGGGGCGTGGGCTACCTCTAGATCAGTGATTGTCAACCTGTGGGTTATGTTCAATTTGTAACAATGAAAATATAACCTGCATATGAGCTATTTACATTACAATTCATAACAGTAGCAAAATTACGAATTATGAAGTAGCAACAAAAATAATTTTATGTTTGGGGGGGTCACTACAACATGAGGAACTGTATTAAAGGGTCGCGGCATTAGGAAGGTTGAGAACCACTGTTCTAGTGGAATGGTCTTCCCCTCAGTAGAAGTCTCCAAGTAGAAATTGTATACCCACTAGCAGGAGACATTATACTGGGGATTTCTCTCCTGTACAGGTTGGACTCAGTGGTCACTAAGGTCCCTTTCATTGCTCAAATTTCACATCCAGAAAATCATACCAAAAAAAATGTTAAACACTAAGGGTACAAAGACAAAACTTCCAATCTACTGGAAAAGGCAACTTATAAATGTGTAAGTATAAACAAAATATATACAGGATAAATACAAAGTAATTGGGAGAGAGGCACTAGGAGCTGGAGGAGGGAGGGAATCAGGAAAGGCCTCAGGTAGAAGGTGGTGCCTAAGGAGAGCTTTGAAGGAAACTAGAGAGTCTAAGACAGTGGTTCTCACTGGAAATCCTAATGCCGCCACCCTTTAATACAGTTCCTCATGTTGCAGTGACCCCCCCAAACATAAAATTATTTTTGTTGCTACTTCATAACTGTAATTTTGCTACTGTTATGAATCATAATGTAAATATCTGATATGCAGGATGTATTTTCATTGTCACAAATTAAACATAACCCACAGGTTGAGAACCGCTGGTCTAAGAGGAAGAGATGAGGAAGGAATATGTTCAAGGCATGTGAAAAGGCATAAGGATAGGAGAGACAGCAAGAAGGCTCTGGAGAAGAGCTTTGTCCCACACGTTTATACCTGTAAAATCAGGGTAAAAAGGGTACTAAAAGTACTCTTGAAGGGGAATGGAAGTCCCCACACCAGCTACATGATGAAAATAAAGTTCTCCTTCCTAGGACTTGGTGATAAGGTTTAGGGATGGTGAAAAAGAGCTAAGAAGGAGCTTGCTTTGTTCTTTAGTAGTTTCAGTCTTACCCAACTCTTTGTGACCCCATTTGGGGTTTTCTTGGCAGAGTTCCTGGAGTGGATTGCCATTTCCTTCTCCAGCTCATTTTACAGATAAAGAAACTTAGGCAAACAGGGTTAAGTGAGATCAGATTTGAATTCAGGTCTTCCTGACTCCAGGTCCCTTGCTCTGTCCACTGAGCCAGCTAGCAGAGTGGGTCCATTTAATTGATCTGTGTGTTTCAAGCTCCAAGATCTATTAGCAGGAGCTGGCCAGAGCTATATCCTTCTCCTCATCTTGTGACTCCCTTCAGTTCCTGCTATGAATGCGCAAAGCCCAGGACCTAGGCCCTAGCATCTATCAGCAATAAGGCTGGCTAGGTGGAAGTTAGGAATGAACCAGGAGCAAAGGCAGAGAGATTGATGGGCAGAGGAAATTTAATGTAAGAGACCAGGCAGACGCCAGGAAAGAAGCCAGCTGGGTAGCCTTGTCTACAGTACCCACATGCTCCTATTCTGCTGAAGTACCCTGGGGCCTTGTGGTGAAGGGTAAGTTTCTTTTGCATGTTTTTTTTTAATAATCAAATAAGTGCATCACTTATCTCCCAGCACAGCCCTAACTACATCTCTGGTTGCCAGGCAGAGGAGGCTAAAGCAGGGTTTTCCCTGCCTAGGCTCCCCTGTGACATTTAATTCAACTTCAGAAACTGGTTTCCTTCTTTTTCCTTCACCTCATACGATTCTAGAACAGGAATTTAAAGATTATCTGGTGCATCCCCCTCATTTAACAGATGGGAAGACTAAGGCACAGTAGAATAATGTGCCCCAAAACCACAGAGGCAATAACAGTGTCGGGATTCAAACCAATATTCTCCAGTTCTAAATTCAGTCTTTCTATTATACCAAGCTGAACTCCTCCCTCCATCTCTCACCTCCATAGACATAATTTCTAGACCTAAAAAGTCAAACTAATTCTCTACCAAAATAATTTATATTATTCCCTATCCTTAATCCTTTCCTGGATACAAAATACCCATCTCCACCATAAACTACAAAGGGGTCACAGTGGTTAGTAGGTCAGACTAGATAATCAAGCTTCAATGCCCAGTAGATCTAAAGAAAATCACAAACGTGCAGTGCCTCAGCTTCCCCCACCTCTGAATTAGAAGCTGGAAAGAGCCATCTTTACTTCCTCCATGTTTTGTAGAATTGTGATCAGCAATAGGCCTAGAACAGCAGTTCTCAACCTGTGGGTCATGAATGACCCTTTCACAGAGGTCACAGGGGTCACCTAAAACCATTGGAAAACACATATTTCAGATGGTCTTATGAACCAAGACACCACTTCTCTATAGGTCTCCAGGCAGGTCCGCCCACATGCTGATATGCCCACATAGGAGTCTTAAAGGGTCAGTAGAATTAGGAAGGTTGAGAACCACTGGCCTAGAAGGTATTTTGACTTTGAGGAGGAGTCTCTAGTAAAACTCCCAAGGACTGGGCAGCAAGGTAGGAAGTTAGTGTACAGAAAGCTTGGGAGAAGGGTCTGCTCTATAGGCAAAATTCTGAAGTAAAGAAACATTTTCAGGGATCCTTATTCTACTTCCCAACCTCTATTACCTCTGCCCCACCACCACCACCACCATTAACTACCCTGTGACCTGGTATTGCAAGACCTTGTTTTCTCTTATCTAAATAAAATATCCCTATCTTGAAGAAGTTAGGGCTACATCTCACACCATATGCCACAATAAGCAATAAATAGGTATATAAACATAAAAAATCACAGCATACACAAATTAGGACATCAGAGAAAGAGATTCCTTTCTATATATCCTTTCCATGGAGAGGGAAACCTGAACAAATAAGGGCTAAGAGAGGATCAAAGGAGATAAAACGGATTATTTTGACTATAAAAAATTAAAGGTTTTACACAAAACAAAATCAATTCAATTAGTACTAGAAGGGAAACAATAAACTGGAAAAAAAATTACAGCAGTTTTCTCCAATAAAGGTCTGATATTTGAGGGGATTGACCCAAATATGTAAGAATAATAGGCTGGCAACTAGGCGGCATAGTAGATAGAGCACTCACCCTGGAGTCAGGTGGACCCAAGTTCAAATCCAACCTCAAACACTTACTGACTGTGTGACCCTGGCAAGTCACTTAATCCCAATTGCCTCAAAAAAAGAGAGAAATTCTAAATGACTGAAGGCCATGAACACAAAGTTTTCAAAAGAAGAACTGCAACTACCAACAGCCTATGAAATAATGCTTCGAAACACTAACAACAAGAATATAAATTAAAATAATTCTGAGGTTCTAACTCATACTCATCATATTGCCAAAGATGACAAAAAATGAAAAATGACAGTTGTTGGAGTAGTTGTGGTAAAAATGACACACTAATAACTCTTAGTGGGACTGTAAACTGGTCCAACATTTCCAGAAGGCAATTTGTAACTCTTGACCTCCAAAATCACTGTACCTCTTGTCCCAGAAATGCCACTACTAAACATATACTCCAGAGAGATTGGAGAAAGAAGAAAAAAGACCCAAACATCCAAAAATATTTATAGCAACATTTCTGTCATAGCAAAAATTTGGAAATGAAGGGAGTTTCCATCAATAGATGAATGGCTACATTTTGCCATGTTATACTGAATTGTGCTCAAATTCTGCTTTGTGAATGTACTAGAATGCTATTGCACCCCCAAAATAATCATAAAAAAGATGAATTCAGAGATACCTGAGACAACTTACAGGAAGGAATGTAAAGTGAGCAAAACTTGGAAAACAATTTATACAATTATTAAAACATCATAAAGGAAATCATCTTTGAAAGACTTAAGAACTATGACCAATGTAGTCACCAGCCAGGACTCCAGAAGACTGGCGATGACTTGCTTCCCACTCTTACCAGAAAAGGGATGGACTTGAGATACAGAACAAGACATATGTTTTCAGAAATGGTCAATAAACAGATTTGTTTTGCTTGATAATGCTTATTTGTTATAGGGCTGGGTTTCTTTTTACAGGGAAGGAAGAGAGAAGAGGAGGGAGGGGGAATAGTGAGAGTGGAGCCAAAAAAAGAAAAAGGCAATAGAACATCTTAAAAATACACAGAAGAGGGGCGGCTAGGTGGCGCAATGAGTAGAGCACCGGCCGTGGAGTCAGGAAGACCTGAGTTCAAGTCTGGCCTCAGATACTTAACATAAAAACTAGCCGTGTGACCTTGGGCAAGTCACTTAACCCCAATTGCCCTCCGAAAAAAACAAAAAAAGAAAAACAAAAAATATATATTAAAAAAAAATACACAGAAGACACGAAAAGAAAGTTTCGGAAGGGGATACCTACAAGCAAGAACTATGGTAATATAGTTGTAGATAATAGATATTTATAATCTTTTTCTATTCTTTATCTTTGGAAGCTTTCTTTGTTTATGTTTGTTAAGTTCATAATAATAAAAAAAGAAAATCTGATTTAAGAAATAGAATAATCCTTTCTAAGGTACTTAGCTGACACAGTGGACCCTTTAGTCATAGAATGATAGAAATGGACTTTGAGGGCTAGAGAAGATCTGAGACCACTTAGTCCATTCCCTCACTTTTCAAAAGTTACAACAGGAATTTAGTGAAGAAATGTGACTTGCCCAAGAGCACATGGCATATCAGCATATTTTTGAGTGCCTACTGTACATATGTATGGTGTAGGGCTATGCTGGTAAATTTTTAACAATCAGCTTTCTTGGGGGGAGGTGGAGTGTACACACCATTATTAACATTTTCTCCTTCAGTTTTTTACGTCTAGATAATCAACAAAAAATAATTCAAGACCAGCTTTTGCTGATTCCCAAGTTATTCATGCTCAAAATGAAAATTTAACAATCTTCTTATAAGCCAGTACAAACTGATTCTAGTACACCCATGTGTGTATGTGTGTGTATACATATACACACATATACATATATATACACACACACATATATATATACACACACAGAGATATACAGATATACACATACCCATATATGTGAGTGTGGGTGTATCTGTGTGAATGTGTGTACATATATACAATATATACATAATATATACAATTTTGCTGATGGAAACTTACCCATACCAGCCCCATGCTGGATGGCACCTACCTTCTCCATCTTCACAGAAGAGATATTACATGTTTCACTTGGAAGAGAGACTCGCTTACAGCCATGCTCTGCACCACGTAAGGCCCAGGAGTTGGCAAAGTTGTAGGGGTCAGAGGTCAAGGTGCCTATGGAAAAAGGTTTGGAAGAAAGAAGAGTCACCAGGTGTTCTTGCTTCATCATATCTCAATGCATCCCCTCCCTTTAGCTAAGTCTGCTTCTATTCAGCCTCCCATTCAACCATGAGCACTGCAGGATAAGGTTCTGAGGGCACAAATCTCTCCTTTATTCGGGCTAACCTTTGGATTAGCAACTTGAGGAGCCCTTCAAGACTGGATATTACTAGATGATGATGAAGGTAACAATGATGGGAGAGAGGGAGGCAGCAGCAAAAGGAGAAAGGAAAGGGAGAAGAAGAAGAAGAGGGAGAAAGAAGAAAAAGAGGATAGGAGAAAACCAAGAGAGGAGAAAAAGAAGGAGAAGAAGGGGAAGAGGAAGAAGAGAAGGAGAAGAAAGAAGAAGAGGAGGAGGAGGAGGAGAAAGGAGAAAAAAGAAGAGGAAGACAAAGAAGCAGAAGCAGAAGAAACAGAAGAAGAAGCAGAAGCAGAAGAAGCAAAAGAAGAAGCAGAAGAAGAAGAAGCAGAAGAAGAAGCAGAAGAAGCAGAAGAAGCAGAAGAAGCAGAAGAAGAAGCATAGAAGAAGAAGAAGAAGAAGAAGAAGAAGAAGAAGAAGAAGAAGAAGAACTTTAGGAGGAGAAAAGGAAAGGGGCAATTAAAGAAGATGACAAAGGAACAGAAAGAGAGAATAGAGAGGGGGAGATATGAAGGGAAAGAAAGAGATGAGACAGGATAAAAAAGAAAGGAGAAAGAGGCAGTGACAGCAATACAATGATCCAAGACAATTCCAAAAGACTCATGATGGAAAATTCTATCCATGTCTAGAAAAAAAACTATGGAGTCTGAATGTAGATCAAAGCATACTGTTTTCACTTTTTTTTGTTTTTTTTCTTTCTCATGGTTTTTCCCTTTTGTTTGGATTCTTCTTTCACAACATGACTAATGAGTTAGTATGTTTAACATGATTGTACATGTATAACCTATATTAGACTGCTTGCCGTCTTGGCGAGGGGTGTGGGGAAGGAAGGAGGGAGAAAATTTTACAAAAATGAATGTTGAAAACTATTTCTACATGTAATTGGGGGGAGGGGAGATTAAATACTATTAAGGAAAAGAAAAAGAAAGGGGCAGTGAGAGGGAGGGACAGAAGTCTTTCTCCAAGATGGGACCTCCATGTGGCAAAGCAACACAGTTCTGTGATGTTTCTAGTTACCTTTCTTTTGTGTTTCTACACATTATGTGTGTCCTTGGGTAAGTCTCATATGAGGGATATGCTGCCAACTCTCAGAGGTCTTAGCCACAGTAAACATCAAAGAACCAAGAAATCATGATTCATGATTCCACATCACAAGGTCGTCAACAGTTGCACGTCAGACAAAATCTTTTGAGCTTTTCCATTTCCTCTCAGGAATCCCTTCTCCTTCTCAAAGGTCACGGGACTCTGGCAGTCAAAAGTCATAGGACCCCAATAAGGACCATGAGAATTTAAATCACCAAATCAGTATTGCCCTGCAAGTTAAGGGGGACGAGTAAGAAAGAGACTCCTGTCTGCCATCATGAACATTAGTTAAATCATGGGACCTTGTGGTTTAGGCAATGCCTCAGGGTCAGAAAATGACTGCCAGAATGGAATAGATGGCATAGCCTCTGGGTTGGAGGGACTGACCTTTCTTTTGATTTCCCCTTTTTTTCTTTTTTTTCCTATTTTTTTGGAGGGGGAAAGGCAGGGCAATTGGGGTTAAGTGACTTGCCCAAGATCACACAGCTAGTAAGTGTGACTAAGTGTCTCAATTCACATTTGAACTCAGGTCCTCCTGCCTCCAGGGTCAGTGCTCTGTTCACTGCACCACCTAGCTGCCCCCTTGATCTTTCTTTTGAGAGGAGAGGTAAGACATACTGCAGGTGGGTAGCACAGGGGAAAGGAAAATGAGGAAAAGGAGATGTGGAGAGACAATGGAGTGGCATGGAAGGAATGCAGAACTAGGAGTCAGCACTGTGGTTTTCCAGTCTCACTCTGCCACTCATTTCGTAGACGTCCTTGGGAAAGTTATCCAATCCTTCTGGGTTTCACTTTCTTCATTCACATTTCCCCATAAAATGAGAAGGTTGAACTCGATCTCTAAAGTCACTTCTAGCTTGAAAATTCAATGAAGTGAAACTAAGACGAGTGCTAAGAACTCCCAAAGTCAGCTTGGAGAATAATAATATCTTACATGTGTATGGTGGTTTCAGATTTATGAAGCACCTTTTCAACAACAGCTTTGCAAAGTATATTGTGTAAATATGACGATGCCTGGCTTGTTTTTGTTGTCATTCAATTGTTTTTTTAATTGTGTCCAATTCTTTGTGACTCCATTTGGGGTTTTCTTAGCAGAGACACTAAAGCGATTTGCCATTTCCTTCTCCAACTCCTTTTAGAGATGAGGAAACTGAGGCAAACAGGGTTAAACGACACCTTACAGACAAGAAAAATGAGACTCACAGAGCTTAAATGACTTCAGAGAAAATCTGTAAGTTGAAAGAGACCTCAAAAGCCATCAAATCCACCCTTTATCTAAATACTGACTGCCTCCTAAAGCAGACCATTCCACTTTTTGATTGCTCTAAGTATTAGTAAGTTTTTTTTCTCACACTGAACCTAAACCAATTTCTCTGATGTTCTCATCTTTATTCTTTATTCTATAGTTGGGAGAAATGAAGAATAAGTCTCATTCTTTTTCTCCACATCACAGCCCTTCAAAGAGCTGAAGACAAATCACGGCTTCTTCAGATTAAATATCCTCATTCTTTCAAGTGATGCTCCTATAGTTGGTCATTCCAGACCCCTCACGATCCTTGTAGTATTCCTCTCAACACACTTGATATTGACGGTGTCTGTCCTTAAAGATGGTACCCAGAGCTATATACAATATTCTAGATATGTTCTGATCAGGTCAGAATCCACTGGGAGTCTATCACCTCTTTCATTCTAAGCACCATGCATCACAAGCATCCCATGATTACATTTGTCTTTTTTTACTGACACATTATACTGTAGAGTTATATTGAACTATTCCATATGTTAGTCCACTAAAACCATCAGATCTTTTTCAAATTAACTGTCCTAGACTTGCTTCTTTTAACCTATAGTTGTGAGACTGATTAACTGAAGTCAGAAATAGAAATTCATATTTATCCCAAATAAATTTCCTATAATTAGATTTAATTCATCCTCCCTAACTCATGGTTACCTTTTTTTTGGATCCTAACTCTATTATCCAACATGTTAGCTCTCCCTCTCAGTTTTGTGCCACCTAGAATTAGAAATACATGCCATCTATACCTTCTTTCAAGTGAGTGATGAAATCTTGATACTTCAATGGATCTGTGATTTCATCAAGGCAGGACAGATTGCCCTATCTGTGCCAACCACACCCTATTATTCTGTGGCATTCTTTTTCTATATGGCAGCTATGTGGCACAGTGGATGGAGTTTGGTGTCTAAATTCAGGAAGACTCCTTTTCGTGAGTTCAAATCTAGCCTAAGACACTGATTAGCTATATGACCCTGCACAAGTCACTTAACTCTGTCTCCTCATCTGTAAAATGTACCTTTGCCAAGAAAACCTCAAATATGGTTATGAAGAGTCAGACACATCTGAAAAACAACTGAACAAGATTCTTATCTGTGTCTTCTTATAAATCCTCCACAGCAGGTGTGGGTAGCAATGAAATACACAGGTTTTCCATCAGTTAGCTTTCACTCTTGCCACATGACCAACCCATCTTCTTTTCCAGTTGTATATAATTAAGGCAGCACACTATAGTGGACAGAATACTAGACTCAGAGTCAGGAAGACCTGGATTCAAACCTTGCCTCTGTCACTTGCTAACTATGTGGTCCTAGGCAAGTCACCTGTTGTAAGAATCAAATGTTATGAGAATCAAAGCCCATCAAATGGATGGGTCACTACATATTAATTATATATAATAATATACTAATTACATAATATAATATAATATAATATAATAAATATAATATAATATAATAAATATAATGTAATGTAATATAATAATTACATAATATACTATAACAGTGGTTCTCAACCTTCCTAATGCCATGACCCTTTAATATAGTTCCTCATGTTGTGGTGACCCCCAATCATAAAATTATTTTCGTTGCTACTTCATAACTGTAATTTTGCTACTGTTATGAATCGTAATGTAAATATCTGATATGTAAGATGTATTTTCATTGTTACAAATTGAACATAATGCACAGGTTGAGAGCCTCTGTACTATAATACGATGTAATGTAATACAATACAATACAATGCAATGCAATGTAACATAATACGATACAATATATTATGTATTGTATAACATATTGTATATGAATGTATTGTGTGATATATGTATTGCATATGTAGTATATAATATATGTATGGTATAATGTGTGTGTTATATGTATATATATAGTATAATAATATATCATGATATTATTATATATGATATATTATTATATGTATTGTTCATATATTCATGTTATATTATTATATGTTATATAATTACATCGATACATTATTATATGATGTATATATGTATGTGTGTGTACATATGCACATATGTATATATGCATATGTGTATGCATATATGATATATGATATATTATTATATGTAAAGTGCTTTGGAAACCTTAAAGTCAGGTATTATTATAGTTGTTGTTCAAATGTGGTGACTCCATTACAACTGATGGAGAAAATTTTTTGTTACAAAAATTTTTGGAAATTTTGTCTTTCATCTGTTTGCTGTCTTGCCAGTTTCCTCCTTCTATGCCTTCAGAACCTTTCTGCTTAGTTGAGTCTCTCACCGAGATTCCTGGAATCTTGTTTTTCCCTTCATTGCTTCTCTTTATTTTATGAGATGATACTGCTCACCATTTTCCACTACCCTTTTCCATGATATTCTTATAAACATGTCCTCAGCTACGATTATTTGTCAAATTGGTAAGGAAAGAAAGGTAGGGTCTTTTGGTCTCCTTGTTGTGTAAAATCCACATTGGCTAAATCTTCTTAGGAAATAAAAATGGTTTGTTGCTGTCTTTTCTTGTGTTCATTTCCTATTTTCAGTGGCAAAAGTCATCATCACCAGAGTAAATGATTATTTACATAACAGTTTAAGCTTTAATTTTTAAAATGTTGAACAACTTAGGGACAAGTACAGATTCATAGAGAACTTATCTCTCTCCAAGCTGACATTAGCTTGTTAATGATCATTCTGGGATCTGATCATTCAGTTGTTTCTAGATATTATCATCTAAAACACATCTCTTGACAAAGAGAACATGAGAAACTTTCAAGTTCTTTGGAGAAAAGAGATCATACAAGTGGGAATAGGACCCGTATGTACAAAAATATTTATAGCAGCTGGTGGTAAAGAACTGGAAATCAAGGGGATGCCCATCAGTTGGGGAATGGCTGAACAAGTTGTGGTATATGAATGTAATGGAATACTATTGTGCTATAAGAAATGAGGAGAAGATGGACTTCATATTTACCTGGAAAGTCTGATATAAACTGATGCTGAGTGAGGGGAGCAGAAGCAGGAGAACATTGTACACAATTACAGACACATCATGTATGTATGCATATATATGTGTGTGTGTGTGTATGAATGTATGTGTGTGTATATATAATACATGTGTATATGTGTATGTATATCTATATATGTATATATAATGTGCACATATGTACATGTATGTATACATGACTCTTTGGAGAAACCTAACTATATCATGTCTATAAGATTCTTTTGAAGTTCCACATTTCCTGTTCTTAATTAAATCAAAATAGCTTTAGCAATAATGGTTTCCCTCACTAAATGCTCAAATAACATCTCTTTTGTACCACATCCTAGAATCTTGCCAGAAATTAAAATCAAGCTCACAAGCTTATAACTCCCTCTTCCCTTTTTGAAAATAAGTGCACTTGTCCATCACAATACCATGGCAAATCTCATTCTCTACAAAATCTGAAAGATCCCTGACTGGGGATCAGCAATTATGTCTTACAGTTCTTTAAGTTGCCTGAAATAAAAGCATATCTGAGGCTAGTGAAGTAAGCTCATTAAGAACAGGATAAATATTCTCTTGTTCTTCTTGTTGTTATAATTTAAAAAGATAATATAATGAAAGCCATAATCATACTATATAACTCCCTAATACAATTTCCTTTTTGAAATTATTACCATTTGAACAGGATAATAACAAAAACTTCATTCCAAAAAGCCATAATAGCCACAAGAACTCAAAGGAAATCTTAAGCAGCTGTGGCAATGCTCAATTCTGACCACAGAGATGATCACCTGTTGTCATGGTCCCATCAGCCCTGAGCAATGATATTTTTTCTTTTTGAATCCTCCTCCCACCCCCAATATAACTAGAAAAATTTTTGTTTATTTGTAAGCCAGTCACATCATCCTGAGATTTGGGGATCCTGATACTTTTCTTACTGGATTGTACTGGTCTTTTGTATTCATCCCCTGTTATGTCATACATTATTCCTCTTTTATTTTTGTTGTTCAGTCATTTCTGAAGAGTTTTCAACTCTTTGTGACCTCATTTGGGGTTTTCTTGCCAAAGATACCAGAGTGGTTTACCATGTCCTTCTTCAGATCATTTTACAGATGAGAAAACTGAGGCAAACAGGATTAAGTGACTTGTCCAAGGTCACACAGCTAGTAAGTATCTGAAACTAGATTTGAACTCAGGAAAATGAGTCTTCTCAATTCCAAGATCAGCACTCTATCCACTGTATCATCTAGTAGCCCATCTTCTATACATATCTTTAAAATGTAAGTTGATAAAAAAAATTATGAATAAAAATTTTAAAATGTAAGTTGATCACTGTGAAAGACTTGTCTACTCTAATCAATACAAGGATCCAAGACTGTTCCAAAGGACTCATGAGGAAAAAATACTATCCACCCCTAGAAAGAAAACTGATGAATTGTGAGTGCAAAATGAAGTATAATTTTCTTACTTTATTTTTCTTCCTTTTTTTGAAATATGGCTAATGTGGAAATGTTTCACATGATTTCACATATATAATTAATATCATATTGCTTGTTTTCTCAGTGGGTGGGGAAAAGGATGGGAGGTAGTAAAAGAATTTGGAACTCAATATTTAAAAATAAAATGTTTAAAATATATGATGATTTTTATAACAATCACTGAATTCCCAGTGCATTCATGTCAGTCTTTTTAGACACATTGTCTTTTCCTTTACGATCAAAATTATTTCTGTTGTATCTTTAGAATTTCCTGTTGGATGACTAATATGAAAATATGTTTAATAAGAATGTATATGTAGAGCCTTTGTCAGATTGCACACCATCTAGGGGAGGGGAGAGGAAAGGGCGATGGAGAAAATTTAAAACTCAAAAATTTACATAAGTTAATATTGAAAACTAAAATTAATTTAATTTTAAAAAAGAAATGATTTACTCTTGGATTGGCATTCTCTGTAACATTTTAGGCCATTGGACCAACCAATACTTTTTATGATTTCTTTGAAATGTCTCCCCAAATCCAGAAGGCATTAAGACTATGCCCAGATTTCTGCTCATTCTCTCCAACAGATTTTAAATGGAATTGTTACTTGCCTTCAAAGTCCCTATCTTCTATATCACAGCAACCACTTCCTTCCTCTTTGGGTGTCAAAATTAGATTAAAAATAGCAGTTACCCTCACTTCCTCCGCATTTTGAAAGATGAAATTATCGTTATGATAAGCCAAAAGCCATAGCCATCTTTGAGCTGGCACAAAAAGAAATATTCTCATCAATGTCTCAATAACAGTTCCCAATCATTAGTATATTATGCCTCTGTGACAGGTTTATGATTTATTTCCTAAACACTTTGATTGTTTCATCTTCTGTCCTAATGGTCTAGGTGTTTCTTCCTATGCTGATTCTCACTCAAATGTACTCCCTACCATGCATGCCACCTGGACTTCCTTGCTTGAAAAGATCTTCTTAGTGCATATGCCATTTTGAAGTTAATGCTATTATTATCCATTCTGTTCCACTTAAAAATCATGTATCTTTCCAGGGCCCATTTGAATCTTGAGGCCCATCCTACCAAATTTCACAGATTTATAATCATATATAGTGAATTTATCATTCAATACATCAACTGACCCACGACTTCATCAATGTGGGAACTCCTTCCAATGGTGCAAAGGGAAATAGAACTATCTGTGTTTTCTCATTGTATGTGATTCTGTCTACGTCTTCCTATATATCCTCAATAGGATTTCCATCATATATGCTAGTGCCCTTCCTTTAGGTCTTTCAGCATTTGGTGCGTACCACTGTGGTACTTAGACTCTTCTTCATTTTCACTATATTACAAGTTGACCTCCTTTTCTAATCATAGATGTCAGGGAGATCATTTATGACACTAATTCCATGCAAGTAAATGATACTTACGTGGCTACCCTTTTTTCCCTGTGTTAAGATCTATAGTTTGCTCTGTTGTGCATTTTTGTATAGACAATTGAGGCCATGGATATTTTTGCCAACTCCCTGCTTGGACTGAATGACCGTGGGCAAGTTAGAACTTCCCAGTGCCCCCAAGCACTAAGATTCTAAGTTACATGTGAATTGCTGTTCTGCCACTAAGATAAGTTCCCATACCAAAGAGTTCCACAAATCTATGAAATCACAAGAATACACCTCACCCACCTTTAGAAAAACTATTCCCTCAGGTTGTCTCTCCATCCTCCCACCCCTCTGATTAACTTCAGAGTTCTTAGTTCTAGCCTGGCACAATGGATAGCTGTTCCTTCACTTTGGGAGCCAGTTTGTGCTCTCCCTGAGGTTGGGATACAAGGTTAAAAAAGACAGATTTTACTGCCCAAGAAGAAAGAGCATCATCCTTCAGCATGGTCATGAAGATAGCACAGAGCAGTAGAAATGGACAGAAAACCTTGGATGTGGAGTCTTGCTCTGCTACTTGTTCACTATGTGACTTTGAGTGAAGAACAACCTCTCTGAGTCTCTTTCCTCATCTGAAAAATGGGAATAATAATACTTCTGTTATTTACCTCAAAAGGTAACATGCGATAGTCAATAAAGGATTCACCTTGGAGTGAGGAAGACCTGGTTCCAGGCTGAGTTTCTGACATAAACTATATGACTTGGGGCCAATTACTTTATTTCTTAGAGCCAGAGGCAATGGTCTAAGATTTATAAATTACAAGTGAGTTGCTCTTCTGTTGGTGGAGGGAATTTCCATACTGGAAGTTCTCCACCAATGAAATAACTCCTTCCTCCCCACCAAAAAAGTCATCTATCTCATATGTCTATTGTGAGGTTCAAATGAGGTGATGTATAAAGTACTTTGACCGAAGATTCATATAAATAATAATTATTACTATAATACTTATAGGATTTAAGAATTTTCTAATCAAATTCTCTTATTTTACTGATAAGGACAACTGTGACCTAAAGAGGTTAAACATCATCAACACAGTCTAAGGTGTTATCAGTTCCTGATTAATCAGAGGCTAATTACCCACTATATAATTAATTATTCTAGGTTCTGGTTTCTGTTGATGTCTTTGGAACATATCCCTGTTTACTGGAATTGCCACTGAGTAAGGGAAGCAGAGGCCGGGGCAGGTGGGGGTGGAGGGGAATGGAGAAAGGGGAAGGGAATAGTTATGGACAAGAATAATAAAGAAAAACTCTGACTCATCCATTTTTGCTATCACCTTAGAAGAGCTCCGATTAAATAGGTTTGGTAATTAAAATTACCGGCCAAAATGAGATTTAGGAATTATCAGTGCTTTTCATTTATTCATGCTATACTCTGCTGCATATAAATGAATAAATGAATGAATGAGAAAGTATTACAATACGCCATGCACTGTGCTAAGCACTAGGATTACAAATTCAAGAAATCATGACAGTCCCTGTTCTCAAGGACCTTACAATGAATAATCAGACATTGGTTTCATTGATCATGGTTCAGGTCAATAATAATAAATCATATTTCTTATGTATCATAAGGTATAAAGGGTGCTTTTCCCACCATATCCTTGTGAAGTAGATAGTATGAGTGTTGTTACTAGGTCCCCACCTTACAAATGAAGAAATTGGTGCTCAGAGAATAAAAGCATCTTGACCATCGTCACAGAGATACTAAATGTCAGAGACAAAAACTGAAGCCAGTTCCTCTAATTTAGTCCATCACCCTTTTTGTAGTATTCTACTGCCACTCTATACCCTGTTTACTCAGAGCATGGGTTCTCAAAGTGTGGTCTGGGGATTCCAAGGGTCCTTTCAGGGGGTCTACAAGGTCAAAACAATTTTCATGATAATGCTAACATATCTTAATTTCTAATATGGCAAATATTGACAGATGTAAATCACATAAAAGTTATTTGGAGGAAACGTCAATAATTTTTAAGAGAATAAAGGAGTCTGGAGATAAAAGGGGGAAAAAGTTTGAGAAATATTAATCTAGAGTTGGGGGTGGGGTGGGAGGTGGAATAAGCTTTTATTAAGTACCTGCTATGTGCCTGACATCATTTGATGGGGTTGGTTTCAGCCACTTCCCTGTAACCATGTCTGAGGAAAAAACTAGTTCATTAAATCCTACCTTCCTGGGTTACAAAGTCATCTTCTGCAAAGTTATTGAAGTTGCCACACAGTCCACAGGTCTTATTGAAGTGTCTTTCAGGCAACAGAAGCTGAAAGTTCCCATCGGCATCAATCTTGGCCACAAAGCCGTAGATCTCACTGGACAACTTGTAGTAACCAGCCTCCATTTCTAAATACAGCCCTTTGGAGGCATAAGGAATGGAGATTCTGCAAAAGAATTCATCAGCTTACCAAGTGACATGTTTACATCTCAGTCTCCACAATTGCTCCCCCAATCCCATACCTTTCTTTTTTATTTACTTTATTTTTCATTTATGAAACAAAACAAGCATTTTCATAGCACAGTACAATTTTTTAAAAATGATTGCCAATGAAACTGCAAATATACTATGTACAACTTGCTATTCCTTTCAAATATACAACAAAATTATTATATAAATTTCTTTTTTTTCTTCCCTTACCTCCCATCCTAAAATGGTTACCATTAAATAAATATAGATATGTGATAGATAGGCGTGTGTGTGTGAAATTATTCTATACATACTTCTATTTATCAGTGCTTTCCCTGGATGCAGATAGCATCTTTCTTCATGTGCTTTATAATTAATCTGAGCATTTATAATAGGCAAAATAACTTATCCACTCAAAGTCCTTCTTAAAACAATATTCCTGTTAGTGTATACAAACATTCTCTTGGTTCTGCTCATTTCACTCTTTATTATAATTTCATCAAATCTATCTGTGTTTTTGTGACACCATCAGGCTCACAGTACTATTCTTATCACAATCATATACCACAATTTGCTCAGTCGTTCCTCAGTTTCTTTCTAACCTGAAGCCCTTGGTTCCCTCATTTTACCGTTTACAAGCTTTGGGAACACAAAGAAGGCATTTCTCTCTTCTAAGGTTCAGTTTCCTTCTCTGTAAAATGGAAATGATATTTTTATACTATATAACTCACAGGTTGTAGTAAACAAAACATTTTGTAAACTCTGAAGCACTATATAAGTCTGAATTCTTGTTATGAGGACCTCCTGTATACAGAGTGGCTCTAGGCGAGGGACAGAGTTTGAATAAGACACGATCCCTGTCCACATGGAATTAGCTCCCAATTCAGCCAAAGTAAAACATCATGGACTCATTCTACTTGGTCCTAGGGGTTAGAATAAAGAGCTAAAGATAGAATTTGCAAAAAGGCAAGTATGTAGGCTTGAAGTAAAAAAAAAATCTTCCTAAGAATTGAAATGGGCCAAGGTAGAATGGAGGAGCTCCAGAAGTACTGGGTTTTCCTTCATGAGGCCTTTAAGTGGAAGCTAGAGGACCCTTTTCAGATAC
Organism: Pseudocheirus occidentalis; assembly: GCA_028646575.1. Taxonomy (NCBI): domain Eukaryota; kingdom Metazoa; phylum Chordata; class Mammalia; order Diprotodontia; family Pseudocheiridae; genus Pseudocheirus; species Pseudocheirus occidentalis. Next base: position 152,312,863 of record CM053597.1, read on the forward strand.
ATTGTAAAAGAGATCTGCTTTCCTTTATGCATTGGACTATTTGACTTCTAATTTCCCCTTTTGTGTGTGTGTGTGTGTGTGTGTGTGTGTGTGTGTGCTTTTTGGAGGGCGGGGCAATTGGGGTTAAGTGACTTACCCAAGGTCACACAGCTAATAAGTGTGAAATGTCTAGGGCCAGATTTGAACTCAGCTCCTCCTGACTCCAGGACCTGTGCTCTATTCCTTGCACCACCTAGCCACCCCTCTAATTTCCCTTCTAACTCTGAAAGTTTCTGGCGGAATTTGGGAGAAGACACTAGTAGGAATTAGGAGACCTGAGTTCCTCTCCCAGCTCTTCCTTACATTATGTAACATTAGGCAAGGCTGGGTTCTACCATTAGCAAACTATGGTAAGTTATTTCACCTCTCTCAGCTTTCTCATCTTTAAAATTGGGGCGTTGATAATTCTACCACTGGGCATCTAACCCAAAGACAGTAGAGACAGAAAGGTCCCATCTATACCATCATATTCATAACGACACAGTTTATGGCAGCAAAAACGCAAACAAACAAACCCAAAATCTAGAAACAAAGAGCCCATTGAATGGAGAATGTCTAAATAAATCATGCTAGATGAGTGCACCATAAGAAATGATAAGTATGATGAATTTAAAGAAATAAAGACTTTTATGAAGGAGATGGAGAGCAAAGAAAGCAGAACTAAGAAAGAAAACATGCACCATGATCACAATAATGTAAATAAAAACAGAGCTAAAAGACATCATATTTCAAGCTAAATTCAGAGGTTCCAGGGATTTGATGTTGAAGCACATTTCTCCTGGTAGAAAGGTAGTAGACTCTGAATGCACAATGGTCAATATGCTCTCAGATGCAATGGTCTAATCATTCTTACAAAGAATGATTGTATTGGGAAAGAAATATTGAGAAATGTTCATGTGTGAAAGACAAAATTCATCAATAAAACAATGAATATTAAAAATGAACAGGCTAAGTTAGATTATCTCTATGGTTCTCTGTAACTTTCTATGAGTCCTTGGCTTACCTTTGGTTTTCCTGTGTCACGGTGCCATTGATAAATAAGTGGATGTCAAAAAATTCCCCAAGGTACACAGAGAGACTTTTCCTCTTGCCATTTTCAAAATTCCCTGCAATATTGAAAGAACCATTGGTGGGTGAAAGAAGATGTATTTTCTTGTTTTTCTTAAGATTGAAATTATTAAATAAAGAGATCTGCTTATTGAATTCTTTAATCTATAGAGCCTGAAGCACTTTGAGCTAACGGAAATCCTCCCGAGATACTTTGGAATCATCTTGAACTTTCCTGTCTTCCTTACCACCCCAGCCCCCACATCTAATCAGGCCGAGCCTTCTACCCACTGTTCCACCTAGCTACCTCTAACAATCTAACAATTAGAGATACCCTAAGGTGGAATTGACTGGATAACCATTTGTTGGGTATATTGTAGAAGCATTCTTGTTCGGGAATGATTTATAGTAGATGACCTTTGAGGTCATCTAACCCTGAGATTCTGTGCTTCAAGCATCCTTGCTCCCTTCTCTTCCCTAAAGAACCTCAAATCACCCACCAAGGACATGAATAAGATTGGTGGGAACCTATGCACTGAACAATTGAGTTGCTGGAAGTGAACTGAACACAATCCAGCAGAGTTTATTTAGTTAACAAGCCATCAGGTCAAAACCTGATCCACTGTGGATCATAATTCCAGGAGTTGAGATGATTTCAACTGAGAATCCCCCCTCTGATAGGGGGATTAAGAAAAGAGCTAGTCTGGCATGGTAGACAGAATCTGGACTTGGTATCCAGGAAGACCTAGATTCCAAAGGGAAGAAACAATGGATTTGGAGTCAGAAGACATGAGTTTAAACTCCAAATCTACCACCAACCACTTGAGTAACTTTGGTCAAGTCATTTAACTTCTAGGGCCATAATACTAACCTATAAAATGCCTATAAATACTAACATATACTAACTATACTAATAAATACTAACCTATAAAATATATAGGTTAGGGTGGGGGCGAGTGAGCAGCAGTGAGGCACACTAAATGATTTCCAAGATCCCTTCCAGATCCAATGACCCAATGACCCAAACTCAAATCCCACCTCCCTCATGAAACCTTTCCCAAGTACTCACTGGTGCTCTCCCCCTTCTCTGAATTACTAGTCAACACCAACCAGTCTAGTATTTCATCATTCTCTGATTAGTTCATGTATAAGGTTTATCTTTTCATCTAGACCATAATATGCCTTAAGGCAAAAGTTGTCTCATACTTCTTGGTATTCCCCCATAATACTGAGCACATGTCTGTGTACTTAGCAGATACTGTTTATTATAATAACAGCTATCATTTACATAGCCTGTTTTACCAATATTATCTCATTTTATTTTTTTCACCAGCTCTGGAAATCCCCATTTCATAAGTGAGGAAACTGAGGCACTGGCCTCTGGGTCACATAGTAAATTCTGAGGTCAGATTTAAACTCAGGTCTTCCTAAGTCCAAATCCAACACTATCCACGGTGCCAGCTAGCTGCCTGACTTGTTGAGTCATTCAGTCATCTCCAACCCTTCATGATCCCTGTAGGGTTTTCTTGGCAAAAATACTAGAGCAGTTTGCCATTTCTTTCTCCAGTTGTACCCATTTTACAGTTGAGGAAATTCAGGTCTAATGACTTGCCCAGGGTCACAAAGCTAGTAAGTATCTGGAGCAGGATTTGAATGTAGGTCTTCCTGACTTCAGGCCCTACACTCTATCCACTGCACCACCTTAGTTATCACTAGTACTTACAATACTCTCCAGAATCCTTAGCTTCCTTCAAGGCTCATCTCAAGTACTGTCTCCTATAGGAAATCTTTTTAGATCCTCCCAGTTGTTAGTATTCTCTCCTCAAATTACACATACATATATATGTATAACTGTACATATGAATATGTATATATATATATATGTGTGTGTGTGTGTGTGTATGTATCTGTTTAAATGTGTCTTGACAATAGAATGTAGCCACAGAATTAATTTTGTTCAAATCATGCATAAAACAAGGAGATACTTGCTTGCCAAAAGGATGTACCACCATCATGGAAGATATCTTGTGTAGAGTCCAAAAGAGAGAAGGATTCCTTATAGATCAGTGGTTCTCAACCTGTGGGTTGCGACCCCTTTGGGGGTCGAATGACCGTTTTACAGGGGTCACTAAAACCATCAGAAAACACATATTTCCGATGGTCTTAGGAACCAAGACACTGCTCCTCTATCTGTCTCCAGGCAGGTCCTCCCACATGCAGATACACCCACATACAAGTATTAAAGGGTCGCAGCATTAGAAAGGTTGAGAACCACTGCTATAGATAGTAATGTCTCCTAGATACTCCTGTTGACATGGGAGATTGTACTTGTAGCATCAAATCCAAAACACTATTGGACTTTCTCAGAAAGATCCATATTTACTCAAAAAAGTTCAGGCTAACAATATATACAAGAAAAACAAGATGGATGAAGAATGCCTAGGTTACAGACATGCAGTTGAAATGCCAGTCCATTGGGTTAGTAAATTCAGACATATTATCTGGAACAGACACAAGCAACTGGGTAATAAGTTGAACTCAGAATTGAACAGGTGGAAAGGAACAGTCTAAACTGTACTTGGGAAATTATATATTGCCATTAATGATTCCAAGTTGTTCGCCAGCACCACAATCAATCTTTTTTACATAGATGCTATATGGTCACAAGTCTTAGAATGCCACAATTTCCAAATAACTCAAAAGTCAACAGAGATGAATGGTAGGAGCAAGAAGGTATTAACATATTTCCAATAATGGCATGTGCTCTAGAAGCGGCACAAACACCATCATTCTTAATCTTTAATTCCATAGAGAATCTCTCTATGCTGCTAGTGGTGTTGCATATGTTTAGTGGAAAGAACCTGGCTTGAAATTATGATTCTGCTACTTACTGCCTATGCTGCCTTGGGCAAATCACATCACCTCTCATTAATATAATAAAGGTGTAGGAATATGTGATCTCTAGCATCACTTCAAGATCTAAATTCTATGATCCTGCGACCCCAAATGATGGGTTATAGAAAAATCATTCCCTTCCTCTCACAATGGCTTAGTGACTCTCATCTAAAACAACTTGCCCTTTAACAAGTCATTATAATAAGTCTTGACTCCCCCATTCAATGCCACTCACCCAAAATGGAGAAAGAGTGCTTCCGGCAGTCTCCAGTCAGGAGGTAACTGCAGTCTCCACCGAAGTTGTAGAATTGGTCATCAAAGGTTTTGATGTGGTCATCTCCAAAAAGGGTGCAGCGACTGACTGATGTCTGACCCTTCTTGCCTTCCACGAAGAAAGATGGAAAGGAAATTGGGAGGATAAAACACAAGTCAGCACTACTGGCCTCACCAACTCAAGCCATATTAGATATGATGAGGCCAAAGGAAATGAGACTGAATCCACCCAAAACTGGACTTTGGAGTCGGAATTAATCAATCAAGAAGTATCTATCAAACGCCAATATGTGTCAAGAGACTTGGAGAATTGCTGTGACCTAAAAGACCCATCATTCTATGGCCAGAATAATGAAAGGCTTCTCCAACACTTAATGAATAGTTCTTCAATTGTGTGTTCAATCAAGATAATAAAGAGATCATTGCTTACGTTTTGCCATTTAGTGCTATCCACGTCCAGAGAAAGAACTGATGGAGTCTGAATGCAGACCAAAATGTGCTGTTTTCACTTTATTTTTTTGTTGGGGGGGTTTTATTCAGTGTTTTCTTTTACAACATGATTGATACAGAAATATGTTTTGCATGATTGCACATGCATATACTATATCAAACAGGAAGGGAGGAAAGAAGGGAGGGAAGGAGAGAGTTTGGGGACTTGAAATTTTTTCTTAAAAAGAATTTTTAAATTATTTTTACATGCAATTGGGAAAAAATAAAATACAAGTTAAAAAAAAGTTTTGCCATTTAGGCTTTGGGCCCACCAGATATGGGTGCCTATAGAGTTCTTATTTCCTCTTAACAGTAGCGGGTTAGGGGTGTGAATAGTAGATATGGAGTAAAATTAGAGTAATCTGCTGGAGCTGGCTCCTATTACTACTGGAACGCTAATTGTTCAATTTCCAATGTAAGCATTTACACCTCAGAAATTGGCAAAGGCTACAAATTAGGGCTTAATGTATTGTTTTATTAATTTTTAGACTTAAGGAAGTGATGGAGAAAATGTGAAAAAGGCACATTAAACTTATTAAAAAGTTTGTTCCACATATATTTCTCCCTCAGAGAACCAGCTGTTAAAAATTTATCTGCAAAATACTGAGCTGGGGATCTGCCAAACCACCCAAAACCTCAAGATAGAGGAAGCAGGCAAAGCAAGGCAACTAACATTTATTAAGTGTTCCCTGTGTGCCAGCATTAAGACAGAAAGTAATTTAAATATTCTGCACCAGACAAAAACAGGAACATCTCTCCTTACCTGGTGTGAGGAGGCCAAGAGCAAGAGGTACAAACATAAGCAGCTTAAGGCACGTCATCTGTGAAGAGTATGGAGAAAGAATCCTGTCAGTAATGCTAGAGGTCTACTGTAAGAATGTGGTAGAATGTTCTACCTCTGACATGGTTTGGGTAAGGGAGAGCAAGTGTCCTGGTTCTCTTCCTTCTCCTCCTTCTCTTTTTCTTCCTCCTCCTCCTCTTCCTTTCCTTCCTTCCTCCCTCCCTCTCTCCCTCTTTCTTCCTTTCTTCCTTCCTTCTTTCTTTCCTTTCTCCCTCTCTTTCTTCCTTCCTTCCTTCTTTCCTTCCTCCTTCCCTCCCTCTTTTTCTTTCTTTCTTTTTTCTTTCTTTATTTCTTCCTTCCTTCCTTTCTTTCTTCCTTTCTTCCTTCTTTCCTTCCCTCCATCTTTCTTTCTTTCTTTATTCCTTCCATTCCTTCCCTCCCTCCCTTCCTTCCCAAAATGAATCACCTGTTACTTGTCTTAAACACAAGTTCCATCACAGCCCTAAATGTGAGAGGCAGCTATAGTTGGTAGAAGGACCATTGGACTGGGAGTAAGGAGGTCTGACTTCAGCTCCTGGTTCCATCACACACTAGTGGGGTGGCCATGGGTAAGCCATGCAGCTACTCTGAGCTCATCTGTCAAATCAGGATACTAATAATTATACCCCCTAATTCAGTGGCTGTTGTAAACTGTAATGTGTTGAAGAATGAGATGTTCAGACATGGCAAGAGCTAGGGGGTGCAGTGGATAAAGTATTGAGCTTGGAAACAGGAAGATTCTTCTTCATGAGTTCAAATCTGACTTCAGACTTATTATTAGCTGTGTGACTCTAGGCAAGTCACTCAACCCTGTTTGCCTCAGTTTCTTCATCCATAAAATGAGCTGGAGAAGGAAATGGCAAAAACACTCCAGTATCTTTGCTAAGAAACCCCAAATGGTGACATGACTTAAATGACCCAACAATGACAAGAGCTCAGAATCTCTGAATCCATAGTCCAAAGACCCAAATCAGTGAAAAATATCCTCCCTGCTTTCTTTCCCATGTTAATTTCTTCTTTTATTATACTTCAGGTTATAGAATCATAGACTTAAAACTGGAGGAACCTTAGAAGTCACCTAATCCAACCCCCTAATTTCATGGATGAGGAAATAGGCTGAGTCAGAATCAATAAATATTTATTAAGCACCTACTGAATGCCAAGTCCTGTGCTAAGAGCTAGGGATACAAAGAAAGGCCTAAGACAGTGCCTGTCCTCAAGGAGCTCCCAATCTAATGGGGGGATACAATACATAAAAAGAAGCTGAAAGGGGGAGGGGGAAAGAAGGTTACCCCATGCAGGGGCATGATGAA
>CM053597.1:152319838-152333812 GCA_028646575.1 Pseudocheirus occidentalis
CTCAAGGAGCTCCCAATCTAATGGGGGGATACAATACATAAAAAGAAGCTGAAAGGGGGAGGGGAAAAGAAGGTTACCCCATGCAGGGGCATGATGAAGCGCAGCAATGAACAGAAATTATCAGGGGTGGGGGGGATTTCAGTGTTGATTTCATCCTGCAGAATGGCAAGTTTCTAGAAATCAAAAAGCCCAGAAAAGCAGCCTGGTGGGAAAGAAATGCATTCCCTGAAAGGATCAGGTCTCCGCTGCCAACTCAGGCAAGTTAAGTGCCTTGCCCAAGCAGAAAGAGTCTAAAAAATGTGAGGGGAAGTCATTTTTCTTCTAAGAGCCCAAAACTGTGGACCATAAGTTTCTGGTATAATAGTGACGAGTGATGGTGGTGTTTCAGTTGTTTCATTCCTTTCTGACACTCTGTGATCTCTTTGGGGGGGGGGGGAGGTTCTTGGCAAAGATACTGAAGTGGTTGCCATTTCCTTCTCCAGCTCATTTTATGGATGAAGAAACTGAGGCAAACAGGGTTGAGTGACTTGCCCAGGGGCGCACAGCTAGTAAGTGTCTGAGGTCAGATTTGAACTCACAAAGAGTTTTCCTGACTCCAAGCCCAGCGCTCTATCCACTGTGCCACCTGGCTGCCCCCCAGGGCTGAGTACTCCTTATTAAAACACTCTATCATGTTTTAGAATCATAGCCCTTTAAGGAGGGAAAGGGACACACATTTTATGTAACACCTACCTATGCTAGGTGCTTTACAAATATTGCTTCATTTGATCCTTCCAACAACCCTTTGAAATAGAAATGGTTACACACTAGCAAGTATGTGAGGCCAGATCTGAACTCCCATCTTCCTAACTCCAGGCTGTGCTCTCGACCTACTGTACCACCTTGCTGACCCTACTATTCATCTCTTCTCTATACAGTTAAGCACATACGTACACTGGCCCAATTACAGGTTGCCCTGAAATATAGGTGAAACCACAAAAATGTGATATTTCTAATAGGAAAAAATATAGGTATTCACTGAGAGAAAAAAACAAAACTGATTATACTTTCGTTCAAGTTTTATCCCAGCGGGGTTTACTTTGAAGGAGCGACAATGTGGAATAGGCCTTATTTTGAACTAACACGGTAATTTATATTCACCAATCACATACAGGTCACAGGGGAAAGATCTGACTGCCCTCTGGGGATGGTCCTGCCCGGGAGAGCTACAAGCAAAGGAAAAATCGTCAGAGAATCATGAGATTTAGAAGGGACTTGAGAGATCATCTCCTCAATGTCCTTCATTTTAGACATTAGGAGACTGAGGCCTGTTCTTGGTGAGCTGCCTCTCCAACATCTTTTGCTCATGAACTACCTAGTTTCCAGGTCCCTCAAGTAGACCAAGCTAGGAAATGCTAATTCATTTTAATGTGAGTTTATGTCACGTAGTTCACATCACATAATACTTTTTAAAGTACTTTCCTCACCACAACCCATGGCTGTAAAATTAATTTTATAGAAAAAGAAACTTGAGAAGACCTGAGAAGGTTAAATGATTTTCCCAGGTTCAAACCAGGGTCCCTGATTTGAGTCAAACGTGGGACGGAAGGAAACCTGCTGCAAAAACCAAGGGTGTAGAATGGATGCCAAAGGCCAACGTCCAGGACTTTGGAGTCATCTGTTGTTTGGGACTGTATGCTGCCAGAGGGAAGCAGCTGTGTTAGAGGAAGAGGAGACTACGTGGTGCGGTCAATCAGTCGGTCAGCAAACATATTCTCAGCACCTACTATGCACCAAGCTCTGAACTAAGGGCTGGAGATACAAAAGAAGGTAAACTGTCTCTGCCCTCAAGGAGCTCCCAATCTAACATGGGAGACAACACTGAAGCACCTTTGTACAAACAAGAGATCTACAAGATAAATAGGAAATAATCCCCAGAGGCAAGGCACCAGAATTATGGGGGACTGGGCATGGCTTCCTATAGAAAGTGGGATGTAGTTGGGACTTGAAGGAAGCCAGGGGAGCCAGGAGGTGGAGAGGAGGAGGGAGAGCATCCCAGGCATAGGGGACAGCTGGTGAAGATGCCCAGAATGCAGAGGCTGAGAGTCTTATTCAAGGAATAACAAGGAGGCCGTCAATGGCTCTAAGAGGATAAGGGGGATGTATAAGAAGACTAGAGAGGTAGGAGGGGGTGGGTTATAAAGGACTTTGAAAGCAAAACAGAGGCTTTTATATTTGATTCTGGAGATGAGAGGGAGCCACTCAAGTTTATTGAAGGAGGGAGGTGGGTGACATGATCCAACCTGAGCTTTAGGAAAATTACTTTGGTGGCTGCAGTGGAAAGTGTGCCAGATTTTGAGTCACAGGACCCAAGTTCAAATCCTGACTCCACTCTATCTTGCCTGCGTAATCTTGGGCAAGCCGCTTTAGTTCAATAGGCCTCAGTTGCGTCATCTTTAAAATGAGGAGGGTGGCCCAGACAACCTCTGAAATCCTTTCCAGTTCCATGAGTCTGTGATTTGAAATACTGGATTTAGAGTTAGAAGACTCCAAAATCTATACTGAGCTGTACTAGCTATAAGACTTTGGGCAAGTCATTCCATTAGCATAACACTGATTAGATAGCTCACTTAATCTCCCTGAGCCTTAGTTTCTCCATCTGTAAAATGGTGACAATAAGTACCTGTAATACCTATCTCACAGGGCTGTTGTCAGAATCAAATGGGAGAATGGATACAAAGCACGTAATAAACCAGAAAACACCATATAAATGTGAACTACCTTAGTTGCTTGGGTTATTCCCACCATCGCAGCCCAGATAAACAAGAACAAGACTCCTCTCCATCGGGTCACTTCTAATTCTTATCCCCTCCTCTCCCTTCTCCCATCAAGCCTCCTCCACTCCTCCCTGGCTCATACTGAGCAGTGAGATTTTCTCCAAACAAAAGGTACCTTACCTTGGTGGGACTCTGAGGCCCTCTGGAAAACAGCCTCCAAAATGATTGACAAATGTCCTCAGGGATCCATCCTTCCCAGGCTTGGGGGTGGCTAGATCAGAACCCTTTTGACTCTGAAATGTCTAGTTATTAAACAGCCAAGAGCCTAGGTCTTTATGCAAAGGGACATAAAGTCAAAGTGTTGACGTCAGTCAGAGCATCCCCCACCCCCATTCACAATAGCCAACCTGCTTCTAGGGGGAACTGGCCTCCACTTTATTGCCAGAAGAAAAAAAAAACCAAACAATGGAAGGAAATGGTATTAGACACCCCACAGTGCTGATAAGACTTTGAAGAGTTTGGTGGGAACCCTCATTGGCAAGGTACTTAATGAGCTGAACTTGGACTCTCCATCCTCTTTGCCTCCTGAAAGAACTCTAAGGAAGAGAAAGTAAAAAAGCAGGCAATGCCCAGGCAGCAGATCAAGGCCTCTGCTTCTTCTGGCTACTGGCCATAGTGGGGCTCCGGGTCCAGTGGGAAAGAAAACACAGAGACCAGAGCCAATTTGGCAGCTGTGATCTGGGGAAGTGGCTCTCTGACCTCTCCACCCCTCAAGTGCACATCCCAGTCACCAGAAATTTATGTAGAATTTGTGAGGTTTTTCCAGAAATGGAACTCAGCAAAATGATGAGAAGGTATATGGTGCAGTGGAAAGAGTGTTGGATTTGAAGTCAGGCACCTGCATTCAAATATTGATTCTGCTGCTTACAAATTCTGTTAATTCAGGACAATCCATTTGGATGAAATTCAACATTTTTCTTTAGCCTTGTCCACTTTCCCTTTTAGCCCCATGTGTCTACTCCTTCCCTTCTGACCATCTTCCTACCTTCAAACCTATATCCAATTTCCTTTGGTAACTCAGCATCAATGGAACAGATCCCCAGTTATGAGGGGCTGGCTATTAAGGCTGAGAAGACTTCATGTAATTTGTAGCTGGAAGAGATTTTTAAAGATCAAGTCCAATACTTTCATTTTATAGATAAGAAACATATCTATAGGCAAACTGATTCACTTGAGGTTACACAGCCAGTCAGTGGTAAATCATACGGTTTTCAGTGGGGCTGTCCAATTTCTGTTCAAACCCATTTGGGATTTTCTTGGCAAAGATACCAGGGTGGTTTACCATTTCCTTCTCCAGCTCATTTTATAGCTGAAGAAACTGAGTCAAACAGGGACAAGTGACTTACCACAGCTAGTGTCTGAGGCTAGATTTGAACTCAGGAAAATGAGTCTTCCTCATTCCAGGCCCAGTACACCTTATTCATTACACCACTTAGCTTCCCCTAAACTGTACCTTACCAGGACCAGAATTCAAGTTTCCTGACTCCAAATTAGGTTCTTCTAAATACAACTGTCCTCATTTATAATATGGGGAAGATAACAGCACCTACCTCCCAGGGTTATTGTAAGGCTCAAACGAGATACTAATTATAAAGCACTTAGTACAGTGCTGGGCACAAAAGAAGCATCGTATAAATGTTAGCTATTGGCATACTTCAATTGTTGCCAATGGTAGAATTTCAAACACCTTGACAGGCACAATGGCAAAGACATTTTTGGTTGGGGAACCCAACTGAGTCAATTCAATTCAATGTATTAAATGCAAAAAAAAAAACTATACTAGAGGAAAAATACAGTTTAATTAAAATACGGTCTTTGCCCTCTTGAAGCTCAGCCTAGTAGGGGAGAGGAAACATGAAGAGTTAACAGATATTTCCTACTGATGCATGTAATTCTACAAGTCATCCACCCTCAAGGAGTTCAGTGACTGACTCACAGTCTTCCCTTCATGAGCCCTGTTCTCATTCTTGGGGATTTCAAGGTATGCATCAATGTCACTCAAACACCAAGATCTTCCAGTTTATCAGCCTCTCATGACCTGCACCTTCACTACAACTGAAAAATATATGGGGATGATCTCACCCTTACCCATAACTATTCTACTGCCATGATAAAGAGCTCTGAGATTCCTGTCCTTAATCACAACCTTCCATCTCAAACCTTCGAAACCTATTCTTCATCCTCCCTGAAACCTCAAGTCATTTCTCTCTTTGCTCCCCAACACCTGTTGCCTAGATCTACTCCAAAAAAAAATGATCGGGTCTCAATGTGGCCCCCAGCACTCCACAATCACATTTTCATTCCTCCCTGATTGACCTTAGATCATGTTCCCCACGTGGCTGTTCAAAAAACGTTCTCAGGAATGCTCTCTCTTCTAACTTCTGCTTTTCAGCATTGCATGCTTCCTCCAAAGCACAGCTCAGCTTCCATTCCCTCCATTCCCAGGAGACCTCCACTAGGTAGTGCCTTCCACTACCCTCCTCCTAACCAAATTATTTTGTATTTACTGTTTTATTTTTATTTATTCACATACATGATACCATGGTGCTCTTTGAAAACGCAGGATAAATACAACCTCTGAGTAGACAGCTGCCTGAATGGGGACCCAGCTTGTTGGGTAATTCAGCTTGTCTTCTCTCTCTCCATCTCCCTCTCTTCCTTCTCTACTCCAAAGAAAGGTAAATTTTGATGACCAGAAGCTTCCCCTTAACTTGGGGTTTACTGGCTAGATTTCTTTTCTTTTCTTTCTTCCTTCTTTTCTTTCTTTGTTTTCTTTCTTTCCTTCTTTCTTCTTTCACAAAACCTTAAACCCAGTTCACTCTGACACTCATATAATGGACCGCAATAGGTCCCTGTCCAAGCTCCACTTACTGGCTGTATTTTGGGCCCTCCTGGCTTAGAGTGAATGTTCATGGTAACTTTTTTGTCTTTGGAACAGCAATCTTGAGGGACTTCCCCTCCCAGCTCCATGTTTTTTTAATCTTTTTTTTTTTTTTAAATTAAAGGGACCATCTCTTGACTTACTTCTTAAAGAGGCCTATTCACTGAATGGGTATAACCTCACTCTAAGTGAACACATTAAAAGGCCTTAGCCTAAAAGGGCCAGGGTCTCCTACTGCATCCTAGGCCATCTCCTGTCATCCTGATGAATAATCTGGCCACTGGACCCAGATGGCTCTAGAGGAGAAAGTGAGGTTGGTGACCTTGCACAGCCCTCCCTCACTTAAATCAAAGTCAACTGCAAGTCATGTCATCATTTCCCTGATGCCATGGTCCTCTTTGAAAATGAAGGACAAACACAATTTGCAGACATGTTGCTTTCCTCCAGTAGAATTCCTTGAGGCCAAGGATAAAAATTAGACCTATGATTTCACTGGCATAGGGAACTCCCAGATTGGAAAACTCCCTGTACAGATGCAATTTAGAGAGCTGTCTAGAACATTGAGAGGTAAGAGGACATCTATCCAGAAAGTCAGAAATGGGACTTGAACCCAGGCCTTCCTGGTCTGAGGTTAGCTCTCTATAAACTACACCATACTGCTTCTTGTGATTTTTGTCTTTATAATCCAAGTACCTAGCACAATGCCTTAGCATATAGTAGGTGCTCGATAAATGCTGGTTAAATTGAATTAAAATGAAAGCCTCCTAATTAGTCTCCTCAGTGACAGTTTCTTTCCCTTCTAATACATCTTCCATACCACTACCAAAATAATCAAAAAGTACAGGTCTGTCCATGCCACTTTCCTGCTCAAGAGTCCCAGTGGTTTCTTACAACTTTAAGGATTAGATTCAGTAACAACAATATCTAACATTAATTTAGCATTTTAAGATTTTCAAAATGCTTTATGTATAGTTCTGGGTCTAACACTTAAAGCACTTCTCAATCTGGTACGTCCTCCAACTGTTCATTTATGCCACTTTATTCTCCTTCACATACTCTGTCTTTTAACCAAACTGACCTATTTACTATTTCCAAATTTGGTGTTCCATCCCAATGGTATGCTAGTAAATGTTTAACAACCAGCTCTCGGGACGGAGGATGGGAATATAACACACAACATGCTTTTGTTTGATCTGTGTTATTAACATTTTCTCCATCACTTTCTTTTTTTAATTTTTTATTTATTTTATTTTTAATTTAGGAAATAAAACAAGCATTTACATAACACAGTAGTTGTTATTCTAGATTGCACATGAAACTGCAAATCTATTATGTACAACTTGCTATTCCTTTTAAATATATAATAAATTCATCATGTAAATTTCTCTTTTTTTCTTCCTTCCCTATCCCTGCCCTAGAGATAGTTACTATTAGATAAAAACATACACATGCTTCTATTTATCAGTTCTCCATCACTTTCTTAAGCAAATTATGGCCCTTGGACCAAACCCAGCTAACCCCCTGCTTTTGTACCACCCACTAAGAATGGGTTTTACAATTTTAAATAACATTTTATTGCATTTAAAAACATAAAATTCATTCTTAGCTCAGCAGATAAAAACAGGCTGTAGGGCTGGATTTGGTTGTGGCCGACTCCTGGTCTAGACAACAAAACAATAAATCAGGCCTTGAATTGCAGCTGTTTGACAATTTCTGAGGTATAAATGCTCACAGAAAATGTATCAATCAGCTCTCAGGCAGCTGGAGCTGGCTCCGACATAGCAGTCAGCCCTTCTCTCACTTCTCGTGCCTTTCTTTGCATCAGCTATATTTTCATGCCTAAAAATCATTCCTTCCTCTCCTCTACCTCTTAGAATTCCTAACTTCCTTCAAGGGGCCACCAGTCTTGTGAAATCTTTCATTTTTCTCCTAGTTTCTAGTGATCTCTCCTGATTCTAGTTTATTGTTTTGGGTTTTTTTTTTAATTTACTTCTCTGTTTAAATGTTAGCATTCAGTGATACATAAGCTCGCTGAGAGCAGAGACTGGTTTTGGTCTTTGTATCTCCAGCCCCATTCACAGTTACCTTGCATACCTTAATTGTCTCATAATTGTTTGCTGAAATGTTTGATGAATTTTGAAAAGTCCTTCCTTACAGCACCACTCCCCTCTTCCCCATCACACTATGTTAGCAGAATCCTCCCCTATCTACTCTTTTTTTTTTTTTTTTTGCTTTTTGGAAGGCAACTGGGGTTAAGTGACTTGCCCAAGGTCACACAGCTAGTAAGTGTGTCAAGTGTCTGAGGCTGGATTTGAACTCAGGTCCTCCTGACTCCAGGGCAGGTGCTCTATTCACTGTGCCACCTAGCCACCCCCTCCTCTACCTACTCTATAGGCTAGTCCTGTGAAAACCTCTTGGTATTGTGGAAAGAGAACTGGTTTTAGAATGAGAACCTGGGTTCAAATCGTGACTCTGACAATGGATTTGTAACATGAGGAATTCATTTAACCTACTTGAGCCTCAGTTTCCTCATCTGTAAAATGGGGCTGATAAATACTTATATTCGCTAGTTCATAGGGCCATTGTCAGGAAAGTGCCTTGTAAGTCTTTAAGTATATATAATCATACGATACAAATAATTTAAATATATATTTAAATAGAAATATTATATAAATTATATGAATTTGAGTTATTATTTTTGACCTTAGACTTTTTAAATTTACCTGCCCAGTCACCACCACTTTCCAGGGTAGGTGGGGATGTTCCTGTAGAATAATAATGTCAATAAGGCAGAAGAGGCAGGATTAACATGGTTCTACTTAATCTCACTGGGTCTCATTTCCTTAGCTTTAAAATGCAAACAGAGGGCTCCATAATGTCGAATGTCACATCCAGCTCCAACAGTCTACAATACTATGAGAAGGTCTGGAACTCTCCTACATCATTCCCTCTTCTTACTCCTTCACTGGAGTGGCCAACCAGGGGCCTGCCTGCTCTCGTTATCCCCCATTTATAGAGCCCCACAGGGTTTATTGAGATCCTGCTTCTCTCCTTTTCCTGCTCCTTCCTTTCCCTCCTATTCCATATTTCTTCTGCAACATAGAACCCAAAGACCTGGTTTTAAATCCAGCTTTACTAATTATTTGCTAGCTGGGTGACCTTAGACAAGTTATTTAGCTTCTTTCTCCAGGTCTGTTTTCCTTATGTATAAAATGAGGGAATTAGACTAGGGATAGTTTAGACCAGCTCTCCCATTCTACAAGTATATCAACTTCAAAGCGTGGCCTTGAGCGTCCGGCAGTGATATCCTAGAGGAAGAAAGCATTAGTAGGGAGATTGAAGTAGAGATTGATAGTAAAGACTGAAATGAGATGTTAACTAGGCAGGATGTGTTCACTCCCCACACATTAGTGCAGCTTGCAAGATTGTTAGGAACAGGAATGGGGGGAAGGAAACACCGGAAACAGATGGGAGTATCCCCGTCTGGACGTGTTGGTCACTATAGTGGACATGATGGCGCCAGATTTATTGACAAGAAGCCCAGTTAAATTATGAGGTCCAGCTTATGTCTCAGAGAGACTTTGACTAACACATGAATTCCTTGGATTTAGTGCTGGAAAAAAACTTAGAAACCATGGGATCCGACTTCCCCAATTCAACCGCTTAATTAAATTCAACAAGCATTTATTAAACTCCTCCATGTGCCAGAAATTATGCTCAGCATGAAAACAGAACAATAAAAATGAAATTTTCTCTGCCCTCAGGGAGCTTACATTCTGCAATATCACTTCAAAAATGAGGAAACTTGAGTTCAGTGACTTGCACAAAGTCACATAGAAATGGGATTGGAACCAGTTTTATGGCTTCAAGTCTAACATTCTTTCCATTAAATCACTTTGCCTCCAGAGACAAATGGAAGGGTCAAAGAACAGGGAAAAGCTTCCTGGGTTTGTGAGGGAAGAGGAAGAACTTAGTGGCAAAGAACTATAACCAAGTTGACACTTTCCTCCCCTTGTAGATTTATCTCTACTAAGATATGTGTCTAAGAAGGGCTTGCTAAACTACCTGTAAAAGACTCTAAATTTTGTAATCATGAAAGTTGAACAAAAATGGAATGAACTGCTTTGTGTAGCTCCCATGTCACTAGATTTTTTAAGCTAAAGACAAATAAACACCAGGCAGCTATCTAGATAACCTCTAACCTTTCTCCAACTCTGAAATTTTATTTGGTACTCATGTGGCAATGGGTGCTGCCCTGAGACTTTTGAAAGATACCTATCTCCTCTCCCTTTCAATCATTTTCCTGCTACAGGAAAGGAGGGAAGTACAGGAGACAGAAGAATATTAAAAGGACAGAAACAGAAAGGACATCATGGTACCATAAAAGGAATGCTATGAATACATTGGCATTTTTACAGGGACCTTCCAAAGACACCACACCTTAATAAAGAAAAAGGCATAATTAATGGTCAAGAAGTGTATCCAAATGATTGGGAGATTGATTTTTGGAGGTGATTTTAGAGCAGAGGTCTTTCCGTTCTATTCAGTCTTCTCACACACCATCTTTATCAAGAACATCTGATCTCCAAAGTAGAAAACCTCCACTAATCATGCCAAACAATTTCCCAGGATACCAGACCACTTGACTGACGTTCCAGGTGAGGGGGCAGGAGTAGAATTATGGCTACAGCAAAGTTGGTTCTTGGTATAACAGAGACAATAATATTTGTCCTATCTACCTCACAGGGGTTTTGGGGAGGGAAAGTGCTTTGAAAACCTTAGAACATTCTACAAATATGAGTTAGTTATTACATGCATGAATGAATGCAAAGCACATATTAAGTTCCTGCTGTGAGCCAACGAAATGCAAATATTTATCTTCTCTGGGACTCAGCGTCCTCCTCTATAAAATTAGAGACTTCAATTAGATGACCCTTCCCAGTTCTCACTCTAAGTACCCTAACTTCAGGGGAGCTTTGGATGGTGGGCCATTGCTTAAAATGCTCGTATGAGTACCTGCTTCTGTGATGCTCCCTAGGTAAGAGAAAAGGTAATGAAGGCTCTGTGTGTCTGTGTCTGTGTCTGTGTCTGTGTCTGTGTCTGTGTCTGTGTCTGTGTCTGTGTGTGTGTCTGTGTGTGTGTGTGAGAGAGACGGAGGCGGGAGAGAAAAAGCCTTAACAATTGTTCATAGCTGAAGTTGTAACACCTACAATAAAACCACCAATGATCTAAGCCCAGGAAACCAGAGCTGGACACAGCCAAGGCCAGTCGCATGAGAAGCAACAAACAACATTCCCAGCAGGAAACAAGGGAGGGTGGGAGGAAGGGAAAGCACCCACTTTGAAGGTTCTATTCCTGATTAAGTCCTTATACTGGAGGCCCTGCAATTGGCAAGCAGAACCCAAACCCCAAGTAAAGTGGGGGATTAGAAGGGAGTCTAATTTATGAAGTCTTGACACAGCCTCAGACTCCCCCCACTATCATTCAGAGGGATGGTGACCAACATGTCATCCACATCTGGTTTTTTCCCCACCAGGCAGCCAACCTAGGTACAATCATACAGTTACAATCACACTGCAGCTACTTACAACTCTTTCAGTGTGCTGCGGATAATCCTGGTGCAGAAAAAAAACATTAGTGGACATGGTAATTCTTGAGCCCCTACTGGTGTGCTTCCCATTTACATAAAATCAGCCCCCATAAGTCCATGCACTCTTAAATATAAAACATTTACTTAACAATGCAGAAAAAAGAATATTTCATAACATTCATTATACAAAAGTAAAAAAAAAATTTAAGCCCTAACTTTTACTAAACAGAAGGCAAAAGCAGAAGTAATCAAAACATCACAGTCCATGCATAAAATCTTGGTCTTGGTCTCCCATCAATGCATGCAGTATCCACAGAGGTTAACAGGGAGGTACTTATAAACATCTAGCAGGGAGGAACATGACCAAAGTAATTCACCTCTGGACCATCAGCCCTGAGGTCCTTGTTTATTTCAGGAATGATCTGAATCACACGAAGCTGTGTAGCTGCCAGCTACTCCTTTCCAGATTTTTACCATTCTCTTGGGAAAAACCATTCCTCTTTTGCTTTCAAAATGAAACAGCACTGACTACCTCTTTTTAGGCTCAACAGAGAGCTGAGGAAAAAAGTTCTGACTTCAAGGACAAGCAGTTAGTTCCCTTAAGTCAAAGAATAGCCAAGTTCCTCGGCTCTGCAGATCATCAGAGGATTCTTCTCTGTCCCATTGAGCCCAAACCACAGACAAGCAAAACAGATACAAAGCCAGCCTCAGCCATCTCTTTATCCTCACCAGAGGGGGCAGTGAAGAGCAAGGAGGCATTCCTGAGAGGTTTTTACTCTCTCCGACTGTAGGTGGCGCTAGAGAGCAACAAGGGCCAATAGCCAGTTGTAGGATTCCGCTCTCCTCCAATCAGCGCGCAGCTGACACAAATTTTCTCTAGCCAATCAGCAAAGCAGGCTTCTCTCAATTATCAGGCTCCCAGGGGAAAAGGAAAAAAAAACAACATGCTGCAAAACCTTCCCATTACTTCAGCCCCATTCAGGTTCTGCTTTCTGTCCCCTGTAAGCAAGTTCTTACATTCACCAGTATGTTCAACCAGAGTCTCCTGATGGTAAACATAAAGGCGGCTTACCTTTATTTTAAAAGGATAGAGCTGGAGAGATAGACTTTTATGTCAAATATTTATCCTGTAATCCTCAAGAGCCCCCACTGAAGAACTGACTCCCCACCAATCATCAAGAGGACTAAATTCTCTAATTGTAACTTACTCCCAAACCTGTTTTCACTTTGGGTGGAATCTAGGTGCATAACGATAGAGCTCTGGGCTGGGAGTCAGGAAGCCCTGAGTTAAAATCCCACTTCAGAAACTTACTAACTGTGTGACCCTGGGCAAGTCACTTAACCTCTGTTTGCCTCAGTTTCCTCATCTGTACAATAGGGCTAATAATGGCACCTACCTTCCTGGGCTGTTGTAAGGATAAAATTGGATATTTGTAAAAATGCTTTACACAGTGCCTGGCACATAGTAAGCATCGTTTATTTTTCATTGTTATTGCTGTCATCATCATCATTATCTTTGCTGTTACCTCCACCCCTCAGAACTTCCCCAAACCATCACTCCTGTTCCTTTCCAATCTTGAGCTCTTAATCAATCAGTTCTATTTGACCCTTTACTCTCAGATCCCTTGCACCCTTGGTCCGCTACCTCTCACACTTTACCAGATCCCAGACCTCGATGACCCCCATCATTTGCTTTCTCTGCTACTACTCAAATGTTGCTGAACTGATGTAAAAAACAAAAAAATCACTCAGTGATGCTACCTGGGTCCAGGCCTCCCTCCCGGACCTCTCAGACATTAGTACCTTACACTCCAGGGTCTGCATTGTATTTATTTTATATACAATTACACATGTACACGCTTTCTCTCCTGATAGCGTATGAATTTTATGAAGGCAAAAACTGCTTCATATATATTTATATCTATAATAATATTGTCTTTAATACTTCAAATACAGTAATTTTGTCTTTATACCTACGAAAATTAATATAGTACATGGCACATAAGAAATGTTTAATAGATGATTACTGGGTGATTAATTAAACTTATATAATAAAATAACAGTGTAAAAGTGGAACTGATTGATTTACTTAGTCAACTTATCCTACTCCACTTAAAGTAAGTCTTCAATCAAGCTTTTTACTAAGTATGAAAAGAACTGGAGTGAAGTTGCACAGGAATTGTGCCTAGATAAACTGAAGAAAAATGGCCATTCCTCAAAGGCTGTCTATAAATTAATTATCCAGCTAGTTTAGAACTGGGATCATTCTAAAGGTTGGCATTCCAGTAAAATCTCTGAAAAAGAACTGCCTCAAGGAAGGCTGAGCTATCGTGGTAAGTAGAATAATGAAGCAATTTAAAGGGGAGCAAAATGCCTGTCTTGCTGCTGAGGACACACTTAAGATTATATCATGTACATTTGTCATGAACCCAGTCAGAATCACTAAGTGATTTAGTAAAACTGACTAAATGAATCGGAACTGATCATATTGTGGGGAAGCTCACCAGCGGGGGTTCAAGCTAGTGGCGCTAGAAAAATCACCCCTGCCTCCTCAGAGGTTCTAAGAGGGAGATGTAACATTGCAGCTTATCTGTGAGACTTGGGATAAAGATCCCCCAAGCTTATATAGATGATAACCATTTCTATACTCTTAAACTGCACCTCTCCAGAATTGGATTTGTTTCCTT
>CM053597.1:152333912-152351007 GCA_028646575.1 Pseudocheirus occidentalis
TCAGACACTTAACACAAAAAACTAGCCGTGTGACCTTGGGCAAGTCACTTGGCCCCAACTGCCCTCCAAAAAGCAAAAAAAAAAAATGCTTGTTGACTAACTTCTTCAATTATCCTAAAAATTCTTCCCCATATACATGTCTCGTAGATCTACCACAGACTCAGCAAATGCCAACTTGATGAATTTAGAAAAACTCCAGAAGGGAATCCAGGTAATTCAAACAGCACAGAATAGAGGCAGGAATGGAAAAAGAAGGAAAACAGCTGGGGGGTTAGCCAAAAAAAGCAAAGGATCCACAGAAGATTGAGTCTAGATTTCCTACACATAGGTTCTACTGGGATTGAAACAAATATTTGGGCTACCATCTCTTGGTGAATGAGCCAGTAAATCAGAACTATTGCAAATCTGGGAGATATACTTATTTTTTGGATGACATACCTATTTTCCCTGAATTTTCACTGCTACAAAGATAATTTTTCTTTGTGGGATTGGCATCTAAAGAAGAGTAGGAAATACAGGAAGTTCCCATTGAAGCAATAAAAGCATGGATATTATAACCCTATGATATTCTGGAAAGGGTATGTCCTGAAAGATGTAAGAAGAGAATTTTAACTATCAATTTCAGCCCCTGGAGCAAATTCAGTTGATAGTATGAGGGTAGACGCCCTAAGACTAATATATGCCTCCAACACAGGTTGTTGCTGAATTCAGGCATTCTACACCACATGGGGCCCTCCAGCGGGTGATTTAAGATCCACCAAAACACCAGTGAGGAAAGGATGGCCTTAATTAAAGGGAATGATAGCAACAGGACCATCATGGGGGTGGGAGTCCAGGTAAGGCAGAGAGGTTCCCTTCTTTCCATCCAAGGAAGTAAGATCCAAAGATCCCTAATGGGATACTTCATGTTTTGTGGTCTTCCACTAGCCTTGTATCATCCAACATAAAAGGACCCATCCCCTCAGAGCCACAGGCACAATTCTTGTCCATGTATAACAATTTAAAACCACTCCAGGGATCCTGAATGCCATACTCTTTCCCTATCCAGTAAGGAGTCACTTTGCTCTGGATTCATGAATCTGTTCTGGAGTGGGATCAATCCTGATGGAACCTGGCCTTTAAATCAAAGAGGTCCCTTTTCTCATACTCTTCAGCTTGTTTGTGCTCTGAGAGAAAATTAAAGTTTTCTTTTAGGGTCATATCTGAGTTATACCCAAAATAGGGGGAAGAAAGATATATAATTTACAAAGTAAAGAATATTTGAAGTGTGTATTTATTTCCTACATACAAAAGAAATGCTATACTCAAAAGGTTCTCACCAGGTCATATTAAAAGAAAGACTTAACAGAATGCAGTAGCTAATGACTACCCTTATCCTAAGAGCATAAGGACAGAAAGTTAAACAAGTGACAATACTGATTTCTTCAGGCAGAAACATTGAAACATGAAGCAATTTTCAGAGGTGCTTAAATGAGCATTGCTATATTTCATCTTGACTCTCTATTATACAAACAACTCTAGGTTTATATCTTCTGACAAGCCAGACCAGGGCTTGGACCCAGTCTCATATTAGTGTTTATCTTTTCTGATGCAGAAACTCACCTTCCCAACAGTCAGCTCCAACCAATGGACTGGTTGGATATCCAAGTCTTGAATTCATGTGATTGCCTCCAAGACATATCCATCTCAAGATCATGCTCCATTTATAATGTGGGGGAAAAAAATACAGAAGAAACAGACAGAGACTTGGTAGAGTTCCCCTGATCTAACTGTCATGGGAAAGAAGTTGGATGGCCAGAGTGGGAGAAGATCCTAGTTTCCCATCCTCACCCTTCCAGTGATAATCTTGAAGAGTACTCACATAAAATTAGTACCACTTTCCATTAGACTGAGCTTCTTGAAGCCAGGAACTTGCCTTTCTTTGTGTCCCTACCACAGTGTCTGGTCGATAGCAAAGTTTAATAAATAATAATAAAGTTTTAAAAAAAAAACACAAAGCTTAATAAATGCTTGTTGACTTGATTTGACTTGACAGCTGAGGGTGGGTCACTCCCATGTAAAGGTGCATAGCTTTCCTCTGCTCAGTAGCCAATAAATGGATTTCTATTTCACACCCAAAACACCCTTCAGCACTGAGTCACACACTTCTGGTAGAAGAAGTCAGGAGCTTCATCATCTCTGAGGCATTCAAGTGCTGCCTCATTAATTAATACGTGTGGTCAGCTGGAATGATGCAGGGAAGCTCTACAAATGTTCTGTGCAACCCCAAGTGATCCATTTTTTTCCCTGTAAAATCTTGATAAAGGATTTACTCAATGCAAGGGAGGTTTTCCTCTAATTGGTTCAATATTTGATGGATACTAGTAGAGATACTATTTGCTATTCCTTCCTTCTCTTCACTACATGACTGACCCATCTCATTTTCTGACCATGCATGTTCTTGATGACATCTTCCAGGCCACTTTTAATACAGAAGTCATTCTTGAGAATACACTGAAGGCTGCTTCTATCTACTGTGCACCTTTCTTTCTAAGTGTGTTTTTATGAATGCTTTTTTAAAACATTGTGATCCATTTCTCAATATACTTACCCCTTGTCAATGGAACCTGCTCCTGTAACAAAGAAAAACAGCCAAGTAACCACAGTTACCAAAGCACCCAAGTAACCAACTATACATAGGCCACATTCTCCACCTGTAGCCCTCCATTTCCTGTCTTCCTGGTCCTCTTTTCTGGCACATGATCCCTATCATGCCCCCAAACTGTGAATGTTTCCCCAAAATCCTGTGCATGTCCCTCTACTCTCCTCCTTCTCTAGTCTTTCTCTTGGTAATCTCATCATTTCCCATGGATTTAAATATCGTATTTATGGAAATGACTCCTAGATCTATATTTAAAGCCCTAGTCTCTCCCCCAGAACTTCAGTCCATCACCAATTGCCTATAAAACATTTCAAACTGGATATCCTAGAGATATCTTAAAATCAACATCTCTAGAACTGAACTCATTATCTTTTCCCCTAAATCTTCCCCTCTTGCAAACTTCCCTTTTTCTCTCAAAGTACCACCATCCTTCCAGTGACTTGGCTTCATAATCTTAACAATATCCTGGATTCCTCACTCTCCCTAATGCTACAAATCCAGTCATTTGTCAAATCTTGACATTTCTTCCTCTCATCTCTCACATTTAACCCCTTCTCCCCACTCACGCAGCTACCACCTTAAATCAGATACCCATCATCTACTGCCTAGATTATTGTGTTGGCCTCCTTCCTAATTGGTCTCCTTGCCTCAAATCTCTCTCTCCTCTTTCTCTGTCTGTCTCTCTGTCTGTCTCTCTCTCTTTCTCTGTTTGTCTGTCCGACTGTCTGTCTCTCTCTCTCTCTCTCTCTCACACACACACATACACACACACACACACAAAGTCTACTCGTTGCTAAGAAAACAATTTTCCTTAAGCACAAGCCTCCAAGATTAGTTGGGCAGTTGGGTGGCACAGTGGATAGAATGCCAGGCCTAGAATCAGGAAGACTTGAATTCAAATCCAGCCTCAGATACTTGCTAGCTGTGTGAACTTGGGTTAAACCAATTTGCAGCAGTTTCTTCATCTGTAAAATGAGCTGGAGAAGGAAACTGCAAACCACTCCAATATCTCTGCAAAGAAAGCCCCAAACGGGGTCAAGCAGAGTGGGACAAAACTGAACAACAACAATCTCCACGATGTGAGAGGCACCTTACTTCAAGCAACCACCATCTCTAAAGGTATCATTGAAAGCATCATCAGAAGCCTATCTGGGTTGGGAGGGAAGTGGGTTTACCTTTCTCTACATGCCCATCCCCCAACTTGAACAAGATCATTTTGTTCCAATCCTGCACAACTATGCCAATTGTTCTGGGTTGTATCTAACTCAGGCCAGTCTCTTGGTAGTGTATGTTTGATCCTGGAAACCAATGAGACATTTATATGTTATTCAACAGTTAACAAAAAGAGTGACTTAGCCAAAGCAGAAGGATATTTGACAAGGCTGGAGGGCACCCCAAGTTGATTCGATTGTGCAGAGTTCCCTTCCCTAAGCTCCCCATTGTTGTCCACCAGCCAAACCTCAGAGCATGCCTGGAAATTCTTGTAATACTTTTTGTTCCCAGGCTACCAGGAAATGGTGTTAATAGCCTGAGCCTTTAGTCCCCTGAGTCAATCAAATCTCTAGAATGCTTTCAATATCTTTTAAAGAAGACTTCTCTAACTTGCATGGGGGTAGGGTGTTGGGCTATTGTTCCTTCCCATAACAAGAGAGAGACTACCTACAGCCTAGGGACCTTCCTCCCTTTCTGCTGAATATCCTGAGGATATCAATGGCACATACCAGTCCACCAGTCTCTAATAAACTTTGCTTTTCTTTGGCTGATAGAAGACGAGTCAAATTCATTCAGCAGGACTTGGCATGTTGGTGTTTTGGAGTCTCAAGAATCCCTTACCATTAAACCTCAACATTTTATGGTTCCCTGACCTCAACATCCATATGTAAAATAGTGTACCCCAGATGCTAAGTGTAAATGAAGACAGATGAGCAAAGGTTCTTACTTTTAATCAGTCAGTCAGTCAGTCAAGAATTATGTAAGCACATGCTAAGTGCCAGGAACTTACTATGTTCTGGGAATTCAAATAAAAGTAAAAAAAGGTAATACCTGCCTTCAAGGGGCCTACATGTGAATAGAGAACTCATATAAGTAACAAGGTACGTGCAGGATACATACAGAGTAGATGGAGGTTGTGATTGTGGTTTTTGTCCTTTGTTCTCAAAGATGACCACGCTACCAGGGAGAGGATGACATGACTTGTAATGGAGTTGGATTTGAGGGATGAAGGGTTGTTCAAGGTCACCAACCTCACTTTCTTCTCCAGAGCCATCTGGATCCAGTGACCAGATTATTCATCAGGACAAGTGAAGATGACCCAGGTTGCAATGGGAGACCCTAGCCCTTTTAAGTTAAGACCTTAGTGAGTCAAGGGATGTACCCACTAAAAAAAAAATCAAACTGGGAGGGGAAGACCCTCAGCATTGCTGGCCAAAAGAGAAATAATTACTATTTACATTCACTCTGAGCCAGTAGGGTCCAAAAAAATAACCATTAAGTGGTGCTCAAATGGGGACCTATTGTCTAATCCACAAGGTCCAGAGTGAACTGGGTTTAAAGTTTGGTCTTTGAGAAAGAAATCTGGAGGTAATCTGAGAGGGAAGGGCATTGGCAGCCAAGAGGACTTGGAAAGGCCTCCGCTAAGCCTCATAGGCAGGCAGGGAAACTAAGAAGCAGGGGCAAGGGGGTCAAAGAATTCCAGGAATGAAGAAAGCTATTGCAAAAGCATGGAGATGGAAGATGGAGAGCTGTGTTCAAGGAACTGCAAGTAGACCAAAGTAGTAAGATATGCAAAGCCTGGAAAGGTAGGAAGGGTCTTAAGTAACCAACAAAACAGAGGAAAGGAAAGTGATTCACATATTCAGAGTCCAACAGAGCAGCAATAGAAATGCAGGGCTTATGAATGTGCTAGTACCAGAGAGACACAGGGGAAATAATAATTTAAAAACCCAGACAGAAGCAAGCAAGGCATGAGGCCACTCCATTTCTAGGATGGGCTCCTTGACTGATGAGAACCAGGTTATGGCTTCAGTGGAACTCTCCCACTCTAACTTGGAAGGCCAATATGATGCCACCTTAGTGGAGTTCCAGTATCCTGGAATTATAGGAGAACTAAATCAAGATTTAGGAAGAGATAAAAGATAAATGAATTTTCTTTCTTTTTCTCTTTTTTTGGGGGGGGGCGTGGGTTAGGGGTGGGAGAAGTTGGTGATCAAGGAAGGGTTTAACAATAAGGCAAGTGGAAAAGAAAAATGAGGTACTCTCCCAAACTTAAGACATTTACCACATTCATGTCTTCTACCCTACTGATCTCCACCAACCTATCTGTCTCAAAAAAGAGCCCAGGAAATGAGCCAGACATTCCCCTATTTAGCCTTATAGATGAAGAGAATAGGCCTATAGACCTATGGAATATCAGACTGTCATAAACCTTCAAAATCATCTTGATTTTGGGTACAGGCTCTGGAAGTCCCCTAGAACTCTCCTTGAATTTTCCTACTTGAATAAGTCTCTGGCATTTGAGAGAGGATCCCTTTATTTGTCTGTTACCTCCAGATCACCTCTGGCTACTTCTCACCCTTGATCCTATCTAGACTTCATTCTCCCTTGGGCATATGGTACAGGTCCCCATGTTTCTGGCCCTTCTCTGTTCCTATTGACTATTCCCATCAATATCCTTCCTAGATCCCTCCTCCAGTCACCCCAGACTACTTGGCCACTCCTAGAGCCCTCTCACAGTCTTTCTGCAAATAAGATCCATCTCCTTTCCATGAAAGTACTCAGATTCAATCTGGTCCACTTGCCAGCACAAGTGTCACAAATGTTGAAATTCCTTAGAAGTCTAACCAATGCTGAGATTCCTTAAGGGTCTGGCCATTCTGGTAGATTTTTAGAATCACATCCACCTATAGGTGTTTTAATAAAACTTGTTTTCTTTTGACTGAAAGAAGGCTTAGGTCAAATTCATTTGGATAGGACCATGTGTCACTATTTTGGGGTCCCAGGTCCCCTAAACCTCAACAATCTGGCTCAGTCCCCTTGACTTACATGTAAAAAAATTGAAATCCCAAGAGGTGAGTCAATTTGATTGATGATATGCATTATTGTATGTGTCACGTTATGCTGTGTTGTGTTATGATGCGGGCAATGTGTGGTGTGGTGGGATGGGGTGGGGTGCAGTGTGTGATGTGATGTGATGTGATGTTGTTATGTTATAATTCAGGTAGACTTTGGGTACTCACCTACATAGTGTGATTTCAAGGTCTCTGAAAAAGCCACAATGTCACTCTACTCAGTATCTCCTCCATTTGATGGCTAATGCGTAAAATTCCACCATCATTCTTTAGCTTAAAAGACTACTTACTATCTGCTAACATGCAAATCTTCCAGGAGTAATAGCACATTCCATTACTAGTAATCATTTACTCTTCAGAGTAAATAACTTTATTAGACTTTAGAAAAACTATAAAATTTAAGGACCTTGGAAATCATCTACTCTAATAACCATCGGAGAATCCCAGAATTGGGAGGGAGCCCACCATCCATCTAGTCTAACGCACATCTGAAGCATAAACTTCCATAGCATCTCCAGTAAATGGTCATCCAGCCTTTGCTTGAATTTTACATGTGAAAAAATGAATACCCTGTGAATTGAAGTCATCCTGACATCAATCAGGATACAGACAAAGTAACAGGAAAGTGGGTGCCTCAAAGATAGAGGTAAGGAGTCAGGAAAGGGCTACAGAGGAGGAAGACAGAGGGACCCAAAGCTGAAGTTCATCACTTCCCAGTTATGCCTGAGGTTGGCCTGGCTGAGGATGAAGACAGCAAACAATCCATTTTGCGATCCCAGTATTTGACTCTGGCTCAGTCACCCCAGGAAGGCTCCTGTATTTGGAAGTTCTTCAGAAGAAGCCCCTGGGAGCTCCCATGTATCTGAGGCCTAAGTCAGAGCAAAAGAGAAAGCCTCAGCATGGCTCTCATACCCCTGCCCCAACATTTCCTGTGTAATGTTGGTTTTCAGACAAGGTATTTATTTGGCTGCTGGCAAAGGATCAGCCCTGTGAGGAAACCCTACTATACCTCCCAAGCAACAAAGTAAACAAATTGCCTGGGCCCAGAATACAAACAAGGAGCAGACTCGGTGACTGCAGCTGCAGCCACAAGCTCCCTGCCATATTGCGTTTGGACAGTCCCAAATAGCAAGCTCAGCCCCAAGTTAAGGCCCATCTCCCCTCCCAGCCCTGTGACCACAGACACCCTTCCTCTGAATCTTCTCTCTCTCTCAGGGTCACCCTCAAGAGCCCACGACCAGAGCCATAACTAGCATGCTGGGACCCAGGGCTGGCACCACAACATCCATCCCAGAGCAAGCAGCAGGCAAGGATACCCCCCTGAATTAGTACAGGGAGGAGAGGCCTTAGACCTTAGGATGACAGAGCATGGTAAAGATACAAAGACCCCAGGAACACTACTGGGAAGGTTATGGCAGAGGCCACAGAGAAGGGAGGGAATAGGGTCCTGCTAGGGCAGGAAATAGCCCACCTAGGGTATAGCTGCTATACAGAAAGAGCAGCAGCATCTGGCAGCTTCCTATTTTAACTAATTTCTGTTGACAAGATGGCAAATTCAGTTATTTCAGTCAGCTAGAGAAGTATAAGGACTGTCAATACCCCATAAATGTTGGTGCCCTGGAGCAAAGACCCTGCTACCCCATTCAAGTTACAGCCCGGCCTGTCATATCTTTTATGTCATCTTCTATGACAAAGAACAAAGCTGAATGAAGCCCAATGATAAACCTAGCAGCTTACAAAATGCATGAGACTGCTCCTATGATCTTTCTCCTCAAGAAATATGGAATTCTGATGAGGGGAAGGAAGAGGCAGGATAAAGGTTTGCTGGGATAGTCAGCACCAGGGAGAGAGAATGTCTACTTTGCACATACAAGTAGGTATTTCCCCAGAGAGAAGGCCCTAGAATCACAGAACAAAGAACTTTTGAGTTGGAAGAGACTTTAATCTAAAACCCTTATTGAATTTATTTTTCTTTTTTGTTACAAATTTAACAATCAACAAATTCAAATATTTCAACATACAGAGAAAAACAAAAAAAGATAATTGTGTCTAAAATTGTCTAATTTAGGCTTTTTAATTTTTATTTCTCCTGTATTTTCATGTTTTATATTTAATTTTATTTTTTCATGTTTTATCTTTAACTTTATGAATCTCTATCACTGCCCAGTAACTCCTACATTCCAGTAACTTCCATCCCAAACAGAAGCCCTCCCTTATAACAAATAAGAAAAGTAAAGCAGAACCAACAAAAATACTGACCATGTCTGGAAAATCTGCCTTGTTTTTGCATCTTGAGCTCATCACTTCTCTGCCAACAGGCTACATTGTAAGGTCCTTGAGGGCAGGAATTGATTGTCTTTTGTCTCTCTTTGTATCCCCTGCACTTAGCACAGAACTTGGCAAATAGTGGGTGTTTAATAATGTTTATTGAACTGAATTGAACAAGTAGAAGACACAATCCATTATTAATCTTTTAAAACCATGATTGCAAACCAGGTGAGAGAACCTGAAGCCAGGGAATTGACTTTCCCAAGGACATATGGCTAGATACTGGCACTCCATGGATTAGAATACAGTTCAGTTCTCTTTCTATCAGACACACTGATGCACCCACACAAACATACATGGATGTGTGTGTATTCAGACATACAATGTTGTACACATGTATAGTCATATACAGTCACAGAATTGCACAAGGAATTCCTTTCAGGAACCTCCATCATGCTGAGATTCCCTAGAGAACAAAGAGGTTTCCTGTACCCCACCCCATAACATAGGACAGCCCAGTGCTTACCCTGGATCCCCTCCTTCCTCACTCCAGCATACTCCTACCCCAGTACAAGCCACAGCATGACACCCTCTGGATCGAGCTTGGGGCAGGGCATTCAGGCTGCCCAAACACAAGAGCAATACAATGGGCCAATTGTAGCCACTTGAGCCTCCCCTCATCTGACCAGCTGGAGACCCAAGGTCAGGCCCTGGCTCTAGTTGGGACTTGTTCTCATTAAGGATAGGGATACAGAAACAGAGGAATGAGATCAAAACAGTGAAGAGGGGAAGAGAATATACAGCAAGATGATGAAGAAGGGTGTTGTGGAACCCGAAACAGCTCATACTGAGCAGCCCCAAGAAAGGAACACTACAGAGAGAAGAAAGCGGCTTAAAGAACACCACCCAATGGGACAGGTGACCAAATCTGACAACTAGATTTCTATCCCAAGAGTTGTTGTAGAAATCTTTTGCAAAATCTTTAAAAAATTTTAAAAATCTATTCCCAGGTTATTTTTAGGTTTGGCCTTGAAAAAAGGGATAGGGGTGGGGCTAGACCAGATGACTTCTTGAGATCTTTTTTGGCTCAGAAAGTCAATGGTAAATTATTCTTTCTTACCTTTTCCCTGTTCACCAGTATGGGTGCATGTTATCTTGTAGAAATTTGAGGGGTTTTTACTTTTCTTCTTTTTTTTTTTTTTTTGCAAAAGTTGAACAGAGCAACAGGGGATAGTATAAGGCTACTGGAAGCTTGACAGGAGAAATAAAGGACTCCTAAGTAACTGAGATCCATTCTCAAGCCCAAAAGCTAAGAATTTCTGGAATTTAGCCCAGCATCTTCATGGGAATTGTCTCATACTGGCCAAGGATAAAGTTCCCACCAGGTCTCACTCACCATGTCATTGCCTGTTCAGAAACCCTCAGTGACTTCTTATTACCTATAGGATAAATTGCCACACCTTTGCCTGGCATTTTAGACTTTCATATTCTGGTGCCAACCAATATAGCTTGCCAAGTCAACAAGCCAAGTCAATGAGTATTTATTAAATGTCTTTTACATGACTGGCATCATTCCAGTCAACTTCCCATAACTCCCCTTTATGTACTGTACATTGTAGACAAACTGAAGAACTAACTATTCCCCAATCATGTCCTGCAGGACCCTGCCACCGTACATTCACAGAAGCTATCCCCCATGGCAAGAATACACTCCTTCCTCATCTCAACCCACTGAAATTCTTCTCTTCCTTGAAAACCCAGCTAAGGTACCCTCTTATCCATGAGAATGTCCCTGATATTCTCAGGTAAAAATAATTTATTCTGTCTCAAACTTTCCCCCAACATTTTACCTAAATCTCTCCTTCATCTCTGTTTTCTAACATATTGCTTTCTATCTTGAATCATATTGTTTGTGATATGCACATAAAGCACTTTGTATAAGAGGAATGCATTATATAAATGTCACATGTTATTTTTATCATTGTTCTATCAAGTAAACTTTTATAATTTTGACATAAGCATATTTAACCTATGGCCTAGCCCTGTCCTTGTCACCACTTCAACCCTTCACCAAAGATTCTGAGTGATGTTCTCTGGTGATGACCTCAAGGGTAATTGTCTCTCTTTTTAGACTAAACATGTGAATTTCCCCAAATGTGGGCAAAACAGGTCCATAGATCTTGTATAATAAGCGATCATAATAATGGAGATTGGATAAAAAACAATTTTTGTCTCACCGCACAGAAAAGGAATAAGATAAATAAATGAAATAAAATAAAATAAAAGGACTCATCAGAACTCTTAAATAGATACAGAAAAGTAAAGTACTTGAATAGACCTATGGGTTGTTATGTAGGCGACCCTTTTGACATTCCAGTGAGTTCTTTCTCAGAGTCACACAGTTTCTCCAAAATTTGTAATACTATCCAGTGGTTCACATTCCCCTCAACATACATATACTTTGGAGGCTGCTAAACAAAGTATACCCTCGGTGCCCACCAATTTGGGAATGGTTGAACAAATAAAGCTAAATAAATGTAATGGAACATGATTTGCTATAAGAAATGATGAAGGGGATTAGTTTCAGAGAAACTTGGGAAGATTTGTATTGATTCAGAATGAAGTGAGCAAAACTAGGAAAAACACTCTATACAGTAATAGCAACATTTTTCTTTACAGAAAAACAACTTTAAAACATCTAATTACTCTGATCAATGACATGACCAACCACAATTCCAGAGGACCCATTATCAAACATGCTCCCTACCTCCTGGTATACAGATTAAGACACATAGTTTTTAGCCATATCTAATGCAGAGATTTGCTTTGCTTAATTATTTGTTATAAGATATTTGTTTTTCTTTTTGCTCACCAGGAAAAGGAAATGGAAAAGACAGAAAATGAATTTCATTCATTGAAAAAATTAAATTTAAAAAATTAATCCCTTCCCAGGAGACCTGTAATGTTCATATAGCATATACTTTGTTCTTCAAGGAAGAAGATAAGCAGGAAGTATGTAAATTATTTTCTTTTTTCAAAATATTGTGCTACATCAGGAAATCTTCTTTCTCTAGAAAGACTGATCATTCAACTCTTGAACTTGGAAATTCTTGAACTTGGGACCTCTCATCTTAAAAAGCATCAACTTAGTGATGTCTGCCTCTGCCATTTGCTCTTGCCGCAAGTTTCCAACAATTTCTCTTGGAGAGAAGAAACTGCCCATGGGTTCCCTACCCCACCCCAAGAACATAGATCTACTCTACTATGTCCTGTTCTGTTTTCTCTAATACTGAGAATAAGAGAGACTATGTGCTGATCTCACTCACAGAGGTTGTTGTTTGTCCTTCATTCTCAAAGAAGACCATGACATCAGGGAGGTGATGCCATGAAATGCAAATGAATTGGATTTAAGTGATGCAGGGCTGTGCAAAGTCACTAGCCTCACTTCCTCCTCCAGAGCTATCTGTGTCCAGTGGTCAGATATAGATCAGAACAACTGGAGACGGCTATCACTGATCTTACAGTTTGGTACTGAAAAATCATGAGGAGAGTCAGCTCCTACATGACTCTGGTTCCGTGATTCTTAGTCAAGTCAGTCTTCAGTTTTCTGTGTTGTATCCAGCAAGGTACAAAGAGCATGCCCACACTCTACAAGGAGGTGGCTCTCAGATGGTCAGCTTATCAAATTGATTGAAGAACTCATCTGATCTCATGATCAGAGACTACTTTGCTCCACCCTCTTTACATTCGAGAAACCTCTTGTAAGAGCTTTTAAGGCAGCATTTTATTCTGCCAAATCAAACTCTGTTTTTCATAGTTGTAACATATGTGCCCACGTGTAAAACTCTGTGTGTGTATGTGTGTGTGCTATCTAAAAGTGTAACTCAGTGTGGGATGGATAGATGGATAGATATGATCTGAGGACTGTCCCACCTCTGTGAAGAGAAGAACCAAGGATTCTACTCATGATACCAGCATGCTAACTCCATAGCAAGGGGAGACAGGTCCTAGGAATGCCACCAAGCCTGGGTACTCTTTCCTCCAGTCTCCAAGAGTAATATTGGGTTGGGATTGTATCTTTCCGTCTTCTTCAAATATTGGTAGTCTATGGTTCAGAAAAAAAGGACATTTTCTTGATCACTGTTAAGGGGTGGGGTAGTATTTAATCCCTTCCCACCAAATGCTGGTTATATAAAAGGACATCTCAAATAGTGAATAATGAATAAAACCATTCATCCAAGCAAAACAAAAATCAGAGAAGTTAGAGAAACCAACAGGGCAGCTGAAAAAGCAGGTTCCCAGGGCAGCTAAAATTAGAGGAGAAGCATGGAGGAATGACTTCCCAGTGAGAAGGCCCTTTAGTGCTAAATCTGTGAGATGAGGCAGCCCCAGTGAAGTCTGGTCTCCAAGTCAAGAGTCAAAAAGTACAAATTCAAAAGGTGTACCAGCAAAGGAAGGCCATGATTTAGGGGACCATGAATCAGGAGAATCTGCATCATCTGGCTAAATGGAGCGGCAAAAAGCAAAGAGGAATGGCTTTCCACCAAGAAAGCGTTTACATCTGTAAAATTATCTAACCAGGACAAAGGATCATCCATGTACAGGACTGACTGGCTAAGCACCTGCTTTTGTGTTTAGTGAAGTTACATATACCATTGTAAACAGTGCAGAGAAGGGGAGAAGACTGTGGTCTAAGGTAGGTTCTCTCTTAAGTATGAAGAATTATTGATGGGAAGTTCAGTTTCTATGGCCAGAATTTCAAATTCTTTTCCAAGGTTAATCTTTCTACAGGCCCTGATCAATAAGAAGAGAAAGAATATGTGTTACATATTACATACATTGCATATTACATATGTTACATATATCTTTTGCCCATTATATATCATATATATTACTTATAGATATATGTGTGTGTTCAGAGAGAGAGAGAAAGAGAGAGAGAGAGAGAGAGAGAGAGAGAGAGAGAGAGAGAGAGAGAGAGGAAGGGGGGAATAGGGAGGGAGAGACGGAGAGGGAAAAGGAAAGGGAGAGGGAGAAAGATTGTTAGAGCTGACCCGTGGGAAGATTTGATTTTGAAAGGTTTATGGAAAGATTGGTCAGTGGCCATTTAGAAATCCTTCCCAGGTCATCTTTTGATGCCTGAGAAGAAAGGACAAAATACAAATTAGTATCTATGATATTCCTGTCTTGTTCTGAACACTGAAGAATAGGCTCTGTCCTGGAAATACTAATATCAAGTTGCTAAGATGACAAAGAGTGGCCAAGAGGAAAAGAAAACCATGCAGATACTCAGAAATCTTTTCAAGTTCAAGATTCACCCTCTTATTCTGATAATATGGACAGGCCAAAAAGAAATTATCTTATG
This sequence comes from Pseudocheirus occidentalis, assembly GCA_028646575.1. Lineage (NCBI taxonomy): Eukaryota > Metazoa > Chordata > Mammalia > Diprotodontia > Pseudocheiridae > Pseudocheirus > Pseudocheirus occidentalis. Next base: position 152,348,254 of record CM053597.1, read on the forward strand.
AAAGACCAGAAAAACACACCAGGTGTGTGGCAAGGATACAGAGAAGCCAGACCTGTGGCAAACAAGTATGAATGATACCAAAATGTTATAACCACAGAGGATATGGATCAAGGGAACCTAAGACCAAAGAAAACAGCCCAACTTACCCTTATATGGACAACCACTTGATGACATCAAGATTTGCTTTTTCTTTCTTTCCTCAAGTTCGATGTAGTGGGGCTCCTGCAAACTGATTACAAAGAAAAGGCACAATTTATTCTTTGGAATAAAATCTGTTCCTTGAAATGACTTCAAATTGTGACCTGAGTACAATATTCAACCAAATGAATTAACATACAAAAAAATTAAACAAAGCATCATTAAATGAGATACTTGGTCATCTCATGCTGCTGTGACCAGATGTTATATAACAGCATCTGTTATAAAAGATGCCAAGATCAAGAGATTCTACAAATGACTTGATTAGACTTTCCATACTATATCAGCACATGTATATTTTTCCTGATTCTCAAGTGGAAACAAGTGACAATGAAAAGAATATTTTGAAACATGTACTTAAGAATAAGAAATGAATGAGGTTAGATTACATAACCTCAACAAAACCATATTTTCTTTACTAAAAGAATTGGAAGGTGATAGACACAGTGAGCACAAAATCATACCACCCCCAAAAAATCTAATTTATTTTAACACAGAGGGAATATGGTTATGATATAGAAGTCTTTCCTGAATCAGTTGTTTCTCCATGACCAAGTCATTTATCTTACTATTTGAGAGCGAACATCAAAAAAGTATACAAAGTCAGAATTAAACTTTTTTAAAAGCATGGCTTTTATATAAAAATGTTAAATAAATATATAACATTAAAACAGCTGAAACTTAACCTATTTAAACAAGTTACTAGTGCTAAAAATGAAAAACTAAAGGGAAAAAGTATAGTGACACTGATTTTAGTGACACTGATTTTAAGAATTTCATAGAGAAATTAATGTAAATTAAATGCCATAATGAGGAGAATTTTTTTAAACACCTAAAACAAATTTACTTAACAAATACTTTTCATGTGGAGAGATATGACATTTAAGGGCAACACTGACATAGAATATAATCTTATTTGTGAAATTTAATGAAGATGGATGATAGAAGATTATGAACACTACAGTCAGATAAAACAACCAGAATCATTGGGGGAGGGGGAAAGAGGGAAGGAGTTTAAAGAAAACTTGGTAAGAGACCCAGCTAAGGAAAGCTATCCCAAGGGTATTCATGGAAAAAAGAGAAATAACCAGACAAAAGACTGAAAAGATCTGCAAACCTTTTTTTAATAACAAAGTCTTTACTGGCAAAGACAATAAAGTCATACATCTGAACTTAACATCATCATCTCAGATGTGCTTTTAAAAGAAGTGAAAATAGCACTAAAGAAAACAACAATGAGAAAAGTCACTAGATTGAGCCAACTATACAAGGAGAGACACAATTTTGAGAGTATTAAGGGATTTATTCTGAAATTATCTGAAGGTGGGGAAGACACTATTGCTATGGAAAAAGTTTCAGATTTTATTATTACCCTCAAAAGACAATATAAATAGGTGAGAGCACCACAGAATGCCCTAGCACAGACTGAGAGTGCCATAGAATGATCTAGCATAGACTGGCTCCCTAAGAATCTACCCCATATGGCGAACTTGTAATGAACTTTCAGTGAACTTTACTTTTCTTTGGCTGAGAAGATTTGAGTCGAATTCTTTCGGCAGGACCCTGGAATCTCAGGCAACCCTAACCCTCTGGGTAACTTCATCAATAGTACCCACCTCACAGGGTTGTGAAAATCAAATGAGGGGGGCAGAGGCAAAATGGCAGTGTAGAAGCAGCAAGGTCCCGCACCTCCCACACCGCCACCCTAAACACCCATAAAATTATGCGCCCAGACAAAGTCAAGGACTCTCAGACTCACACAAAAATATAGAAAACACATCTCTCGCTGGAGGAAGCTCAGCAGCAGGGACTCAGCGCGGCGGCTGGGAGTGGAGGATGGCCCAGCCTGAAGCCGAGAGCATGGCCAGCCCCGGGGCCATGGGAAGGAGCGGAGCTGAGCTGAGCTGAGTGAAGCCGTGCCGCAGCCAGTCTGCAGAGGAGAGGAGCTACAGCCTCCAGCACTTCCACATCTGCCAAGGTGTGAGGAATGCAGGACGGGAGAGGGCTCGCACAGGAGCTGAGACTGGCCCAGACCAAAACTGCAGGCGAGACCAGGCCAGGCCCCAGGGCATCCAGGAGGAGTGAGCCTCCCAAGCCGCAGCTTAAGTCTACTTCAAAGAAGATCTAAAGCACCTGCCTGAGGGGAATCTTCAAATCCTGCAAACCAAGGTCAGAGAAGGTTAGTGAAAGTGAAACTTTGAAAATTAATTTAGGGGTTGAAAAGCAGTTCGGCCAATCTGCCCCCAGGGCAAGGAAGCAGTGGGGGAAGGGAACTGCTGGAACTGGCAGCGGCCTCCACCAGGCTGCTTCAGAGCCCCTGGCTTGCGGACTCCGCAGGGGGGCATGAATTGATTGATCAGGGCCAAGTGCTCTTGCGTTGAGTGGTCTGGATCTGGATCATGGTCTTGGGTGGTGGTCCTGGGGTGCGCTTTCAGCAAGCCAAAGCTGGGGGGACTTGCAACACCCCCGTAATAGCTCCGGCAGCTGGGAAAACCCCAGTGATATGGAACAGAGCTTTCCCCCCTGGAAGCAGAGTTTCACAGAGCTAAAAAGAAA
>CM053597.1:152351507-152383250 GCA_028646575.1 Pseudocheirus occidentalis
AATTATCAAATTTAAGAAATGACATTAAAAAGGTTGCAAATTAAAAAAAAACCAACCCCAAACCATTAAAGGGTTAAAGAAAATAGATTTCCAAGGGGTGCTGAGTAAATTTTCTTTTTTGCTTTTATGAGGGGGGAAGGCAGGGCAATTGGGGTTAAGTGACTTGCCCAAGGTCACATGGCTAGTAAGTGTTAAGTGTCTGAGGCTGCATTTGAACTCAGGTCCTCCTGACTGGTGCTTTATTCACTGTGCCACCTACCTTCCCCCATAATTTTTTTTTTTGCTTTTTGGAGGGCAGTTGGGGGTTAAGTGACTTGCCCAAAGTCACATGGCTAGTTTTTGTGTTAAGTGTCTGAGGCCGGATTTGAACTCAGGTCCTCCTGACTCCAGGGCCGGTGCTCTATTCACCGTGCCACCTAACTGTCCCCCATAAATTTTTTTTTAAGATGGTGGGGGTAGGCCAAATACATTTGGGAACTTCTGATTTACATTATTGCAGTTATTGTCATATAAAGTTCTTGGATTTTTTTGTTCATTTTGTATCAATTAATATTATGCTTCTCTATATGCATCATTTTCATTGTTTCTTAAAACAGTAATATTCTATGACATTCATATATCCTGACTTGCTGACCATTCTCTAATCAATAGGTTTGTTTTTTAGTTTTTAGTTCTTTACTTCTATAAAAAGTCCCATTATAAATATTTTGTAGTACATAAAAGTTTTCTTTGTATTGTTGACCTCCTTGACACATATGCCTGTCAGTGAGATCTCTGGTCAAAAGTTATGGACATTTTAGTCACTTTCTTTGCCTAATTCCAAATTGTTTTCCAGAATGATTGAACCAGTTAGTACTCCCATGTCTTTTTGTAACCTCTCCAACACTGGTTTCCTTCTTTTGACATCTTTGCCGATTAGGTGGGTGGAAGACAAAACCTCAGAGTAGTTTTGATTCACCTTTCTCTTTTTATCAGTGTTTCATATGGTTGTTAATAGTGTGTAATTCTTTTAAGAACTATTCGTATCCTGATGCAAAGTGAAGTGAACAGAACCAAGAGAAGCATGTACACAGCAGCAGCGGTATTGTAAAGATAAATAACTGTGAAAAACTTAGTACCTCTGACAATGATCCACCAAAACTCCAAAGAACTCATGATGAAAAATGTTATCTTCCTCCAGATAGAGAATTGATTGACACAGAATGAAGATTGAAGCATATTTTTCCCTTTATTTTTCTTACTTTTTTTTTCCCTGGAACGTGGCTAACGTGGAAATGTTTGGCATGACTTTGTATGTATGATGGATATTATATTCCTTATCATCTCAATGTTGGGGGAAATTTGTAACTGAAAATAAAAATTAAAAAACTTCATATCATTTGACTTTTTATTAATGAGAAATAACTTGTTCTTATCTATCTGTGTCAGGTATCATCCATTTGTTTAAACAAATATTTTAATGATATCTTTTTGTTTTTATTATCACCTTTATTTCTGAATATATCCCACATCTCTCCCTTAACCTTACTGACTCATTTCTTATGTAACCCACCTTGTTGCTCATTCTTTCAGGCGTTGTCTTGGGCCATACAGCTTATATAAGACACAGGAGATGGCAAGGACAACTAAGCACACATTGTTAGCCAGAATTTCCAAAGGCCCTTGTTGAATTTGCTATTGAATGAAGAGGCCAGGAAAGGGATAGGGTACTGGGATATCTATCTTGCTTAGCTGAAAGGAGTAGGACTGCTAGGAGTCAGAGTAGTACACCCTTCCCCAGGGAGTTTTTGTTGGTGGCTCATATGGATTTCGGAACTGAGACCTCCAGAGAGTGCCAGAGCCTGGTAGAGTGAAGGCAGAGGGCATATTGGATGAGCCTGGGTGGTCAGAATTATTTGCTTCCTCTCTTCCCCTAAATGGATGCTTAGCCTAAGACTACTCATTCCTCCTTTGAATCCTTTGACAGTTACTTCCTGGTTTCCTTTTACCTGATGGGAGAGAGGAGTGAAAGAGAGACAAATAATTAACCATTTGTGACTATGAGCCAGATAGATTGATAGATGCTGTCTACGCTTTTGTTTCTCTGTTAACCTCTCAATTCCTAAGTTTGATAAAAGAAAACAAAACAAAACAAAAATCTGGTAGTTATCAACCCAAGGTGATGTGGTTAATGGCAGCAGAATGGTGAAACAAAAATACACAAAAATAAACCATATGTGGAAGCCAGAGAAATTTCCCAGACCTGAGAAACAGAGTATCTTGTTCATGGAAGAGCAAGACCAGTGTCATTGGATCAAAGAGAACAGGCATAAGAAGACAGGAGAGGTTGGGAGGGGGTCGGTTACAAAGGACTTTGAACACTAAGCAGAAGATTTTGTGTTTCTTCCTGGGGATCATAAGCTGGAATTTATTGACTGTGGAGGTGCCATGGTCATACCAGTGTTTTAGGACAATGCCTTTGACAACTGAACAGAAGATGGACTGGAGTGAGAAGAGACTTGTGGCAGGCAGACCAATTAGCAGGCCACTGCAATAGTCCAGGCATGAGGATATGAGGACCTTCACCAGGGTAGTGGCAGTACCAGAGGAGAGAAGGGGGTTAATTAGAGAGATATTGCAAAGGTGAAATTAGTGAGAGAGAGTGAGGAGTCAAGGACGCCATTTTGGTCGTAAGCTTCGGTAATTGGGAGGATGGTAGTGCCCTCAAAAGGAATGGGGGGAAGTTTAAGGGGAAAGATGAGCACAGTTTTGAACATATCTAGTTTAAGATGTTTATTGGATGCTTAATTCAAGATGTCTGAAATGGGAGACTGAAGGTCAGCAGAGAGTTTGGGGCAGTATAGGTAGATATGAGAATTATCAGCACAGAGATGATAATGGAATCCATTGGAGCTGGTGAGATCATTATGTAAAGTAGTATAGTGGGAGAACAGAAGAGAAACCAGGATGGAACTCTGTGAGACCCTCGTGGTTACTGGATGTGACCTGAATAAAGCTCCATCCAAGGAGACTGAGAAGGAGCAGCCAGAGAACCAGGAGAGAGAGCAGTGTCATGGAAATGTAGAGAGAAGAGAACGTCAGGGAAAACAGGGTGGTCAACAGCATCAAAGGCTACAGAGAGGTCAAGAAGGATGGAGATAGAGCTGGGGCAGATTTAAAAAGCACTGACTGATCAAAGAGAACCTTTTCTTGTCTTTCTCTGCTTATATTTAAGTGAGAGAAATCTTTCCCACCTGAGCAAGCATATGGCTTATGAATACAGACTGTGTGTGTTGTTGTTGTTGTTGTTGTTTTGTTGTTGTCATTTTTCATTTGATCTTCCTATTTTTAAGTGGAGTATTAGAGATGGCTTTAACCCTGTGAGTTAAAAAGGATTGGGATAGTGTGATGATAATTTTGATATCCCTTACTCAAATTAATCATATTTATTCAGTTCATTGTGATTTGATATATCAGTGATCATATTAGCAAATTAAGCAGAACAGGATTGTTTAAGTTAATTTAGTATGTTAATATTGCTAGGATAAGAGTTATGAATGTTCTTACCACTTCCCCCTTTCCCAACTCTATAACATGCTGTAATAAAGTTCATTTACTGATGCAATAATCCCACTCCCATGCTATACATTACTACTGTCCACTCTCTAGTGACCTTTGCTTTAAATCCACCATTTCTTTGGATCCTAAGATACTGTTGGTCAAACACGAGGGTCTTTTGATTTGTAGAAGACCTTGAGATGTTGTTAAAAGGGTCTTATGACCTTTGGAAAGTCCCTGCTGGGATGTCCTAGAGTTAATGACTCGTGTAAGGTTTCATGACCTCTGAAACGCCTGTTGACAAAGTGATTATTATTGATGGACATTTCCCCTAGCCAACCACAAGATAGCTCTACTTCTGGAATTGACCAGTCAGTGAACTGTAATGCCTCCTTCTATTTTTAGTGCTCTTCCAAGTGTATAAAAGCAGCAAGCACCCAAGGGGAGAGGTCCCTGACCATGAAGAAGGTCTTGGACCCAACTGATTAGAAACCCCTAGATTCCCTAATAAGTTGATTAATCATGCTTAGAGTTCTCAGTGACTTTTATTACAGGTTGGAATTTTCTGGTCCACATTTTGTCAAGCTAGCCAGGAAGTTGAGACGTGGATTCCAACTGTCTTTGGCTGACTCCCCAAAGGGATCCAAAAAGGAACAGTCCCTGGATAAATCTTCTCACCACTGGTTCCTCTGAGTAGAATGACCCTGGGAGGCTGGACTCCCCACAATCATTGCTACTCAAATTCTTTAGGTCCCAGGAAGTCTCTTCAAAGTGCAGGTACTAAGTTTCTAAATTTATGACTTTTTAAACTTTCATTTTGAAAAGGGTCCCTAGCCTGGCTTGAAAAAAGGACTAGCAATAATTTCCAAAATGGTACTTCTCCATTAGGTGCTTTTTGTTAGGAAGGCTCTATAGCATTTAAGTTAATGTAGGAAATAGAAAAGTTGATATATTGATTAAAAACCACCCTGAAATTTAAAACTAAATTTCTTTCCTTTTTCTTCTCTTTGTAAGGGTGGGGGGGATTGGACAGGTTTTCATAATTTTAGTATTACTTTCCCTTTCATGTCAGCTAAAGCTTCTGCCAGTCAACTTAGGCCCTTTAGAGAACTTCCTTTTTTATTTACTTATTTTTCTAAGCTTCACCCTTTCCTTAGAATTTTTATACATAAAATGAATTTTTTTTAAATGTGAAATTGATTTTAAATTTATCTAAAACCTGTCTTATTTTGAAACTTCTCTCTGGGTCCCTCTATGTATAAAAATACTCCATTACCCTTTTACTTATAACTGAGGTACCAAAACTAGGACCTAATCTGCTGGTCATCTCAGGAATTCAAATTATAATTGAATAGACTAAACATTTTAAAGTTTTACTAAGAACAGTCACTTGTAATTTCTTAAAGCAGTTTTTAGGAGGTAGAAAAAGCCTGGCATGGTGGTAAGCCCCATATCAATTGCAGTTATCCCTTCCACATCGTGGGGGGTTAGGAGTATGGCACCCCTGTGATCTGGAAAATCCATGTAAATGTAGTAACCTTTGTATGTCATTTCCTGGCTTTCCTGTTCTTTTTGCAAACTTTAACTTTTTGCTAATTTTGACTAAAGAAAGGAATTGTGTTTATTTGTGGTATTAAAAGATAAAGCATGTTGATATTATACAAGATTGTAAATATATTTATTCATTTCTCAGTTTCTAAACTTTTTCTTTGTCATCTGCTGACCTTCATGTGTTGTCTACAGCTTCTGTAAAATTCCCCCAAAATTCTCATTTAATTTCTTATGCTGACTCAAGATATATCAAAATCATGATGGGGAAAGTGATGATGTGGAAGGGATAACTGTACTAAGGTATGACTAGTATGAAAATGCCAGGGATAAGATAAATTCCATGAGTTGATAAATTTGCAATGTATTTGACTAAATTACTATCACCTGATTGGTAATAAAGTTTTGAACCCATGAGATGCAAAATTTTCTCTTGTATTATGAAGGCTAAGAAAAGCTTTTAAATAATTTCCCCTTTTTAAACTGAATATTGTTAGATGATACATATATCTGTTATACAATATTACCATATGTCCAAAAACTTCTATTCATTTAGTTATGGCTTTATTTTGATTTAAATTAGAAAACAATAATGACTCATTACTGGGTGAAAAGAGTAACAAATTCCTCTTTAGATATCCTTCTATTCTGGATATTCTGGATGGGTTATGAGCTTTTAATAGCTCTCTAGACAGTGTGTTGTGAAACTCTGCAGCTTGCATTTTAAGGAACTCTTCCAGTCAAAGTGGAGAAACGTACAAATTAAGCTTTAAATAATAAATGAATTTTATTTAAGATCATTTGTAAAATCATGAAATTGTATTTTGAGCCCAACTATTCACTGTGTGTGAACTTGTGTTTACCCTATAATGATGCAAGTGCTGATACTCATTAAGACGATAGCATTCTGTTTCCTACAATGATGCTGAGATGAAGAAGTTGAAACAGCAATACAAGGTTAAGCTGGTATCTTGAGTCAATGACTGAGGAAGCTAAGTCACCCCTGCCCCAGAGTTTCTATCACCAGGCATCTCTCTCTCTTTTTTTTTGAGTCATAGTGGCACACAAGGGATAACAGATTACATTAAACAAGGGTGGGTTGCTCCAGATATCACCCCAGTGGCAGCTTACCTTTTAATCAGCATGCATTTTGAGCCACATCATCTGGTGGCCATCCTCTAAGCTTATACCCCTTTTGGGCACTTACAGATTGATTTTACCAATATGCCCAAGACAGGTCATTATAAACATTGTCTTGTCATCATTGACCAGGTTGAAGCACACCCTAATTTTAAAGCCACAGAGACTTTTGTTACCAAAGTTCTCACCAGGCAAATTGTGCTCAGCTATGGCCCACCTGCTTACATAGACTATGATAGAGGATTTCATTTTACTGATTCTGTTCTTTCTCAAGTCTATTCTAATGACAGTATCATCCCTAAGTTCCACACCCCATACCACCATCAAAGTTCTGGTCAAGTTGAACTATCTTAAGACTATGGTTGCTAAATCATTCTTTGAATTCCATGTAAAATGGCCTGATTAGCTTTATTGGCTTCATTCTATTTGCATAGCAGACCAAGGGGGGTAAATTATAGGAGTATGTGTAGATGAAATTTGAGAAGTTTGATGTGAAAAATTTCTAAATTATTGTGAAATACTATTCATACTAGGGACTGATGTTAGAGTTATTAAAATGAATGTGATAGGGGGAGGCTAGGTGGCACAGTGAATACAGCACTGGCCCTAGAATCAAGAGGACCAGAGTTCAAATTTGGCCTCAGACACTTAATACTTACTAGCCATGTGACCTTGGGCAAGTCACTTAACCCCAATTGCCCTGCCTTCCCCCCTCCAAAAAGCAAAAAAAAAAGTGAATGTGATAATAGTCTTTAAGAATTATAATAATGGCTGTTTACCCTAGAATTCTTATGGTTTAATAAGAGATTTGAGGACTGAGTCTGCTTCCAGGTATGATCATTGGGAAATATAATTGAGGCAATGATTTATGAGACCAGGAGCTAATGAGAATGACATCTGCAAACTACTTCAGGTAGAGTTTTGTTTCAAAGAAAGGTGGGTAGAGTGACTTTTGGCATGGGCTGAGGTAGGACTCTCCAGACATTACTTCTCCAGTAGCAAATTTCTTCTTGAATGGAAAATTTTCTCACCTGATTGAAATTCTAAGCCTGGCTATGATATTCTGTCACTACAGTTAACTGCCTATATGACTCTTACCTGGAATTGATATTAAGTTAGGGAAATATTTTTCCCTTCCTATAACTATGTCTCTCTTTTTCTTTCTACAGCAAATTTTTATAATCATGGCAGGTGATCAATAGATTGAATTTTTATCTCATAGTAGCCTACACATTAGCATGTGTAACATCTAAACTATTCAAACTGAAATTATAGTCATTTTCAAATCCTAGGCTACTAAACAAATGAGTTTTTGGGTTTGTTATCTGTCTGTTATTTATACAATAAAGTCCTTGAAATATCTCAGAGTATTACAGAAACAATTAGACAATGTTCCTGAAAATTGTGGTACCAAGGCATAAATCTGTTATCTAGTGAAGATAAATTAAAAACATTTTCTGTTATTAAAAAAAGACCTTCAGTACAACTAGTTATCTGTGACATCCAGTGTTACTTTTAGGTTTATTATTATTTTGTTGCAATTGTAGTATGATAAGCATCTCTAAGGTTAATTTAGCTGCATTTCCATTAAATTTAGGAAAAGAAGCTACCTATGTACAAACAGTATTATTAGAAAGATTAGATCCCCTTGAAGTATGGGTAGCTATAGTGAGTAACTATATTGGATATCTGGGGTGGAGATTTGTTGAGAAAATAACAAGGCCAGATGAATATATACAAAATTGCATTAAAATCTGTTTTGTGAGAGGGTTATTGTAGAAATACCTGGAGGAAACTTTGCAGGTAGCCAACCCTTCTATGAAGACCCACCTTTCAAATTGCCATCAACTAAGAGTCATTTCATGAGAAGGTGTTTTCAGTGACCTCACAAATACTTGAGACATCTAACACCTGAAGATCAACTGAATATTAATAAACATTGGGAGTGGGTTACTAGGATACAAAGTCACTGATTATTGTATTACCTGGAAGACTTACCAAAAGGGACTGCTCCAAAGGATTCTCTTATACCTCAATAGGGGTATTTTGTGTTGCCCATAGAGGACTTCCCTCTATGCATCTTAGTGATCCATAAAAGCCCCTAGGTCTATTTTTGGATTGAAGGGGGGGGTAATCATGATGATAACTTGATACCCCTTACTCAAATGAATCAGCATTTAATCGGTTTATTGAGATTTTATGGGTATCAATGATTGTATAAATAAATTAAACAGAATAGGATTAAGTTTAAGTTAGTTATGTATGTTAATACTATTGAGTTACGAATGATCAATTCATCATGTACTGATGATTATATTAATTATATTTATCAGCTAGATTCATATTGTTAGTTAGAAATGGAATGAGTGTAACTGCTGCACTACTCTTGCCCCCACCCTCAATTTTATAATATGCTGTAATAATGTTTATTTACTAGTGCAATACCTTCTCCCCCAGCCTTATGGATCACTTCCCTAGTGGCCTTTGCTTCAAGCCCACAACTTCCTTGGACCCTAAGATACTGTTGGTTAAACACCACAGACTTATGGAAGGCCCTGAGATTATTGAAAGAGTTTTAGGAAAGCCCCTGCTGGGATGACCTAAAATTGATGACCTATGGGAGGTGTCATGACCTGTGAAAGGCCATTTGACAAAGTGGTTATGATTGATGTACATATCCAACCATAAGATATTCCCACTTTTGGAATTAATCAATCAGTGAATTGTAATGCCTCCTACTTTTAGTGCGGTCCCAAGTGTAGCAAGCTCCCAAGGGACTTCCTGACCATGAAGAAGCTCTTGGACCCAACTGATTAGAGAACCCTGGACTCCCTAATAAATTAATTAATTATGGAGTTCCCACAGGAGTGAATGCAAGAATTCTTGAATTTGCCGTCTGTACCAGGATTTTTCACATGCTGAGCATCAGTGAGGTGATGACAGTCAGCTTTGCTCTTACACCTAGATGTTGGGGGCCCCTGTTGGGGGATCCTGGAGCTCAGGGCACCTTGCACTTTGAAGAATCCCATTTATCATAAGTACAAAAATTTAAGATATAAATGAAATATGTGGGACAGAATAAAATAATTATGAATGATCTATACAACCAAGCAGATGTTACTTTATTTGTGTGGAATTTATTGTATGAACCATGGGGATGTCTGAATATACCTAAATGAAGTCAGTCAATTGCCCTGGACTATATGGTGTGAAGATGATTGTAAGGTTGAGAAGGTTAGTCAAGCCTGGTAAATTAACAACTTCCCTGCAAAAAAGCTATTTTAAGTCTTTTCCCTGGAGACTGGAGTGGTGTAATGGTAGAGTATGTCCCAAGCTGTTGGTGGGGAAATGATTGTTCTCCTCTTCTTGCTATATATTTTCAGTAAGTATCTTTTTATTGAAGCTAATTGATGATAATTGGTTAAATAATATTGGAGTTCTAATCCATGGCTGTTAACATTGGGGATGGCATAATGTAAAAGGGCTTCAAGTTGTAGAGGAAGAATCGTATGAATCCCTCGGGGTACCCCTAGATTTTGGAGGGTTGAATGGAGCCAGTTCTGAGGTCTTGCTCTTGGGGAATCTGACCCATTAGTAGGTGAACTGGAATAGAGTCCCAGGGCTATTTAAGACATGCATATACACACATATACATATACATAATATATGTGTATATAATGTATATGTATACACACATATGATATTAAAATACAGACAGGACTTTTTTTTTTTTTAGCATTTACAATATAGAATAAAAAAGAAAGAGTAAAAAATAGATCAGTGAAACCAACTGATATGTCAGACCAGACTCTTCTCTGGCAATCTCCCCATAATCTGATCCATTGCTAACTGCTGTTATCTCTACTTGTATAAATCTCCTCTCCTCCAGCTGCCACCCTGGGCATGCACTCATCCCCTCACCCCTAGAGTATCTCAAAAGCTTCCCAGTAGGTCTCCCTGTTTCAACTCCAAGCCGTTCCAGTCTATCCCCCATTCAGTTGCCAAAGTGAACTTCCTAAAGCATAGATCTAACCATGCTCAGAAACTATTCAATAACTTCTAGTGTATCCCTCTTACCTCCAGGATAAAATATAATATCCTCTGTTAATCTGACCTTTGCAGTCTTCTTTCACCTTACTCCAGCATAGTCTATGATTGAGCGACACTGGACTTCTGGATGTTTCTTACGCCCAAAGCTCAGTTTTCCAGCTTTGTGATTTTTCACTGTCTTTAATGCCTGTAAAGCAATCCCATTGCTTTACTGGTTTCCTTCAAAATTCAGCTCTAATTCTACCTTCTGGGAGTGTTCTCCCTCTCAAATTACCTTCACTTTACCCTTGTATATATGTCTCTGTCTTGTATGAACACAATTGTTTGCATGTTATATTTATATTCTATTGTGAATTATAATGTGAACTGCTTGAAGGCAGGAGCTGTTTTTTGTCTTTCTTTGTACCCCCAGCATTTAGAATAGTGCTTGCTATGTGGTAAGTGCTTAAGAAGTACTTGTTAGTTTGATTTGTTGACTTGACATTATATAGCCAGAACATTTCCTTAATATTTACTAACAGGTGCTTGATATTTATCTGCATTCTGAGCTGTGCTGTAAGATGGGGAGTTAGGGCAATAAGAAACACAGACATCAGTCAGGGTCCCAGGATATGAATGCTTTTGTTCCCGGGGTCAGTTTCTATCTCTGACCCTTCTGCCATTGATGACAACTCTCCTAGTCTGGGACAGCTGGGGTTTTTACAGAAGAGATTAATTCTGGCATGACGTCTCATGGGATGCTTGTAGTCAAAGAACTTTTGGAAGTGATTGGTGAACCTTGTGGCTAAGGGGGTTTCAAAATTCATACAGATTTGGATACTGGCATGCTATGGGTAGAAAGCTAGGACTGGCTAATGGGATTTTGTTTGTAGTTCCATATGCATGTAAGCAGAAGTTTCTCTTATCCAGAGGCCTGGAGGTCTCTTTTCTCTCCACTTTTTGAGAGTGGAGGCACTTAGCACTGGTGAACCCAATTAGGCCTTACCACAGGAAGGTTTTGTGCTGGTAAATGTTAAAAAACCAGCTCTAAAAAAAGGGTACCCATGATACACTAAATTGAATCTGCATTATTAAAATTTTCTTCATTACCTCTAGATAACTGACAAAACAATACATCAAGCCCTGCTCTGTATTGCTGATTTCTAAGGTGTAAAGACTCCCACAAGAAAATTTAACAATTGGTTCTCTAGAGCTAGTTTGAGCTGGCTTCAGCACACCTCTGGTTCCGTACCAGTAGTAGGATAGGTGGGGGCCAAACTAGGTGTCTGTGCCCATGGGAAGAAAGTATATTCATACAAATTAGAAAGGATCCAACCAGTTCGGAAAGCTACTGACAAAGGATCACTCTTAGTTGCTGTTGTGGCTGCAATGCTACTTGCAAACGGCCTCCAGAGCCTGAGAATACATAGCTCTCTGCAAAGGACCTCCTCACAGACACTGTGATAGGAACTTTTGACCAGGACGAGATATGGCCTCTTGACATTTCCACAATGCATGCAGATGGTTCACAAAAATCCAATTTAAAAGGAAAGGAATTGAGTTAGCTGCCCTGGTGTCTGCTATTGCTTCAGTTTTGACAATTACGTTAGGTGCTCAGAACTCTACCAATAACAGCATTAAAGGTTAGCGGGTGAAGGGATCCTTGAGTCAAACATGGTCTGCCTGTGTTTCATCACCACTGGAGTTGAGAAGAGAGGGAAATGAACAGGAAGCTTTCTGGAGGAGGTAGCTTTGCTGGTGATTCCCAGGAGGCCTTGAGCATCTCACAGGACTTATGTCTTGGTTAAAGCCCAATGACAGTAATTCTTGCCCAATTTTCCCTTTCCCTCAAGATAAGGGGACCTTTGAGGTTCTGATGAGGAACAGCAGCCACGAGGCCATACTGATTCCAGAACATATCTCAGCCTCCCTCTGGGAAGCAGCACTGTGGCAGAGGCAGTCACTGAAGTTACAATATGCACCTGTAGTTACAACTATCTCAGGGTGAAAAGGCATTTGTGAAACTAGCTGACCTCACAGATTGTCATTTGCCATTGTTTCACCAGTTCTCATGTCCTTCCTTTTGGAATAAGTCCTCATACTTATATAATTATAATTTTAGCTCAAGTAGCACCCATCCTGTGGGGAAATTCTTGAGTGTGTGTGTGTGTGTGTTTGTGTGTTGGGGGCGGGGGGTAGTTAGGATTGACTCTCCATGAGAGATTATTTTGTGCTTCATGTTCAGCTACTCAAATGATCTCTTTACTTGGGATGTCCCATCAGTGGCTGGAGTCAAGATGTCTCAGGTAGGAGTTTTCTCTTGCCCTAAGTTGATCCTTCTTTTGCACTTTTTTCTTAGTGGTATTATTATTCATTATTCATATATATTCGTTATTATTTTTATTCACAAAGGGTCCCATAAATACCATCTTTGACTCTTCTCTAGTTTTACTTATCACAGCTGATCAATCATCAATGGATTGGCTCTGCGCAATATCACATAATTTCCCCCCTTATCTCTAATCCCATTGCTGCCACACTAATAGGAACCCTTATTCCTATTAGCCTGAACTACTGCAATTACTTCCACTCTCAACAGCAGACTCTTCTGCCTTCACTCAGTCACCACAGGCCATCTTTCTCACCCCTACCAGTCTTATTTTCATATTATATACAAAGACTTCCAGTGGCTTTAATGGCTCCTGATGCCTAACGAATAAAATTTGAGTTCATTTTCTTGGCATCCAAGGGCTTTCACATTTCAAAAAATAAGTTGCTACTGATGTACATTGTCTTTTTACATCCCTACAGTTTTCCTTAGTATCCCTCCCCCCTCCCAGAGAGCCATCCTATAAAACAAATAGTATTTTTTAAAGACAGAAAAAAACCAAACTGGCATAACTGACCAATATATTGAAAAAGTCTAAATATGTACAATATACTCCCAGCTCTGCAAAGGAGTGGGTTGGAAATACTTTTCATATCTCTTCTTTCAAGCGTATGAGTCAAGACATCCCTCTATCATGCTTTGAAAATGGACAAACAACATTATCTAATATCAACTGGGCTTCACCTAAGCATTGACTAGCCTCAGTGATTATTTCAAGTCTTTTGCCTCTCCTCATACTTGTCATAGAACCTTCTTCCAACCTGTGAAGATGTCACATCACATTTCACTGAAAAGAGGCCATTCACTTGAGGGCTCCTTTTCCCATCCTCCTCATCATGAATTGTTTAAATATCTTTCCCTACTATCTCAACTCCTGTTTCTGAAGAGGTGGATTTTCTCCTTCCCAACTCTAATTCCTTCATATCAGAAAACATGCTTTGAGAAGCAGAGTAAAATGCTAAGTAAATATGAGGGCAAGAAATCCATTTCTATTTTGAATTTGAACATTGCTTTAAATGCATCCTTGATCACACCTTATTTAGAAGATTGCTTCCACTATCACCCCCGCTTTAATCTTGCACCTCTCCCTACCTACTGGTTCCTTCCTCTATCTTTCTTTAACGGAGACTGGCACATGTTCAAGGTGAAATGGGCAGGAACTAGTTAAATAGAAACTTCATGGACTTAAGAATGAAGTAGCCAGGAAATAGTTAAGTGTTACTTTGAGAAATTAGAAATTAGCAAGTTAGAAGACAATGAACCTGCCTATGAGCCAGGCTGGGGTGTGGGAACCCATCTAGGAACTACGTGCCCAGGTCATCATGTCCCTACCCCTCTCTGCTTACCCTCTTCTTCATGTTCTGTCAACTTACTTGCACCTCCAAACAATGGGACTATATGGTATAAAAGACCCTGCATTTCTGCACTACCCCACTGCTCTCTATTGATTGGCATGAGAGACAGTCACCGTGGCTAAATTAATTTCTATTAAAGCTCCTTAAAACTTTTAATTGGATTCTGCGGTCACTGTTAATACTCGAAATTTCACTTGACCATTACACAAGGTATCTGATGGTTTCTCTCCATGAGGAGAGCCTGCATCCCGGAGAGTTGTGATGACAGGTAACTGAAGCACCTTGGAAGACTTGAGCATTGGTAGGTGTTCTGTAACTGGTTCCAGTTTGCTAATCACATGGCTGAGAAAACTTTTTGATTGTCTACATAGTCAGAAACAGGATTGTCTTAAAAAAAAGGGACTAGTGCCAAGTCTCAGATGTCTTTTTTGGTTGCATTTTCTTGGTGATTCTCTGACTCTATGGATGGTGCCCACTGAGCGATCATGCTGTAAAGGAAGATACCTTAGGTCACCTCCTCCAGAAGTCAAGTGGTTCTGAGAACATAAGCCTGAGTTCTTTGCTGGCCTTATTTGTTGTTTTCTAAGTGAAGGGACTAGAGATTCTGGGAACTCTACAAGTTTTTTGTAGTCAGCTTGGCATTGATACCCTGATGAGCAAAGAAATTCTATTTCTGAATGAGTTGGGATAGGGAAAGGGAAGATATCCAATGCATCAATAGTGTTTTTACATTTGTTCTTGTTACATCTTTAAAGCAAGTATCCCTTTTTAACAGATAGTTGATGTTAAGTGGTCAAATGCTCAGTTAACAGGGACTTGATAGTTTTCGTTATATATTTAAGGGACTGTCATGAAGAAGGATTAGGTTTTTCCTTTTAGTAGAATGAACAGAACTAGGCAAAATTTGCAGAATGAAATGTGGGCCTGATTGAAAGAAAGTCTAACAATGAAGAGAATGGACCACCTTAATAAACAGTGGCTTCGGGGCGGCTAGGTGGCGCAGTGAATAGAGCACCGGCCCTGGAGTCAGGAGTACCTGAGTTCAAATCCGGCCTCAGACACTTAACACAAAAAACTAGCCGTGTGACCTTGGGCAAGTCACTTAACCCCAACTGCCCTCCAAAAAGCAAAAACAAACAAACAAACAAAAAAAAACAGTGGCTTCCCCTCCATAGAGTGCTTCAAGTCAAGACTGCATGATCATTTGTGGGGGCATGGTGCAGAGTGGATTCTTGTTCAGGTACTGGTTGGAATAGACAACTTTGGTCCCTTCCAACTCAAGATTCAGAGATTATATTATGAATTGGGACTCTCGAGGGCTCCAAAAGGGTGGGGCTCACCAGATATATGGGTTGTTTTGACTCTATAGCAACCAAGAAAATTCCATTTCTGAATGAGTTGGGGTAGGGAAAGGGAAGACACCCAATGCTTCGATAAAGCATTTTAAAAAAAGTGTATGGTAGATACTTAGTTTAATTCAATAACACAGTTTCCCTTTCCATGGTCAAGGGAGAAGAGGCCAT
The DNA here is from genome assembly GCA_028646575.1 of Pseudocheirus occidentalis. NCBI lineage: Eukaryota > Metazoa > Chordata > Mammalia > Diprotodontia > Pseudocheiridae > Pseudocheirus > Pseudocheirus occidentalis. The sequence continues at coordinate 152,367,029 of CM053597.1, forward strand.
TTAGAAAAACCAGTCAGATTTATTGTCATAATCTTTATTATGTATGAAATTGTCTTCAACATAAGTTACATCATGATTAAATCTGAGATAAGACATTTTTAATCTATTTAAAGGCCAACATGGTCCTTTATTCTGTACAATATCTTTAACTAGAGTCTAGCAAATATAGTACCTTTCATTGCAGGATTTCTTTGACCATAAAAGCAAAAACCAAAAAACCCTCAACTACAAACATCGGTATCAAACAAGGCATTGAAAAGATAACAAATATAGAACAACTTTGTCTGTTTAAAAATGCAGAATGAATACTAAAGTTAGTGGCAAACAAAACAAAATAAAACAAAAGACATAAACAGAACAGTTCTAGAGGGCAGACTTTCCTGCTCAGGGGATGAAAGCAAAGACTCTAGACCATATCTCGGTTCCTCCGGATAGCACAGCACAGAATCATACTGAAAATCATGCCAAAGATCTGGTAAGAAAAGAAACCAGAAGTCAGATGGTTTTACTGGAAGGAGATCAGGCTGTCCCTTGCTCTTGGCAGCAAGGTAATGCACAAGGGTCATAGAGAATAAGGAACACATTTTCAAACATGGTTAATGAATTATTTATGCTGTTTGCATAATTGTACTTAATTGGTATAAGGGAGAGCTTTTTTTTGGGAGGGGATGAGAAATCAAGGGAAAGGACCAATTTTTTTTCAAAATGAAGAGCATCAATATAGCATTTAAAGAGGAAAAAGAGGAGGAAGCTGAAGGGAAGGTAATAGAATTATTGTCTCTAAGGTAGGGGAATTACAGGCAGAGCATTGTCTATAGAAAACTATTGTTTAAGTTAGGTATCAGAATTTCCTGTTAAAACTTCCAGGAACCAGAAATCTGCTGTCTCTGAAAGCTAGGGAACCTTCTTACTTACTGCAGAGATCTTTTAGCATAAGAAAATCAAAGTTAGAGCAGGGAGGATATAGAAGGGAGTAGCACACATTACAGTAGAAAGAACATGAGAATAGAAGTCAGGGGACCTCAGCCTGAATTCTAGCACTGCTACCTGTGTGACCCTGAGCAAAGTATTTCACTTTTCTGGGCTTTGGTCTCCTCATCTATAGAATCAAAGGGTTGAACTACATTATTCCTAAGGGCCGCTCTGGGCTCTGGATCCCCTAATCCTAAACTGAGGAAGCAAGCCCAGAGAGATTTGTCCAAAGTCAAAGAAGGTAAAAGATGGCAGAAGTAGGCCCAGAATTCAGATCTTAGGATGAGTCCAGGACTATTTCCTCTGAAATATGAGGACTGGCTCAGGTGGTATCAGGGACAGGCCTAGAGGAAGAGGACTCCCAGTACGTCAGAGTCGAATGGGAGATCTGTCTCAGCGAGAGTCCTTTGCCTAGACTAGATGGAAACCTATTTGCTTAAGAAACATCAAAATCTTTTTCTGCCTTGTCATTTTTTTGGCTGGCTACTCTGTTGGTTATGCCTAATTCTATCACAGATAAAAAAAGTTCAATGATAGGTTCCTAAACAGCTTACTTATATTAGAGCAACTCTTCTTGGTCACTGCCTAGGGATGTCAGAATAAATTCAAACTGGGCAGATTAGCCATAAGGTGAATTATTCGCTAGTTCAGGGCTCTTCCTCTTCTTTTTTTTTTTTTGCTGGCCACATTTTGGAGTTTTTTTTTTAAGATATATACTAAACTTGATCACCTCAAAGGTCCATTACAGAAGCTTTCATGCTGATTCTAGTTGATGCTGGACCAAGAAATTAAGAGGTAAAAGTTAGTTAAGCAAATTTAACTCACAGTGATCAGCACTGGTTTGTAAAAAACTGATAAGGGAAAAGTTTGCAACAATGGCAAAATGTAGTCTTAGGACTGTGTATAAATAAGCAAAGGGCCTGAATAATAATATGTAATCTGACATCAGCCCTTGGAAAACTAAGTAATCCATATTTGTGAAGTGGGTAGAGAATCAGTGCTAACATAATTGGTAGTATGACTCACACAAGGCATGGTGCTACAGGGTTCCCCCCTGCCCTGTTGAATCTGGACATGGGGCTCTTCCAACTAGTCCTCCCTGATTACCTTTCTCTAGGTGATACTCAATGAACTGCTACTTAACAAATGGCCTGTTCATTCATATCCTGGTTTAATGGCTCTATTCAGCTGCATATCTTTGCTCATGCCAACGCCTGTCCTGGAGTGTAACCTTTTCAGGTGACCAAGGCCTGATTTACAGAACTTTCTTTCTAACTTTGCCTGGCATTACACTCTGATCAACCAACTGCTCCATCCCCCGCTCCTACTCACCATCACAACAGCAATCCCTATGCCAACAGCTCCGATGATGTGGAATTTATTGTTGAAGACTTCCTCAATAGCTTCTGGGCAAGGCTTTAGGGAGAGAGCCCAAGAACATGTATCACAACCCATGCTTTGACCCAGCTTTCCCCATTAGATATCATTCATGTTCTTATAAACAACATTCTCTGGAACAGACTGATGAGGACAACAAATGGGGAAAAGGCAGGGAATGAGACAGTTCAAAAGAAATCCTGGCTGGAAACCAAGAGGGAAAACTTGGAAAAAGATGGAAAAGGTGTTATTACAAACTGGCTGGGAGATGTAGGAAGAAGTCAAATTTTAAACTGCTACCTTAGGGCAATTTGGATTTGGTCTCAGGATAGAGGCTTTCCTCCGATCCAAAACTACATTAATATAGTACTTCATATTTATGGAGCATTTTACACTTCGCTATTATCTGAGAGTCATGCCAATCCTGGAATGTTAGTAGTATATTATTTCCCTTTTACTGATAAAAAATAGGCTCAGAGATGTCAAAATTATTTGTTCAATAACAGAGACTATACATTGGATCACAGAGCTTATCCCAGATCCCTACATTCATTCTTCTTTTAACTATGGTTCTATTAAAAATGTTTGTATGGCGAGTCAGAGAGCTCTAATTAGATGCTTTAGGCATCACAGTGATTGCCAGGAACATCTGCATCTTCTACCTGCTTTGCTATTGTGGTCAAAAGGAAGGCACAAGAATAGGAAAGAATAGGGAAGTCAAGGCTGCCAGCTACCTCAGAGGGGAGGAGGGATTTATTTAGAAGACATTTGGAGATTAAATAGTGGCTGGCCAATACAGCTGGGGTGGAAAGGTGTGGTGAGGAGAGAAGAAATGACTTTTTTTTACCTTCATAGTTACTGTTGAGACCAAGTCCTTGGTGGGGCAGGTATCCGTGATCAACTGATCCAAAACACCAGTCAAGCCACAACAGTCTAGCTGTAATGGGATAAGCACAGGGCACATCAACGAAGACAGAAAAGAAAAGTCTGATTCAACTGCTGGCTGAGTTGGCATGACACAGACCTACCTGTGCACACACACTCACATCCCCACCCCCTCTGAAGAAGTCAGAGCAACTAAGTGTGGAAGGGAGACTTACCGCATGGTGGATGGCTTTGAGGGTCTCCTTGTAGGGGCTTTCTTTGGACTTCATTTTGTTGTATGTTTCCCTATAAAATTCCTTGATCTCACGAATCACCTATGGGTGGATACAAGGAAGAACAAAGACACCTATTTCACAAAATCTTTTACTCGTTCCTTGTAGCAACTGTTGAAAACCACTTCTATTTAAGTTCTCATTCTCCTTTTCCTCTTTCAGTAGATGTGCGCATACATACAGGGTGGGTGTCCCAAAAGTCTTAGTTAAGTTTTGACCTTTAATAAAAAGGAAGGATGAGAGAGAAATCTCTTTCTAGCTTTGCAATTTTGAGCATTCAGTTGTCCTGACTTTCTCTCACTTTATTCCTTTACAATGTAGTCAAAATAAATGACTCTCCCATATTTCTTTGTCTCTCCTCATGCCATTCCCTTGCTCAAAATTTCTCACTCCATGGTAAAGAATTGGAAATCAAGGGGATGCCCATCAGTTGGAGAATGGTTGAACAAGTTGTGGTATAAGAATGTAATGGAATACTAATACGCTGTAAGAAATGAGGAGCAGACAGACTTCATAATAACCTGGAGAGACTTACATAAACTGATGTTGAGTGAGAAGAGCAGAACCAAGAGAAATTTATACACAGCTACAGACATATCATATGTGTGATGACTTTGACAGACTGGACTCCTCTCTGCTCAGGTTAGAAGATAACTCCAAAAGACTCATGATGGAAAGAGATATCCACATCCAGAGAAAGAGCTAAGAGTCTGATTGCAAATTGAAGCAAACTATTTGTTCTCTCTCTTTTTGTTTTGTTGTTTCTTCTTAACCATTGTTCATTCCATTGGTTACAATCCTTTACAACCTGACTAACGTTTAATGTGAAGGTATTTGTAGAACCTATATTTGACTGCATGTCGCCATGGGTGGGGGGAGAAAATTTGTAACTCAAGGAATTGTGGAACTCAATGTTGTAAACTAAAAGTAAATAAATAATTTATTTATTTTTTAAAAAAGAAATTTCTCATGCCGTCTCTGCCTCTAGAAATTTTAGCTTGAATGTTATCTTCTTCCATGAAAACTTCTTTGATTTCCCTCAGCTAGGTGAGACCTTTCAGAATATTTTTTGTACCTCTCAGAACACTTATCTTGTTCTGGCTTGTTTTCTGGTTATTTGTCTTTGTCTTATCTTCTCTACTAGGGGAAGAACCTTGTTTCCTACAGCTTTATAACCTCTATAATATTTACTGAGCAGATACTCTATAAATATGTACTAACTAAATAAAGATACTAAAATGTCCATCTCATCTATGCTTTTCTTGGAAGGCTATGTCTTTTTTATTCCCCTCTCCAAATTAAGTAAATGCATTTATTCTGGGCAAAACACTAAGTAAGATCCTCCTAAGGGAGGCTACCACCCCTTAAAGGAGGTTACAGCTTGAGGGAGACTCCAACCTAAAGGGGGTGTTCAATCTTCTTAAGGGAGGCAGTCACTACTTAACAGAAAAAGCAGCTTGGAAGGCCATGTCTTCTCAGGTGCTTTTTTTTTTGGTGAGGGATAGGGCTGGGATTGGAGGGGGCATTGAGAAAGAAAGGGTAGCCCACAATGTTCATCCAAGTGTTGTGAGAGCCAAAGGGGATGAGGCCTGAGAAAAGGCCACTGGATCTGCTGATTATCTTGTTGCCAGTTAAAAAGTTCAGTTTCCACTGAAGAAATTTCCTCAACAATTTCAAATGAAGGAGCAGAGATGGAATTACTGCTGGTCCCTGGCATATGTGTACATGCACATGTGTGTGTTATGTTATGTTATTATGTGTTATGTTAAAGCATGTTTGTGTTACTTCATGATAAATTAAGATTTTGCTAAAGACTGGCAAAGAAGATAGGCAGGAGCAGCGCCACATCCTTCAAACCCAGACTACGCTAAGAAATGGAAGAAAGTCCCTTCAGGCAAAGCCTACCTCTTCTTTGTGGGAATAACCCCAGATGGCAGCAGCTATTTCGATGGCAAAAATCACCAGCAGGAAGGCAAAAAACTAAAAAAGACAAAAAGGGGAAACAAAGGTCAGGAGAAAACCCCCCCACGCATAAAAGTAGTTAGAGCATGGGATTTCAGGGTATGTTCTGTACAGTTCTAAGCATATCCTTGGTAGAGTTCTCAATCAGTCCTGAAACAAAGGAGAATGGAAACCTTAGGGAATGGGTTTCTGGGGATACAAATAATTAAGTCACATGTCAGGAGAAAAAGGAAAAGTATTATAGAAAAAGTAGGATTAGAATTCAGAAAAAAAAGCCAAAGACTTAGATAATAGAAAGTCATCTCTAAACTTATATTTACAAAAGCATTGGCACATTTTTATTTGCAAAGATCCTACGTCTTGGAAAAAGGGAAAGGAGGTGAAAGATTTTGGGAAGAGTTAAGGGAACTAGAGTTATTTTTAGTGGAGAGAGGAAAAAGATACCTGTGGATTCAGGGAAAAAAAGCAAACGTGGTCTTCAAAAAAAGAAAAAGCAAAGTTCTGGCACTTAGTTGCCTAGAGGTAGCCATGGGATAGATTTTGGAAGGAAAGAAGAGAAAACCAGTCACCACCAAGGAGAACTAGATATAACTAAGCTGACCACCCACACTCCCATCTCTTGTTAATAAATACAGAGGTCTACCATAAGGGAAAAGAGTGCTAGGGAGATACTGGGATAGTTCATTTCCTTTGGAGAACCCTATTCCAAGCCAAAGAGGGGTTCTGCGTCATCTGCGCCTGGATGGGACACAGAATCAGAGGGGAGCGATGAGACAGACAGTTTGAAAAGGGACACTCACCAAGCCCAACATGCACTGTGACTCCTGTACGGCCCCACAGCAGCCCAGGAAACCTACCAGCATCATGAGGGCACCAGCCCCAATCAAGATATAAACACCTAAGAGGGTAGAGAGGAGAGAAGACAAACACACCCGATCACTCCTTAGCACAGCTCTGCAGCAAATAGTTAAAAAACAAAACAAAAAAACCATCTATTGGCCTGGCTGATTTTGTACACTAGGCCCAAGGAAAATGCACAGTGAAATGGCAAGAATATTGGATTTAGAGGTAAAAGATATAACTGAATAGTCCTGGTCAAATCAGTGGGTTTCTTTAGCTCTTCATTTCTCTACTGTAACGTGAAATGAGAGTGAAATCAACCATTTAAAAAAAAAATGCTTGGGATGATATGGAGAATACAGGTCTCCTAATATGCCAAGAAAACGTTTAATGATTCAGGGAAGTGGTTGGTGTATTAAATTTCACAAAAGATGTCCTTTAGGACTATTATGGTCTAACCGGATTTAAGTGGTGTAAGTCCTGTAAAGTGAAGAGTTGTCATCTTCTTAAGACTGTAAAGTCCTGGAAAATAAGAATAGCTTTGTATGTGATGTTCTTTAGAAAACACCTTACATAGGATCATAGTTAAGGAGGTGCTTATTAATGCAGCTAGTGGATAGAGGGCCAGACCTGGAGTCAGAAGGACAGTAATTGGCTGTGCGACCCTGGACAAGTCACTTAACATTTCTTGGCCTCATCTGTAAAATGGGAATAATAATCACACCCACCTCAGAGGTTTGTTCTGAGGATCAAATGAGATATTTTTAAAGCATTTTAAAGTGCTAATAGAAATGCCAGCTATGATTATCATTGTTTTTGTTGATGAATTTTTAAATTTTAAAAATATTTTATTCCCCCATTACATGAAAAAACAATTTTTAACATTCATTAAAAAAAGATTTGAGTTCAATGTTGTATCCCTCCCCCCTTCTCCCTGAGGCAGTAAGCAACTTGATAGATGATATTATAGATGTGCAACTGTGTAAAACATATTTTTATACTCATCATTTTGTGGGAAGAAAACTTTAGGGCCCCCCCCCCAAAAAAAGGGAGGGAGAAAGAAAGAAAAAACAGTCTGCTTCAATCTGTATTCAGAGACATTAGTTCTTTCTCTGGAGGTGGACAGCATTTTTCATCATGAATCCTTTGGGATCACTGTGTTGAGAACAGTTGAGTCATTCAAAGTTGTTCTTCACATAATGTTGCTGTTACTGTGCACAATGTTCTCCTGGTTCTGTTCATTTTACTCTGCATTAGTGCATGTAAGTCCAGGTTTTTCTGAAATCTGCCTCTTTGTCATTTCCTTCCTTCCTTCCTTCCTTCCTTCCTTCCTTCCTTCCTTCCTTCCTTCCTTCCTTCCTTCCTTCCTTCCTTCCTTCCTGTCAAGGGGGAAGGCAAGGCAACTGGGGTTAAGTGATTTGCCCAAGATCATATAGTCTCTGAGGCCAAATTTGAACTTGGGTCCTCCTCACCCCAGGGCCAGTGCTTTATTCACCTAGCTTCCCTTTGTCATTTCTTATAGCACGGTAATATTTCATCACAATCATATACCATAACTTGTTCAGCTGTTCACTAATTGATGGGCACCCCCTCAATTTCCAATTCTTTGTCACCACAAAAAGAGCTGCTATAAATATTTTTGTACAAATAGGTCCTTTGTCCCTTTTTTGATCTCTTTGGGATACAGACCTGGCAATCGTATCGCTGGGTCAAATGGTAAGCAGAGTTTTATAGGCCTTTGAGCATAGTTCCAAATTGCTCTCCAGAACGGCTGGATCAGCTCACAACTCCACCAATAGTTCATTAGTATTCCCACTTTTCCCACATCCTTTCCAACATTTATCATTTTCCCTGACCCTGGAGTGCTTTGCAAATGAAGATACCCATTGGTTTGGTGGAGTACTATCCTTCATAGAGGCTGTGGCACACAGATAACAAATGTGTTCCTACTCAAATGTTTTAAGTGGATTAGAGCACTGCTGTTCATTGTGTGAGTATAAAGACTCAGGCATGTCATTTAGGATGCTTGTTATAATCTAATACTATAATCTCACATATATGGAACACTCTAAGACTTTTTTTTAACATCCCAGTGAAATACTGCTCCCATTTTACAGATTAAAAAAAAACAGGCTCAGGAAAGTAGAAGAGGATTGGACTAGATCAGGCCTCCAGGCCACACATAGCCCTCAAGGTCCTCAAGTGTGGCCTTTTAACTGAATCCCAACTCCACAGACCAAAGTCCCTTAATCTGTTCTGTAAAACTTGAACTCAGTCCAAAGGCCACACCCGAGGATCTAGAGGGCCATGTGTGGCCTCAAGCTACAGGTTGTCCAGCCCTGGACTGGATAATGTCCAAGGTTCCCTTCTAGTTCTAAAAGGGTTTGTATTTTTTTATCTGGACTTAAGCATATTTAGAATGCAAAGGCTTCTGTCACCCTCACTGGGTCATGAATGCCAGAGTGGAACTTGGTGAATAACAGTGTTAAAGGTGAAGAGGTAAAGGGATTGGGAGAGAATGTGGGGGAAGTGGGTAGGTGGCCAACACTGCCTGCCTCATAGCAGAAGCACTAAGATTGTTGGGGATGAGCTCAAATCTGGCCATGCTCTGCCAGATGGCAAGGGAAGAAGACTCTAGAGGAACCAGATTTTATATTTGTTCATCTTGCTAGACTATTATGTATACTACTGTATTCAGAGGTAGGGAAGACTGCCATCAAATCCAAGGTTTATTCAGGCTACACATCCACTTGGGTGGCAAAGGAAGTCCTAGAATACCAACAGCTCAAAAAGTTTCATGAGACCACTGACTATTTTGATTTGAACCTACATTATGTATAAGATATTGAGGAAAGGTTAAATGTAAAATTAAAATTAAATTTTATTAAGTTAAATTAAAATGAAAAATTAAATTGAAATTGAAAAAAAATTCTGACTTTTAGCAGGTCTAAGAAATTGGACCTGTGATCTCAATGGCAAAAGGAACTCCTGGTGAGAAGCTTCTTCTACCACTGCCAAATTGGCATCTTCTCCTTAACTCAAGAGTCTTTGAAGGTTGACCGGGCTCAGGGAGGTTAAGTCCTTTGGTCATGGTCACATAGGGAACACTTACTGAGCCTTCTACTGTCTGTATCTTTTTTGTTCCTGTTTATACAGATGTCTCTCCAAGCTCCTTAAAGGCAGAGAGTTTTTACTTTTTTTTCTTAGCCACCAGTAGTAGAACTAGAACCCAGATATTCAAGACTCTATGAACATGGTGTACTGCCTCTCATGAATACACAGAATTATAGTTAAAATGGTAACTACTAATACGGGTAGAGTTGAAATTGTGACACTAGGACCATATGGTCATAAAGATAAGACTCAAAGGGCACCTCAGAGCTTTTCTAAACTAATTTCTTCATTTTTCAGATGAGGAAGCCAAGTTTGAGAGAGGTGATATCTGCCTGATCACAAAGACAAAAAGCACAGCTGGCTTTCTAAGCCGAGCCCTCTGCCTTCTAATCCAGTGCCCTTGTCTCCACCCAGGGCTACCTTTCTTCAACTGCTCCTTTCAAGGACTTCAAGCATTTGTTTATACACACACACAATATTTTATATATATGTGTGTATATGTGTATATATATATATATATATATGAAATGTTCTAGACATATAAATAAATATATTTATAACCACTTCCAATTTATGGATAGAAAAAACATAAGCTTGAGAATTGACTTATTCAAGATCAGCAGACAAGGTAGTGATGGTTTTCATTCCCACTGCACACACCCAGGCCTGAGTTAGCACCCAGCCGCAGCTCTGCTCCCATCTGTAAGAGAGTGACCCTGAAGGAGAGGGCCTGGAGCCAAGAATTCAAACTTCTCTGCCTTCACTGACCACCACCCAGCTACAGTGATGTCAAGTCACTGGGGTTTCCTGTAAAATACCTGCTAATTATGGTTATAATTTCCAGACAATTCCAAGGCTGAATGACTTATCTGGGGGAGGAGTACAAACCCAGATTACATCTAAATGTTGCATCTCTTAGAGCCAAGCTGTATCACCAACAGGTATAAACTCTGCATCACGGGGAACAAACAGTACAACCACAAAAGAGCGTATCTGCTCTTTTATGCTCGTATATGGTGAAGAAAAAATGTTTTCCTCAAAATAATCACACAACAGAGGGAGTACAAGTATTATTTCCATTTTAAAGAGGATGAAACTAGGGCTCCATGATTTTAACTGATGCTGACATTTACAGAGCTAGGAAAGCAGGATTTGAATCTAGGACTCCTGACTCCAAGTCTAGGACCTCTGATTGGGGAGTTAGGAGGCTGAGGTCCTTATCTCAGTGATACTTCCAACTTGGTGTCTCCCAGCTTGGTGGGGTCGGTGCCTTTTCCTGTTTCTACCTGTGGCATGGAAAGGATGAGTTAAGTAAAGGCATTCTACAGTCTGGCCCTCATCTCCTTCTCAGGTCATTTCACAACAATCCCTTGATGAACCCTACATTTTCAGCCAGATTAGATGAGTAGCTACTTCCAGAACTTGATATTATATCATTGTCTGCCTCCAAGAATTTGAATAACGTTCTCCCTCACCCCTTATGCTCAGAAGGCTCAGATTCCTTATCTTGTTTCGGCCTTTCCAGATCTGGGTGCTTTCCTTCTTCGATCAACGTTTGTCTCCATATTTGTGGATCTGCTGCAGCCTCTAGGACAAGTTAAGCTTCTAGGAGGATCAAGGATATTTGACATCCTTGGGTCCCTGGAGCTGAGCACAAACTAGGTGCTTAAACATTATTTACTGCATTGAGTGAAAGGTGGCGCAAAATGTGTGAAGTCAGAAAGACCTTAGTTTAAATCCAACCTCATATACTTAATAGTTGTGTGACCCTGGGCAAGTCACTTGACCTCTCTGTGTCTCAATTTACTCACCCATAAAATGGAGATAATAATATTACCAACCTTCCAGGGTTGTTTCAAGGAGAAAAATGATAAATTTATAAAGTTCTTTGCAATACCTTAGAGTGCTATGTTAATATTAGCCATTATTTGTAAAAGAGTGATTGAGAAATTAAAAATGATTTACAATTCATGAAGGTGGAAAGAAGATTCCTCCAAATTTGTTCAAATCCCATTTTATCTAAGAGAGACCATGGTTATAGAAGAAGGTACTAACAGAACCTTTAAGTGTCCAAGGTTCACCTACCCCTATTATTTGCACATCTGTTCTAGTGGTTATAAAAATCAAGCATAAGGCTATTCTTTGTGGGGTAGGAGAGCAGAAAGAGCATATTCTAACCATAGATGCAACTGTCTTACTGCTTCTCTTTTTTGCTTAAGAGCAATAGGACAGGCTGGTGGTGAGGAGTGAGGCTATTACTGGTCAGTCAACAAGAACTCATTAAGCACTCCACTATATGTCAGGTACCATGCTTAGTGTTAGGAATACAAAGAAAGCCAAAAGACAGTCCCTTCTCTCAAGGAGCTACCAATATGGTGAGGCAGACACTAGGCAAGCCACTGTGAGCACACAAGATACAGACAGGATCAACTGGGCATATTCGTGGAAGGAAGGCACTAAGACTAGGGAACACTGGGGAAAGCTTCTCACAGAAGGGAGGACTTTAGTAGAGACCTGAAGGAAACCAAGGAGGTAGAGACGAGGGGGAGGAGAGTACTCAGTTTGAAGGAGCTTTCTCAGATATGAGGCAGATGTTTTTAGCTGGAGATCCCAAACTATATAGAGACCCAACTGGAAACAGGCCCCCATTTTAAAAAACCTTCAGAGTAGGGCTGGGTTTTATAATAGCCAGCTTATTTTTCCTCCACGAGAAACTCCACCCTTATTTTCAACCAATAACCCTCAGGATCAGCAGGCAATGACAAGCTATTACAGTTTACAAAACAAATGCATGTTAGCTTTTTGGGTCTGACTCATGGAAAAAGTCATCTGTCGCTGAGCATCCTCTCCTCTAGGATTACAGTATTAACCTCTCTAACAACCAATGTTGTTTATCCCATTCTTGCAAGCAGGCACTTCAGGCCTTAATTTCAGGCATTCAGATCAGGAAAATTCGAACTTTGGGTGTGGTGGTTATAAAATGCAGGAATGACCATCACACCAGGATATAGGACTAGTTTTCTGAGACTCAGCAAAAGGAAAAGAACATTTCCTACTTGCTCCTCCTGACGTTCACCCCATCCTCACTTCCCTCCACTGAAATGGTACTAATTTAGCTGTGCAAAGAGAGTTCCCAGATCACCTAGGGTTTTTTTTTTTTTTTTTTTTACATATAAATAAAACCAGAAAGCCTTTGAGCTCTACCTGTTTGGAATGATTATATTTCTCATTTCTTTCTTATCAGAGAAGCACATGTTGGGACCGAATTTGGAAAACCACTTTATATTTCAGATTCTCTTGACACCAGTTTCTGTTAGAAGAAGCAAATTCTTTCTCTGAAAATCAGTATCCTTAGGGGGCCCAAGGGGATAAAAATTTAATGTCTATTTCAGATGCCCCAAAATATCTGGTTGCCTCTTCAGGTCAAAACAAAATTTTTTTTCAACTATAACAAACTCTTCTGTAATTCCAAAACATTTATCCCAAGCATTTGCTGCCTGTTGGAACCTACCAACAGTATGAAGAACTCCTTCACTCTCAAAGGTGTTTAGGTAAGAGCAATTACTGCTTTTTTGCAAGATATAGAAAGCATAGAATTAATTGCTTGTATCAGCTAACCACAAGGCACCCAGCCACCCAGCCATTACATTATCAGTGTCTAAACTCTTTTCACCAACTGCTTATGTATGAAGGCTCACTGACCACAGATATCCTGCTGGACTTCCTGGTGGGTCTGCTTCCCACTGTTAGAACTCTGGCTGTTGGTGTCAGTGATGGGTTGGCTACTCAGTGGAGCCTTGGGGTGCTACTACCAGCTAAACAGTCTGGAGTATGTCCTGGCGACAATGGGATTGATATACTTGCGCCTGGATAGCTACACTGCTTCCTGAATCAACTCTCACTCATTCTTATTCTGTGTCAGCATGCATAGAAAGCATTAAATAGATATTCTGACAAGTTACTGTCTGAGCTCCTCTGAGTGACCTGTTCTGTAACGGTTCTGGTTCCACTCGAACAGCGGTCACTCCTACCACCTGAACAAGCACAAGTCAAAATTCCTTCCTGTTGGGGTCCCAGTTTATCAAGACAGGGTAGCTGCTATCTAGAGCCAAGGGCACTGTGGCCAGTCTGGGTGCCTCTGGGTTTATTTCCATGGGAGAGGGCCTGTAAGAAGTTTCTGCAAACTATTTGTTGCCTAAAATGATGATGGGGGTGAGGTTATAAAAACAGCAAAGTCCCTCTGGCAACTCTACTGTAGTACAGTTGAATTTTTTTAAGCCTTTACTTAACTGCCAAAATATTTCAAACCACAGTCATGCAACATGTCTTGTTATATGAAATGTATTTATTATTCACTCCAAGATAATTAGCCAAGACTGAGACAGTTTACTACTATCCCAGTCACAAATCAACTACTTCAGCCATGCCCGGGTGAAGACCGGCAGCTGGCATGAGTGGTGAAGAGAGATTAGCAAAGGGATGGCAGACAAGATGTGAGCACAAGATCAAGTGACTTACCACCAAGGCTAGCCTATGGCCACGTCCTACCCAGTTATTATTTCCCATCGCCTTCATTCACATGAGCGGCTGTTGTGGTTTAGTTGATAGGGAGTTAGCTTCAGATTCAAAGTCTGCCTATTCAAGGTCTGACCCTTAGTGGCTGGGTGACCCTGGGCAAGTCACTTTTACCTCTTATTTCTCTATACAACTCTCTAAAGACTATAAGATGCAGAGAAAGTGCTGACCTGTAACAGTAGAAGGAATTCCCTATGCCAGTGAATTCACAGATCAGTCTTCCTCTTCATACTCTAGAAAGAGTTTGCCTTACAAAAAACTTCAGTCTATCTAGAGAAGAAGGTGGTGACTGAAAAATGGTACCTGTGATTAGCATAGGAAAAAATGGTGGTAATTGTGACACTGATGACGCAGGGAGATTTTTCAGCATCAATGACCTGTCCCTTTTTGTTTTTTTTTTGGTGGGTGGAAGAAGCTTCTGTTCCTATATTCCTTAATAAATAATTCTTAAACAGTTTGCCTATCTGAAAGAAGGGCTTGGTTTAGATGATCTTCCCAGCTCTAAATCCCAGGAATCTGTAAGATTTTCTGATTTGTTCCTCAACCTCAGGCAGAACGACGAGTTTTACAATGGCTAGTCTAGGGTTTTGGGTCTATGTGTCTAGGCTGGTAGGAGCTTAAGAAACAAATCTGCATACCTCAAAAACTTCTAGGTGTAGCTCACCATCACATAACCTGCATGTACACAGCTAGGCAGCTGATTTTGTGCTGCTGGGGAGGGGAGGGGTCACAGTTTCCTCTCCACGAGTGACAAAAAGGATCAGACTCTTGACTGACTCAGAGTTAGTACCCTTTCCTGCTCTCTGAGGTATTCAGGGCCAGCTGGAGGTATTCCCTGCATCGACCTGATGTCTCCAAGTGCAAGGGAAAAAGGGCCCTACACTCAACTTGACACATATGACTGACTACCTTCTAAACCACAGGGGAAAGGCTTCATGGGAAGGGAATAAGCATTTATATAGAGCCTACTATGAGTTAGGCACTGTGCTAAGCACTTTATACAAATATCTCATTTGACAGGTAACACTTGATGGACAATATTCTCATGTTTCCATATAAGTCTCCATCCATTCCTTCCATTTTACAAAACATTAAGTAACCAAAGTACATTCTAAATCTGCTCCGGTCAACACATTTAGCCAGCATCCAGGCCACAGTTAACAAAATAAACACCTGATTGTCAGCAGCAAAAAGAACAGCGAGGTTATTCACCCTGCGGGGGTACAATGAAAGAATGAAGGGCCTCTTTGGGGGGAGGAGGTGGAATATCTGTATGACTTTGGGCTGATGTTGGGGAAGGACACTGAAATGGCTCCTGATCTTTATTTGGCAATTCTGTTTTCCCTAAAGGAGGGATTGGGGGAACTCAAGAGTTGGAAAGAAGGAAACACGCATTTATTAAGCACCATCTACAGTATGTACCAAGGCACCGTGTGAAGTGCTCCACAAACTTTATATTCACAAATATAATCAAGCAATCCTCACAACCACCTTGTGAGGCAGGTGCTATGACTATTTCAATTCTACAGTTAAGGAAACAAGAGGTTAAGTAACATGCCCAGGGTCACACTGCTACCAAGTAGTAGGACTTCCTGATTCCATGCTCAATGCCTCACTGACTCTAAAACCCCAAGGGGCCATCTTGGGTCAACTTGTAATTGTGCAGATGTCACTTCTAGTATCCTAGGGTCCTAGCTCTAGAGATGGGAAGGTGTCAAGTCTCATTCTCTCATTTCAAAGATGTGAAATGTACAGGAGATTAAGACACTTTGCCCAAGGTCACACAGATGGCAAAGTGAGCGTCAGAAGCAGGATTTGAACAGAGATCCCTTGGTAGAGGTTCCCAAAATGGGTGATGCTGCCCCCTGGAGAGCGCTGGAATGATTCAGGGGGATGGTAGTAGCCTCAGGTGCAACTGGGGGGCACCGAATAAAAATATGGGGGTGGTGGAAGCATAAGGAAAGATAAGATTTTGAAAAACCATTTGAACATGTTTCATCTGTTGTTTAACAGAGTTAAAGTCATAGTGATTTCATTATTTTCCAAAGAGACATACAAAATGCAAATTATAACCAACCAGTGGTCAAGTCCTCTCTACATGTAGATCTTAATAAGTAAGTGTTGGCAGACGAATGTTTGGGGCACTGTCAGGAAGCCAGCACAAATATCTGTGTGTAATGACTTGTTTACAATACAATACTATATGGTTACATGACGTAATATTC
>CM053597.1:152383750-152406680 GCA_028646575.1 Pseudocheirus occidentalis
CTTTGTTCCTCCCTTCCTCTCTCCCTTCCTCCTTTCCTTTCTTCCTCTTTCTTTCTCTCGCCCTCTTTCTCTCCCTCCCTCTCTCTCCCTCTCTCTCTCTCTCTCTCTCTCTCTCTCTCTTTCTCTCTCTCTCTCTTTCTCTCTGCCTATCTCTCCTCTGTCACAGGAGTCTGGTAGGGCAGCAAAGAGGTAGAATTCAGGAAAGAGTCCTTTACCTTGATTTTGGGGGAGTTTAAAGGGCCAGACCCAAAATATCCACCATGTTTTTTCTCAGATTCTGGGTCTTTCAGCGTCAGTGGTGACAAGCCTCTGGACTGGGCAGAATTCTTGGTGAAGGGGACAAGGTCGTGCAGTCGGTGGTAGGAGGACTCCTAAGACAAAGAAGAAGAGGGAGTAAGAAAGGGGCATTTCTGGGCATGTTCATCAGGGGCAACAAGGATTCTTACTGCCAAGCTTTTGCTCCTGGGCACACCCTCTCCTGCCCCTCTGCTGAGGCTCTGTTTCCCTAAACCACTTCCCCCCTCAAACAAGTTTGGTGTGGTGGCCCCTCCCAGCCTTGAGTCACAGGAGGTGCTGCCAGAGAGGCTTGGCCGAGCAGGGGCATGTTGGCCTGGCATTCAGAGCAGGCCCTGGGGCAGAAATCACTGCCTCTTCTAGAAGCACAAGCACATGCATATACACATGCAAGTACTAGTATAATACCTATAGCATTCACACAGGTGGGCTCACGTCTCCATGTGATATCATTTTGTATGGACAGCTTTATCATTGTGTTCCATATAACCTTGCACTGGCATGACTATAATGCGTTCATACAACTTCACATTCTCATTCCATACCTTACCTTGCTCCTACATGTTCGTACCTCACTTTCCTTTCATGTATGTTCATACCTCCTGCACATCACCCACTATATGGGTGCTCACATATGCATGTTCATGTGTAGAGGCTATTTATGGTCTATGTCCTACCTTGAATGGGAAAGGTCTGCCCTTCCCTGGGCAGGTCCAGCCACATTCCTCTTGCCTATATGTGGCCTGAATCATATCTCCTCTCCTCCACCCCTTCCCTAGGCCATATGTACACCCCTTCTCCTTCCTTCAGTTTGAGCTCTCAAGAGGTGCCCTGGAGCCCTCATTCTCTAGGAAGATGCAATTTGGGGAGACCTCATGGTAGAGTGGAGAAGAGTGAGAAGTGGCATAAGGAGAGACCCAGATTAAAACCTGACCTCTGACACTGTTCTTGTGGGCAAATCACTCGGACCCTTCAAACCTTAGTTTCCACATCTGTAAAATGGGGATAATAATAGAACCCACCTCAGGATTGTAGTGAGGCTCAAATATGGCCACAAATGTAAACATCTTCTTGACAATGAAAGAAGAGTAGAAGTGAAGATGTGAAAGAAGGGAAGGTGGGTGGGGAGAAAGAAGAATGGGGAAATGAGAGTGAAAGAAAGGTCAGGGAGGGGAAAGAGAACAAAGGAGGTGAAGAAGGGAGAAGAGACTGGAGGAATGATGGAAGGGAAGGAGGGCAGAGGGAAGGGAATAGGAACGATAAGAAGCTGGGACTGAGGAAGAATAAGGAACCTAAACAAGCCCCTGTCCCACATCCCCACTACCACTCGAGTCTACTTGGGGAAGTAGGAGAAGGTTTACCTTTCTTTAGGAAGATGTGTGTGTGTGTGTGGGAAACCGAGATTTATAAAACTTTTCAAAGTTTGCAAAAGTTTACATTTTTATCTTATTTGCTCCTCACAACAACCCTGTGAGGTAGGTGTTATTATGCATATAATATGTATGTTACTATGTATTTCCATTTTACAGATGAGGAAACTGAGGCTACATATAAAAGGTGGAAAATAAAGATGGGAAGGGCACATGGGAGCAGTTTACACCTGTCCAGAAAAAATAGTGACCAAGAAGCCTCCTTTGATGAGATGACTCTGCCTCCTCACCCTGTTTCCCTAAACCACTTTCCCCCTCAAACAAGTTTGGTATGGGATTCCCCAGGAAGGTGGGAAGGGGGCCAAAGGGGAGGGCAGGGAAGGGAAGAACCACACTGGGAAGCCCGGCTCTCACCTGTTGGGCAGTCCTTCGAAGGTACAGGTTCTTGGGGTTTCTGTTGTTTGAGGTCTTGTGGAGTCTTCCCCCATAGGTTTCAATTCGAGAGGCCACCAATCCATGGACCAGGTGGCCCTCCTCTGGGGTACTAAACCCCTTCATTCCCTGTGCTTTTGGTCATCTCTGAGGTAGCATGGCTTAGAAGGGAGGGGTCACCTGAGGCTGCAAGAGAAGGGAGAGAAAAGTCAGTCTCACAGCAGATTTTGGTGTGGGAGATGTGTATGTGAAAGCTGTGAGATATATGTAGGGAGAAAGACCAAGACAGAGACAGAGAGAGCAAGTGAGAGATGGGAGAGAGAGAGAGAGAGAGAGAGAGAGAGAGACAGACAGACAGACAGACAGACAGACAGAGGAGGGGAGAGACAGGGACAGAGAGACAGAGCCAGAGAGCCAGAAAGAGAGATAGAGAGAGAGCACCAAGATTAGGGGTTCCTGAGGCCTGAGAGGGGGCCAATAAAGAACACCATCCTGGGGAGGGAGGCAGGAAGCTAAGGCCCAAAGCAAAGTTTTCTCTTGGATACAACTGGAATGTGTTTGATAGGTCATGGAAGGGATGGGCATGGTCATAGTGGTCTGTGGCTGACTAGCTGGTATATATGTGAGGGGGTGTTTGTTGACACCGGTGAATAGAGGACACTTAGGTATGTATGTGTGGGCAGGTCATATATATAGAAAAGCCCTTCTTTGGGGGGGGGCGGAGGAGGGTGAAGGGAACGCAGGCATGCGTATATAATACATACATAGATACATGTGTATACACATACATACACACATAGCAAAACAAAATAAATGCATAGGGCAAAGTCCTTCAGTCCTGTTCTAATTTAGGAGAAAGACCTCATCTCACTGGGGGCAGGAGCTTCAGTGACTGGTCTAGCTTTCTACCCGTATTGCCCCTTCCTCTATAGGATACTCCTCCCTTGATCCTGGACTCTTGCCCCTTGGTGTCATCTTACACTTTCTGCCCCTATATCCTTTGGTAAAAGCCATAGGGAGACCAGTCCTATGGGGTGACTGGAAGTTTGGGCTCTGCCCTTGGGTTTAGAAAGCCAGGTAGAAGCACTCAGCGAAAGGCCCCAGATTAGATAGATTGGGGGTGAGGAGTGGAGACACACGCAAAGGAAACTGGAAGGTGAGGGTACCAAGAGGGAGGTACTGTGGGAGTGTGTCCTATTCAACACCAGATCCTTACCCCTTGAGAAAGACCTGATCTCCCGGATTCACTGGCTCAGAACCCTAGTGATTCTCTGTCTCTCTCTTCCGCTCCCCTCCTCTGTCCACCTCCACTGACAGAGCAGAGCTTTGTAACCTTTTTTTGGGTGTATCCTGGGGCCCCTTTGACAGCTGAAAAAGACTATGGACTCCTCAGAATAATATTTCTTAAATGCGTAAAATAAAATATATAGAATTACAAAGGAAATTGACTTTGTATTGAAATAATGCTGTGATATTTTTTTACATCTAAGTTAATGGAGCCCCAGAAAGCCACTCATGCACCAGGGTGTCTGTGGACTCCAGGTTAAGAATCTTTGTGCTAGAGGATTCCTATGTGTGGGAGTGGGTAGGTCAGGCTAGGAGACTATGGGAGCAGAGAATCGAATCATGATTGTTTCTGTCTGCATACTCTTTCCCCCCCTTCCTCAAGTCTGTAAACCCTTTCCTTCTTTTTGACCTCCTGGTGCTTTCCATAGTGCTTATCTCCTGGCCCCCAAATTGTCTCCCCTCTCTTTTCTTCACTCCCCAAACTCATCTCATGTTTTCTACTCGAATCTTTTGACTCCTCTCCTTTCTCCTGAGCCTGAACCTTTCTGTTCCTTGTTCTCTGGACTCTGTGCTCTTGTGCCCTCTCCTCCCAGCAGCTGCCTGGTCTCCCCATGCTCTCTCCTCCTGGTGCCTTCCTACCTCTCCAGAGCTGTCATCTGCCGCTTCTGTTCTGGGCACCCCTTTCCTCTGCTTCCTTGTGCCCCCAGGGCCTTGGCGTCTGGGTCCTCTCTTTCACCACCACCACTACCCCTCCTGGTGCCCACACCTGCCCCTGCCCCCACCCTCACTGCCACTCCCCCTCTCCCATCCCTCCCCTCCTCTAACCTGTTCCCCCAGGTGTCCTGGCTCCTGTTGCCCCTCCAGGCGTTTCCTCCAATCCACAGGTCCCTGGATAAGGCAGCAGGGCCAGCCCCAGTACCTGGTCCGGCAGGCACTGGGACAGAGCAGACCTGCTGGCCCTGGGAACAAAACTGGTGTCAGACCGGGGAGGCCAGGAAGGAAGAAAGGGCGGGGCTAGGCTATTGTACCGCCCATCGTCCTCAGGTCTGGGATGGTGTATGTACTCTGTGGGAGGCTTCCCTCAGTTTCCACCCTACAATTTACTCACTCTTCTCTCTACTTTCTCTCCCATTGAGATATTGTAATGCGCAGCTGTACACTCCCCCTCTGTCGATTCCTACTGTACACTTTTAAAAGGGATCCTCTTCCAGGCACAGCTAAATTAATTACTTAAGTACCGTAGGTGGCCCTGTGCCTCCTTCATGATCCATAATGTACATCCATCCATATACACCCCCAAGGATCCCTAGATGGGAACCACATGAAAGATGATTGTTATTATTAGCTACCACAGTGTTAATTGCATCATTATCACTAGGACTACTACTCCTATTACTTCCACTATTTTTTTTTTTTTACCAAAGAAACCCCTAAAAGTTATGGGACACATACAAAGATACATAACTCGAGGTGATCAAGGGAAATGCGGAGGTGGCTAGAGGAAAAAGACACTCAGAATATAGATTAGACTTTCTCTTTAATCAGTCATATATAAAACCTCATCCAGAGTTATTCCTAATCTCTTAATTTTCATTGCATGATAAATGCATAGCAGTGTCCTCTAGGAACCTGGCAGTTCATTCAAGGAGGATAAAGCCATGACCACTGGATACCACTCTGGTTGAACTCAGCTACATAAAGGAGGGCAAGATACTTCCCTTATCTGGTCCTGCCAATTCCGCCCCATTCCCCCCTTGCCATGACACTGAGGCACATCTACTAAACAGGAAAAAGATATGTAAAAACAATGTGGATGGGAGGATGGGACCTGGGCCTCTGAAGAGTTAACAGTTGGGCTTGCTTGGCTATAGAGTCCAAAGTGTGATCCTTATCTCTGAGGATGTCCCGAGCTTGCCTCCTCCACCCTGATGCTAGGGAGAGGGCAATTTGATCAGACATTGTTCCTGGACTCTGCCCCTGGGGATGGAACTTTATAGGGCCTTGTGCCAGGCCGAGGTTTCCCTCCCCCATCCCCAAGAGGCCAGGCCCAGGCTGAAGCCCAGATGGGCGATATCCTTAGATCGTAGATATATGGGAGGGGGATCCTACTCCACATACAAAGATCATCCCCGACTCTCATGAGGGGCTATTTGCTGCTTGGGATGTCCCTCCTCTTTCCTGTCTGCCTCCTCCCAAGTTCTGATTAAAATACTCATCCAGGAAGTCTTCCCTGATTAACCTCACTGGATTTGGATTGGGCTTTCCATCCAGTATTCACAGACTTAGTAACCTCTGCCCTACTAACCCTTCCTGGGTGCATTCATTCGGGACTCATAGGACTCCTTGCAGTAGCTATAGTGAGGAGGGAAGGAATATAACATTCTGCTAGGCTGAATAGTGGATCCCAAATGATGGCTATATTTGTCACTTTATGAAAGGCAGCAAAGACTAGTGGATAGAGCACAGGCTTGCAGCCAGGAAGATCTGGATTTGATACCTACCTACTTACTGTGTGACCCTGGGCAAGTCACTTAACCTAAGCCTCAGATTATCCATAAAAATAGGGGTAAAAATTCCTGTATTGTCTGCCTTACAGGGTCTTGAGGGGCTTAAATGAGTTGTGTATGTAAAACGCTTTGCTGCCTCCACAGTCATATTGAAATGTTAGCTTTTATAATGGACATTGCTGGGTTGGACCTTTATAACATGAGTGAAGAGGGCGATCTGGACTAAACAAATGGCCACCGAGGCCTTGGAAAAGTCGGACCCTCAGACAGGATTTTTGGCATTGATTGGGACTGACTTCAGTCTGTTCCAAACGCTGGTAGAATACGGCCGAATGGGGACCAGTATGTAAAGATCCATGTTTGCCGGGGAGAAAGTTGAGGATGCATTGGTGGGTAGGACTTAGGCACTGATTTCTCCATCTTAAGGATGAATGGAGGGAAGCTTGATTTTTTTTTTAGTTCTTTCAGGGCATGAGAATTGGAAAGATTATCTAAGTTAAAAACTGGGTGGTACAATGTCTCTCTGCTGGGCCTGGGCATGGAGTCTGGAAGACCTATATTCAAATCCAGCCTCAGACACTTACTAGCTATGTGACCTTGGACAAGTCATTTAATTTCCCTCTGCCTCTACTTCTTCAACTTTAAACTGGGGATAATAACACCTTCCTCAAAGCGTTGTTAGGAGGACTCAATGAAGTGTTTAACACACTGTCTAGCATAGGTACATAATAGGTACTTCATAATTTCTTCCTTTTTGTGGTTGTCTTATTGTATATGGATATGGGATATAATATGAGCAGGTGTACACACAGCCCACCTCAATAGCTATCAACCTTTTTCAGAGTGCTATCAGAAATTTTCTCTTTGAGAGGGACTTTAGGAGCCATTTGAATAGGGGCATCTTTGTTATTTTTAAAAAATTAATTATTTTTAATCAATGAAAACCTATCTTCTCTCTCTCATACCTCCCTTACCCCTTGCTTAACCACTAAGAAAGAAAAACAGAATTCCTACTCAAACATATATAGTTAAGCAAAACAAAATTCCAAATTGGACATATGCACACACACATATAAGTATGCATGTGTATCTTTCTCTGTATATATGTATATGTATGCACATATGAATGTATGTATGTGTACATACACACATATATCTTAGTCTGCACTCTGAATTCAGGAAGCAGATAATATTTTTCATCATGAGTTTTCTGGAATCATTCATGGTTGGCCCACTCCATTGATCAGAGTTCCTAAATCTTTAAAAATTATCTTTACAATATTCTGTTTATGCATTATTTTCTTGGTTCTGCTCAATTCACTCTGTGTCAGTTCATACAAGTCTTCCCAGTATTCTCCGAAACCATCTCCAAAGGGTCTTCTTTGGCATTGTTATAGAACAGTATAATCTATATGTCTCACACATTGTGATGGTATGTAAGAAACACTTTGAAGATTAGGGTGTGTCTGGACAACCAGACTTTGAAAAAGCTGATGAAAATAGATCAATATTACTGTGTCATCAGAAAAGATGACCCTGTATTATAACTTCCCAGTGTGTTGTGCTGCAGACACAAATCTATCTGACCATTACTTCACCTTCTAGGAAATTGATACCCGGGTATAGGGAAATTTTGAGAAGAGAAGAAGGAAGAAAAAAGAATCCAAGAGGGAGGATGAGATGTGGTGCCTGGAAAGTCCTGAGTTTCCAAGGGTGGAGTGTTGAACTAGAACAGAGCCATATATTGACTATGGACAGAGTGCCAACTCTAAGAAGGTGAGGCACTAATGTTGTAGAGATTGCCAGAGCTGCAGGCCAGGTGGAGTAGTGGACAAGAATTATTTGTGTCAGAGCTCGGAGTTCCCAACATGTCCCACTGTTTTCCCCAGTTTTCAGTCTAGAGCCTGGAAATACGAGAGTTTTTTCTCTAGACTATGAAAAGCCTTTGGAGTCTCTGAGATTGGGCCAGGAAGAAGGCAATGGGAATGTAGGTATGGTTGTTAAGGTATGGTTGTTAAGGATAGTTCCAATGTTTGTTTTATTTCTTTTGTTTCAAGTAAATGCTGCTACTGAGTCTTTGCTATGGTTTTCCTATTTTTTTTTTCTTTTCTTAGCTTTGTAATAAGTGAGTACCTAGACCCAAGTTGATTTTAGAGGGTTGAAGTTCCACACTGTAGTGGGGGCTCAAGCCGTGACTGAGATAGGCTTTTTTCCAAAATCCTCCATTGGTACTAGAGAGCAGGGTAGAAAATGGGCTACCTGTTTATAATTCCTAATTCTTCTCATTCACTGTGAATTTCCTCATCTATAAAATGAAAGATTTGGATTAGATCAACTCTAAGACCCTTTCTAGGTTTAATTCTTTTGTTTCTATCATTGGAGGGAGGTGATAAATATGTATAGGGGAAATTAGGTAGCACAGTGAATAGAGCACTGGACCTGGGGTCAGGAAGACCCAAGTTCAAATCTGGCTTCAGATGTTTAGTAGCTGTGTGATCCTGGGCAAGTCAGTTAATCTCTATTTACTTCAATTTCTTCATCTGTAAAATGGTGGATAATAATAACACTTACCTCCCAGAGTTGTTGTAAGGATCAAATGAACTAACAATTACAATGCATTTAGCACAGTGCTTGGCACATACTTGTGTTATAAAAATATTAGTTATTACTATTTATCTCCTTTAACTCATAGCACTCAGAGTTGATTCTCAAATAATAATGTCGTTCTCTCTTGTCCCCTGACTCTCCTTTATGGGTCTTATGGCAAGGAGTGGAAATAGAGCTGGTGGAAGGAGGAAATTCACATCCTCCCCTATCCTTCTGCCCAATTTCTTCCAATTAGTTCTGAAAGGATTCATAGGGGAAAGAGTTTTTTTTAATATGAGTACCATCCATTTTTTCCAATATCCTCCTTTTCAGCTTTTATTGTTATATAATTCTTTGGTTTTTATTAACTTTCTCCCAACCCTTATCATCTTGTTTCCTAACCAATTACTGATCAATTGAATTAATTATTGGGAGGGAAGAGAGCCAATGGTGGGCCTGTAGAACTTAGAAATCTCTTATTATTTTGCCTTCCTGGACCCTTCACCTGATATAAATCTACCCTTTTTCAATTTGGCGTGGTAGAAAAAAAAATCTTTAGACTTGGAGCCAGAAGACCTAATTTCCAATCCTGAATGTGCTGTTTACTACCTGATGTAGGATAAGCTACTTAACCTCTTTGAGTATCAGCTTCCTCATCTATAAGATGGGTTTATTAATATCAGTAGGGAGTAAATAAGATAAAGTGTGAAAATTCTTTGTAAAGTTAAAAACATGTCAGCTGTTCTCATTTCATGCTACTCTCTTAAGAAAGAGACAGAATTGGTAAGTGCTGGGGCTAATATGGGGGCTGAAGATAATACAGAGTTGGAGGAGGTGGTGATTACTTCTAGTTAGCAGCTCCTCAGAGCTGTCTAGTGCTAAGAAGCGCAAAGCATTTTGTAGAACTCATCTCTATTTTCCTCTCAATATTTCCTAAGGAAAGTATAGGAGGTTATGCACATGTAGCAAGAAACTAAGGTCCAGAGTGCTTTAAGGATATGCTCATAGATAGATAGATCTAGGACTGGAATGGACTTCAGAGGAAATCTAGTCCAATAGTTTCATTTTACATATGAGGAAACTGAGGCTCTATATGGCTATGTGCCTTGCCCAGGGTCACACAGGTAGTAAGTGTTGGTTTCAGGATTTGAACCCAGATCCTCTGAATTGAAAGCTCTTTCTGCTCTATCACAATGTTTCCCAAGTTTATGTTCTTTTGAGTCCATTTGGTTAGGGCTTAATGATGGGGGAGAGATTTAACCTCTTAACCTTTCCCCTCTATTCCTCCTGGCCATTGTCCAAGCTTATCCTCTCCCTCTGTCCTGATGATTCTTCCTAGGTATTCTGAGAGGAGAGGTTCCCAGAGAAGACTCCAGAAAATGGAAATTATGACTTAGCAAAAGGGCCTGAGTTGGTGGCCAAGATTCCTTAGTTTTATTTGTGAATTGTTACATAAATCTCCCTTGTTGGGACTTCAGCTTTCCCTGTCCTCTGTTAAAGTACAGAGAAAAACCTTCTGTTTTAATTCACTTCAAATATATAAATATTTATTATCAGCTAGGTACAAGGTATTAGGTCTTATGGATGCAAAGGCAAAAAGATAAAAATTATACAGCTCCTGTGACATGAAGACAAATGACATAATACCAAGTAGGATGTGATAGGGGTCAAGGAGAGATCCAGAGAGAGTACTCTAAGAAAATCTGAGGAGGGAGAAAAAAACAAAGCAATCTCTTGGCAGAATTAAGGAAAGCTTCATGGATGAGGTGGCCTCAAAACCTTGAAGGTACAGGATTCAATGGAGAGAGAGGAGGAACAAGTTCATTCCAGGGATGGGAGTGGGTGGTGGGAGATGGTGGGGGGGGGGGTAGTGGCAGTGTGGGTGTGTGTGCTTCTGTGAAGCCAAGAAGAGAATCCAGAACTTTCTTTTCCAAGGTCAGAGAGCTTGAGAGGAAGAGGCCAAGTCTGGGGTGGTTAAATTTTGTTGGCCTGGGGATAGAGACTCAAACTGGACATGTTAATAACTGAAACCTTTTAGCTATACAAAGACCTTTCTACACAGCCTGAACATGAATTTTTTTCTCTTTATGCCTCTGTTTCCCTTTCATTGAGAACAATACTCATTTGCCAATGGATGATTATAGCAATGCTACTGTTGGTGGGAGGATCACGGTCCATGGTAATGATTTCCTGGCATTAACTGCTTTAGCCAGATGACAATTAATGGGATAATTTATGGACTGAGCCATCTTAGATTTTTGGAAGAATCCGGCTACTTCAAAGCCTGTCTCTCTCCACCTTCTCTTGGCAGAAAGATCAGGGAGGCTCCCTAGAGTTGCTGAAACCATTAAGGGGTGAATCAAGGGGGTGCCTGACATCTCCACCCAGCCCTCATCTCTCAAAGCAGGAGCTAATAATCATCATGAATAATGAAGTATTAACAGGCACCAGCAACTGGTCACCACCCTTACATCCTGGGAGGAAGGGTTTAATACTGGGGTTCATATCCTCCTTGCCCCTTTACATTTGTAAGTGATGGAGCACAGTTGAGGTTGGATAACCTCAGAGACTCAGGTGGACCAAGCCACTTGGCAGAGCTTCCAGGGACTATGGGCCATTGTTGCTCTCTCTATTAGAAGAGTCAGCTTGGTGTTTGTTAGTGGGAAGAGCACTATTCTCAAGATCTGAGTTCAAATGTCAGCTCTGTCATTATTTAGCTAGAGTAACTCAGGCAGTCACTTCTCTGAGCCTCAGTAAAATGAATGAATTGAACTAAATTGTCTCTAAAATAATTTTTGGTTCCAAAGTTTTGATTCTATACTTTCCACTCTATCGCTACAGAAATGTGCAAAAGGACAGATTTTCCCAAAGATCAATAGGAAAAGACCTCAATTCAATTTAGTTGTAACCTGTGGCTCAGAATTTTAGCTCTGAGATCACAGATACTGTCTTTGTTTTTAAAGGTTTCTCATAAAAAATAATCTGTGATGTCTTGTGTTCCCACCAGGGTTTATCCAGGAAAAATAAGAATACTGTTGATTTCTCCCCCCCCCCCCCCCCCCCCGTTAGAATTTTCCCCTTGGAACATTGGAATTTGGTTTTATGACTCTGTCAGTGTCCCTAGGTACCATGTAAGTACTCAGGCTAACAAGACATTGGATAAAGGACAGGTTTTATTTATCTCTCCCCTTTTTTCTCCCATAAATGCTCAGCCCATAAATCAAATAGAGAGGTCCCTTTCTTTTACTGAATTTCTATCTTTTCCCAAAAGACTCATAGAGATATGGAGCCTATAACTTTTTCAAATGGCTATTGATTAAAAAAAGTTCTATCACCTTAATTTCCAAATATGTGCTTCTTCTCTTACATCTTATAACAAAGAATTAAAAAAAGGAAAAAAAAGCAGTTGAGCAAAACCATTGAACACGTCAATTAAATATGACAATGTATATAATATTTCACAGCTGTAGTCCCCCAACTCACAAGAAGAGGGAGGGTGAATTTTCTCCTCTCCTCTTTGTGGACAATCTTGATGATCATTATTACACAGCATATCTTTCATAGTTAGGGTTAGGGCATAGGTGAAAGTAAACAGTCTGTGGCCAAAAAGTATTTGGAATCGCTGAGTAGTTTGACTGGAGCGAAGAGGACTTAGTGGGAAATAGTGTGAGGATGGAATGGGGTAGAATAGAGAGAGATTTGTTATCAGAAGACCCAAGTTCAAACTCTAACTTTGCTACTTAATCCTTGGGTAGTTGCTTTCTTTCCTTAGAAGCAGGTGAGTGGCTCACTAGATAGAATTTGAGATTTGGAGTCAGAAAACCTGACATGTGCTAGCTGTGTGATGCTGTGTAAGTCACATTACCTCTGTCTGCCTTGTTTTTTTTTTCTTTTTTGGGGGGGAGGGCAATTGGGGTTAAGTGACTTGCCCAAGGTCACACGGCTAGTTAGTATGTCAAGTGTCTGAGGTCAGATTTGAACTCAGGTCCTCCTGACTCCAGGGCCGGTATTCTACTCACTGTGCCACCCAGCCACCCCGGTTTTTTTTTTTAACTATAAAATGGAGAAATTAAAGCATCTACCTTCCAGGATTGTGAGGATCAAATAAGATATTTGTAAAGTGCTTGGCGCATAGTAGGCACTTAATGCTTGTTTCCTTCCTCTCGGGGCTCAGCTTCTTCATCTAAGTAAGTTAGAATTCAGGGGCTCTTAATGTTGGACCTTCTGAAAATCTAGTGAAGCCTATGGGTTCCAGTTCAGAATAATGTTTTTAAATGTATAACATATGTAGTATTGCAAAGAAAACTAATTGCATTGAAATATGGTTACAAAAATATATTAAAAACAATTAAAATAAATTCGCAGACCTCAGGTGGATTAGGTGAACTTTCACGTCCCTTTGCCTTTTTGGAAGTCCCTAAACTATAGAGGGCCTTGAGAGAAGGGATACGTAATGGGAGAAGGGATACAAGAAGTTGTAAAATTGCGAAGTACTCTATAAATATAAGCCCTTTTTCTAGTTCATTATATTTCCCAGGACTATCCCTGCCCTTGGTTTGGACCTGTTCCCACCCAAGGGTGGGAACTAAGGAAGAGCCTGCTTTGACAGATCCCTAAGGCTAGGAAGGGCCCTGGAGAGAAGGTATTGGTTAGAACAGTGAGCTATTTAGGTCATTTAAAGCACCTCCCTGAACTCCTTCCCAACTCTGGCTACTCTGAAGTCAGGTTCCTTGGAACAATAAAAATAAACCCCAAGTGATTTAGTTCCCCATTTGTTCCCTGACCATGTTGTTTCTTTCAATCACTGGCATCTACATTGGTGGATCCATAGCCACACCTTGCTGATAGACCCTGGCAATACAATCTAATTAGATGCGATTTCTGCAACAAGATAGGTACTCATGAGCCCCCAGCCCTCTCTTACAGAGTTCCCTGCCTCCCCTTTTACCATGCACATTACAGTAGAGTCATGTTTATGAATAGACTACATATTAACATAATTCTTAGGGCTGAGAGACTTAGGGGAGTGGGGGGGGGGGAATATTGTGGATTACATATCCCAGGAGGCTGTGAGTGAGTTCCTCAGGATGGTAAAGTTGTCTAGAAGGTACTCTGATTGGGTAAACATAATTCCATTTAACTAGTTTAAAAAGAAGACAAGAATCTTACTGAGGTGCTAAAGTTTAGATTTATGATCAGAGAAATTGTTGTGAAATTCAAATGAGATGACGAATGTAAGACCTATGATGTTAACCTATAGCCACCAAGGCTTCCAGTCTGGTAATGACTTCATTGCCCGAACCTTCTCTGTATTCTTGCTCAGGAATGTTTATAGAACAATGTAAATGTGTGCTGGTAAACATTTAACAACCTGGCTCTCTAGGAAAGCAAAGTATGTACACACACTTTTGGGTTTAATCTTCATTATTAATACTTTCTGAAATCTAGACATCAAAACAATAAATGAGCTTTGACTCATAGCAATTGCTGATTCCTGAGGTGTGAATGCTCGCACAGAAAATTTAACAACCAGCTCCTTAAGCCTTTTAGGTCTGGCTTCAGCTTTCCTCTGGTTGTGATAGCTTGGAGACAGGGACAACCAAGGGAATAACAGAGACTGAAGAAAATGGTAGCTGCATACTAAGCTTGGGTATCCTATCCAGACCTTGATAATGATGGTACAAGCTGCCGTCCGAGGTTTCAAGGTTTTGTGGTTGCTGTACTAGGGAATCAGGTCTCCCGAGATCAACATTGCACTGAAATGGACATGACCAAAGAGAGAGCCTTCTTAGAATGTTAGACTCTAACGTCACTTTGTGAATGGGATAACATGGAGCTCTCCAGCTGTGTTAGGAAGGCAAGTCAACTAAAGGACCTAGTAGCTAGATGTCCTTGTGGATAGAAAGCTGAACCTGAGTCAAGACCCCAGTTCAAATAGTAGCTATGTGATCTCAAGTCACTTTGTCTCTGTCTGCCTAAATTCTCTCATCTGTACAATGGGGAAATATAAAAGCACCTACTTCCTAGGGTTGTTGTGACTTTAGATGAGGTACTTTATAAAGTCAAAGCATTATATAAATGCTATTATTATTATTATTACTCTTGGGAGACTTTTGGTGGTGGTGGTGGTGGTGGTGGAAATAAACGTACCAAGCACATTTAATATGTGATCTACTCTTATTTATTTTTATTATTTTTTTATCATCACTTCTAGGGGGTCCTAGTGAGGAGTAAATGTTCTTTATAACTCCAAGTCTTAGAGCGTTGCCTGGGGCCCTTATAAATTAAGTGATTTTTCTAGGGCTATATCCCAAAGAGATCATACAAATGGGAAAAGGACTCATGTACAAAAATATTTATAGCAGCTCTTTTTGTGGTAGTAAAGAAATGGAAGTCAAGGGGATGCCCATCAATTGGGGAATGGTTAAACAAGTTGTGGTATATGAATGTAATGGAATAGTACTGTGCTATAAGAAATGAGGAGCAGACAGACTTCAAAATAACTTGGAAAGACTTACACGAACTGACATTGAGTGAGGGGAGCAGAACCAGGAGAACATTGTACACAACTACAGACACATAGTTATCTGTGATGACTAACTTTGATAGACTGGGCTCTTCTCAGCAACGCAAGGTTCTAAGACAACACCAAAAGACTCATGATGAAAAAGGCTACCCACATCTAGAGAAAGAAGTATAAAGGCTGAATGCAGATAGAAGCAAACGATTTGCTCTCGTCTTGTTTTGTTTCTTCTTTCTCATGGTTCATACCATTGGTTATAATTCTTTACAACTTGGCTATTGTGAAAATGTTTAATGTGAAGGTATATGTAGAACCTCTATTGCATTACATGCTGTCTGGGCAGGGGTGAGGAGAGGGAAGGGGAAAAATTTGGAGCTCAAAAACTTGTGAAACTGAATGTTGTAAACTAAAATAAATTTAAAAGGAAAAAAAATTAAGTGACTTTTTCAGGGTTGTACAGCTAGCATATGAATCCAATTCTACCTAACTCCTGGGTCATTTTTCTATCTAATATGCCACACCACTTCTTACTTTTTCCATACTATTTTATGACATGTTTATTACTCTGATTTCATGAGTCATTTGGTTCGGGTGGCCCAAAGTTGCATAGGGATTTGTAGCTATAGATTTGAAAAGAGGACCTAAATAAAACCACCAGCTTGGGTATGACTGAGAGGGATGCCGGACCATTAGGATTAGTGCTGAAAGAGACTTAGACGTCGCTTAACCGGGCCTCTTCTTTCTGCAGGTCCGCATCGGTATGCTTGTTATTAATAAATCTGGAAGACAGAGGCCATAGGGGATGGTAGAAAGAACCGTGGGTCTGGAGTCAGAGGCCCTGGGGTTGAGTCTTGGGCTCTGAATTTTGCTGTTTACCTCTTGTCTGATTGTGGGCAAGTAAAAATGAAGGGACTGACTGAATCCTGTGATTTTTAGAATTCCTTCCAGGTCTAAATTTATGATTCTGTGTATAGCTAGGAATTATATAGCCCTTTAAGATTTGCAAAGAGCTTTACAAATATCATCTCACTTCATTTTCACAACAATCCTGGGAGGAAGATTTTTGTTATTATAACCCCCATTTTACTGATGAGGAAACAAAAAGCTAAGGGAGATTAAATGACTTGCCCAGGGACACTACTACTAAATTGTCTGAACTTAATTTGAATGCAGATCTTTCTGACTCCACTGCGCCATCTAGGGGCCTCTGTGGAAATGGAGATTGGTTCACCCTTTGTTGAGAACGAAGGGTTAACAGATGGTTAACAGCTCATATGGGACATTGGAACCATAAAAGTCTTCCTGAACATAGAGAGGATTTGGAAGAGAGTTACGCAGAATGAGAAGTCATGGATGGATTGATTTGCTACCACACAAATGAAATCATAGCCCTTCCAAAGCACCAAAAATGTTAAACCCTCCTGGGTCTTCTGTAAAACATTACGATTTATGTTAGTGCTTTTCCTGCTCTCTTTGCTCATGGAATTGTGCCCTTTGTGCCCTTTTAGGAATCACAGCAAACCAAACATTTAAATTGGCAATGTAGTTGCATGTACAATTTCCTTCAATATGTAAAATCTTTTTCATTGAACTCTTTGTGAGTTTGAGGACTGATATGTTTTGAGGTTAGTGTGTATGCTCCCTGTAAACTCACTCTCTTTTAAACTCACTCTCTTGATTTTTCACTCACACTCTAGGTCAGATCCTCAAAGGATAGCTACTTCTCCCAGAATTCTAGGAGTAACTTTCTTGCCCAAGAGCCCTTACTACTGTACTTCCCATTTCAATCAGCCAGTAGGTGCCAATTAGTTTTTTAGCAAAGGGTAGCATAATAAGAAAAGTTGGTACAAATAATCCATTCCCCTCTCAGGAGTGCTTTTTCCCCATGCACATACAAGGTCCATGAGGAGGGTGGGCTCACGTTGAAAGTACAGAGGCAGCAAGGCA
The DNA here is from genome assembly GCA_028646575.1 of Pseudocheirus occidentalis. NCBI lineage: Eukaryota > Metazoa > Chordata > Mammalia > Diprotodontia > Pseudocheiridae > Pseudocheirus > Pseudocheirus occidentalis. The sequence continues at coordinate 152,400,697 of CM053597.1, forward strand.
CATGTATAGAGAATACATATCACTAAAGAGGGACCTTGAAAGTCCTGGTTACCAGAAATATCTTTTCTCTCTTTATAGAGTCCTTCTGAAATTCTCCCTAGTTGTAGCTCTTTGCTAGCCCCTGAGGATCAGTGCCTTTCTGCAGTTCATAGCCAGGACTGCTTCCCAACATGAGGACTTATGTTCTCTAAAGCTGCTGCTGTCCTCAGGTAACTGGTACTCTGTCATTTGCTACTTAAGTTTCAGTTGAACCGCACTAGTGACTCTGGTCCTTGCTAGGGTTCTGCTGGATCTCTCAAACTCACACAGTTGCCTGAGAATAACTTTTCATCCAGGAACAAGAAAGAATAAACATGAAAGATACAGGGGTGCCATGTACTTATGGACATATAGGAACCAGGTGGGAGACACAGCAACATAAGCAACATTCTTTGACCCCAAGGAGCTGATGTTCTATGGGGCAGATTGTGTAAAGTTTACTGGAAAAGATAAGGAAAGAGATGAATTAATAAATGTCTTCTGTCAACCTCAGAGTTTGTTCTAAGAAAGACAAACATGGTTAGGCTGTGTCTATGTTTTTATTTCTCTCAAATTGGTGATAAGCATACATCGCATGGGAACTGCAATATAGGACTGGGCACCCTTGAGGGAGCCAACCTAAAACTGGGCTTGATTTGGGGGCTGGGATACAAAGTTGTATGTCCCTCAAAGGTGTTCCCAAGGGGTGCCAATCAACTCTGATTGCTTAACACACTGGGACTGGGGTATATGACTAAATCACTTAAATTTTGGTCAAAGATACATCAATTTTCATATCACCCATCTTGACAATAGGGAGACTCAACATTTCCCCAGGCCTGAATGGGCAACAAAATGAGCAGGAATACACCCATTAGATTAGATCTTGAAGTCATTCTGAAAAAGAAACAGAACTTTGGAAGAAAGGGGGATGGGGAAAGTTCTGAGTCTCCAAGGTCATGATTACTAAGAAAAATCATTTTTTCACACTTCTAAAAAAAATCACTAAAATAAACATGGGTTTATTTATAGAATATATTTTGTATGTAATACATAACATACATGCATATTCATTCATTTATTTATAGAAAACACCCATGATTTTCTAAATGTATAGACACTGCTTGCTCACATGTGGCATGGATGGATATCACTGGAATTTGACCAACCCTTCTCCAAGGGAGATGGATTTCTGCCTAGAGGGGAAGCAGGGAAAGGACCATCACTGCTGGGTGCTTGTTATGTCCTTGCTTATGTCCAAGAGGCTAGATTTATATCTATCTACCTACCCCATTCAGGTACTCCTGGTCTTAGGGTACTTTTTTCTGCATGGGTTCAAAGCAAAAGCTATTTTCCTGGTCATTCTAAGTGGGAAGGGAAGCCCAGAGCTTTCTCTTTCTACCTTAGCTCATTCTCACCAAATGATGATTTGGGGGCAGGTAGGTAGAGCACTGGGCATGGAGTCAGGAAGACTTGAGTTTGGCTCCGACCTTGTGATCCTCCCTCACCAAGTTACTTAAACTCTGTTTCTTCATCTGTAAAATGGGGATAATAATAGCACCTACTTCTTCTTCCCAAGATTGTTATGAAGTGATATTTATAAAGTGTTTATCATAGTGTCTGGCATGTAGTAGGGTTTATATAAATGTTAGCAGTTATTTTTATACAATAGACTATCACAATCAGCAAATAACAAGTAAAGCATTTAAGCAAAATAGCAAATAGAAACTGGTGAATTAGTCCAGGAAATGCACAAGAGGGAAAGCTTTTTTGCAAGGACTGAGATAAGATCTCAGCTCAAACCACGACAAGGCCTTGATCTTACGCAAGGGGAAATTCTCTCTCTGAAGTTTCTAAGTAAGCAAGTGGGTAATCAAGGACACATTGAGGAACCAGCTTCCCCTAGGTGAGTGTAGCTTCCAAAGTCTTCCTCTCTATCAGTGGCTGCTGATCCGGCACTGGCACCATATGCCTCTCCCCAAGAGACTCTGGTATCAACTCCACCCCTAATGTAGGTGTCATCTCCGCATTCTCTCTACCACTGGGAATCACATCTCTCTATATGTACAGGCCTCCTCCACCATGTGGGTGCGAGCCAGGGTTATCATAATGAAAACAGCCTTAGAAACACAGAAACTGAAAAGAGGCAGAAGTGCTGGTGGCTATAGAAGCCCCAGCCAAAAAAAGCAGATGAGCCAAAACCTCTGGGGAGTCTCAACCCAGACACCAAAATGTCCTTATCGATGGGGTGATCTTTCTATAAACATTTGTAATGGGAGTTAGAATGGCCCTCAAAGCGTCTAGGAAAGTTATTTGCATCCCAGTAGTCAAGGTAGCTATACTTCTCTCTTAACTTTAAAATTTTGAAGACCTGGATGACTCTGGAGGAGTGAGGTGAGGCTGATGATTTTGTGCAGCTCTGCCTCACTTAAATCCAATTCACTCAAAAGTCAAGACATTACCCTCCATGATGTCATTGGTCTTCTCTGAGAATGAAGGATGAACAACAACACGAAGAGCTCCAGGTATGAGGGGAATCACCTGCAGGTGCTGATCTGACATGGAGGTTATTCTGAAAGAACATTCAGTACAGAACTCCTGAGGTGAATCAGCAGGCGCCCCATTCAGCTCACCATTCCAAATTGAGGTCATTTAATTTGGCTCAGGCCAGCTCATTTGGCCTGTTGAGAGGCCTGGCTCCAGGCCAACTCAAATTGGCTGTCAACTAAGACCAAAGCGGTTCATTCTATTTGGCCAACCAGAACTGCAGGAACAATGACATTTTTAAAAAATTGATGGGGATGAGGAGTAGACCAGGTGATACTGGTGAGAACCAGGTGGCCCTGAGTGAATGTGAGTGAATGTGAATCTCGCTCTTGTAAGTTTCCAGCATACTGAACCTACTTTTAGATCCTGCCCAGTATTGCTTCGCTTTGGTACTTCCCCTTCAAGTGCTCTGTCTCCTTCAACCCAGCTACATGATCAAATCACATTTGTCCATATAGACCACAAAGCAGGCAAAACAACAAGGCATGCTCTACTGAACCAATCACCAAATATGAATTCAGCAGCCACAAGGTAGGGGTCCCGGCGGGAATACAAAGAGACTTAAACCACGGTGTCTGCCCTTATGAAGCTGGTAGTCTCTTTAGGGGAAAAAAAGAGGCAAAGCAAAAACACAAGAAATAGAAAAAGGCAGTACATAATTAATTGTCAAATGAGTGGTAGGCAGTAAGTACCATGCATTCAGAGGAGGCAGAGATCTTTGTTGGGTGGAGAGGCAGGAAAAGTTGGGGGAAGAGGAAAGAGCTAAGTCAGGTCTTGATGGAGGAAGAGAATTAGGATAGGCTTATAGAGTAAGAGTGGCATTGCAGCCACACAAATTCCAAAGATTAATTAATTAACCTCAAAGCTCTAAAAGAGCGATCGAATATGTCCAGGATGAAAGAACCAGCATCTGACAAAATTTAGCAAAATACAAGGTGTCCCTGGACACATAGGAAATCTCATGAACTAGGCATATTTTCAAGAAATATAATGAATGAAGTTTTCAACATTTTATTTAATTAGCATAAATTTTAGCCATGACAATTTTATACGGAAAAAAAGCTTTCATTATCTATTGGGGACTATTTTCCATATTAATGAGATTAATTTAATTTAATTAATTAATGAAATTTCCTATGTATCTCTTACCTTCCTGTGAAATCTCATTTATGCTAATTAAATAAAATGTTGTTGAAAATTTCATTAGTTTCATTTCTTGAAAATATGCATAGTTAATGAGATTTCCTACATGTCCAGACTTTAAGGATGCCCGTACTGAGGGAGAAGAGCAGTCTCCTGAGTTGGGAGTGGTGGTGTCCAAGTAAAGATGCAATTATAAATCAAAAGAGAAGGCTGCATCACTACCCAGAGCACTATTAGCCAAAGGGTGAAATGATAGGAAAATTGATTGTGGGAGGATAGATTCAGGCCTGAGGGTCAGGTTGGGGGCACATTAGACAGCATGTAGGAAAAATCTCATTACATTCTATTCAGCTTATCTCCAGTATGGTCTATGGATGGCTTCACCAGGATCCCAATTGACCCAGGTGTAACAATTAAACCAGATATTCCCTCTGAATCCCCCTCCTTGGGATCCTAGAAAGTTTCTACCAATTGCTGGTTGAGTACACCATATGCTGGAATCTCTCTCGTCTCCTCAAGTCTATACCTCTGCCAGTCTACTAGACATTAGAAGCAGTGCTCTCACCCCTGAACTTGCCCACCTCAAATAGAAAAGGACTTGAATAGTGCTGTTCAGAATCCAAGTGTGAGCCATCATTACAAAGAACATGGGAAGACTATGGAGTGAGGAAGGCGCCCTCAGCTGGTAGATTGAAAGATTTCACATTGCAGTGGAATAGTTTCCCAGAGAGATCTGCTGTTTTTTCAGGCCACAGAAAAACAGAGCGACGTGGTCCTGAACACTCAAAATCTCCCAGAGGGCAGTTGTGTCCAGCCCCTGTTTAGACTCCCTTTTGGGTAAGCATAGGATATACTGTAAAAACCTGGACAGCTTCCACCTGTCCCAGTCATTTAACTATGGGGAAAAATATGTAGTCAAGAAAAACCCAAAAACAATTAACAACAGAACTGAGAGTAGAAAGCAGAGTTTGCATAGGAGGGTGTGTTCTGTGGGAGATAAATGGATTAAATTGTTACTATAAAGTACCATGAAAGGCTGTAAAATGGCCTAAGTGTTCTGATGATAGGAGATAGAACCCTTGGAGACATTGTTACAGGGTTTGGCTTGGGTGCTCTGGATGGCTATGAGACTGGAAAGAGTTACTGTGACTCTTTACCTGGAGGCTGGAAAAAGCATAGTGCAGAAATGGGAGACAAGCTAGAAACCCAAATGGAGGTGATAGGACAGCCATGGAATCCAAAAATTACCTTTAGAAACATGTGGAGAGTCTTGGTTATTCTGTGGGGTCCAGGAGGGAGGAGAGGAAAAAAAAAACTAGTCATGGTTAGGTTATGTGCCACGAACAATTATTATTAACTTTTAAAATTATTTAATTAATATTATTAACTTTAATTTTATTATTAGCAATTATTATTATCCTACCCTTGGGGGGTGTTTAGATCCATAATGTTACAGATGACCCAAGGAAGGAAATCACAGAAAATATGTGCTGAACATTTCACGGGTTCTGTTTTCTGTGACTGAACATATAGGCAGGTAGTGATACTGAATATCATGCTCCATAGCTGTGGATGAACTAAGGAAGAGCTGGGTTTAAATCTGACCTTGGACACTTACCAGCTGTATGATCCTGTGTCTACCTGCCTTCTTCAGTTTCATCAACTGTAAAATGGGGATAATAATAGGATCTACCTCCCAAAGATAATATTTGTAAAGCCTTTCACACAGTGGTGCTCAATAAATGTTTATTCCTTCCCCTCCCCCTTCTATGAACAGTTACTAGAAACTTGGTTGAGGCCTCTGTATCAGCAAGCACCCTAGCATACCCAGGGTGGCTATTAGCGCAGGTTCTTAGATCTGCTTTTCTAAAGGAAAGCAATTCAAAATGGGTTAACAATGTTTCTTTAATCAAACAAACATATCATTTACCTAGTTCAGGGGAAAAAGTCAGCACCCCAAACTCCAGAGAATACAAACCCAAGTTACAAGCATAAGTTACAAGCAGACCAAGAAACAGATCAGCAGATGGGCTTCCAACCATCTGACCATTACATCCATTACCTATTCAAGTTACCAGAGAAGGAAGCATCAACATCTGAGCTTTTCAAAGCCGGGGGGTTTAACGGCTTCCCAGAGTCTCATCTGGTCAAATCACACAACTCTTTTCAAAGTGTGCCCCAAAGGAAACCGCACATCAGGGCATGTATATATAGGCTTCTCCTGGGTCAGAGAATGTCACAGCCCTCTTGACCCACTGTTCAATTACAAAGTAACA
>CM053597.1:152407180-152423457 GCA_028646575.1 Pseudocheirus occidentalis
GCCAGGCCAATTCAAGGGTGGGAAACTATTGGAACAAAGCGAGCTAAAGACTTGGGCAGAGCCGCATCTCAAGGCTCATGACCTCAGGTAAATGTCTTCCCTGGGAAGGTTTACTTTCCCAGAGCCTGTACCTCAAAGAATCAAGGAGAGCTCAAAAAGGGGGGAGGGGGTCCCAGAGCCTACACCTCATCAAATATTACAGATTTTTAATAAACTTTGTTTTTCTTTGGCTGAAAGAAGGCTTTGGTTGAATTCATTTGAGAAGGACCCATTGCAGTTTTGGGGTCCTAGTACCCCTAAACCGCAAAAGAATAGCAGTATTTCACAGTATCCAGTCCAATATCAAGGTCTGTCTTAGACCTAGGCTGACCTGGTCAAAGACAGTGGAAATTGACTTTCAAACAGATGTTTGTTTATTGTGAAGCTCTGAATGAACTGTTAAGATCTGGTATCTCAGTTGTATAAGCCTTTTGTAGTTTAGCCCAGGGCTTCAAAAAATAGAACAATAAAGGTCATAGTGAGGTTTTCACCTCTGAATCCATATGGAGTCAAAAGAACCCCAACTCCCCCCCCCCTTTCTGTGGGCCATCAAAGGGATTCCAGGAATCTGTACAGTTCTGTGACTTCCAGTACTGCCATGTATGGGGTTCCTGTCTGAAGTCCGGGTTTACTCCTCCACATCGAGGCTTTACATATCGATGTTCTTTCATCAGCAATTCTATTGATGCTTCCCTATTCTTTGATGCTGTCCTTGGTATCTGACTGATGCTTTGATGTCTTGCTGAAATTATTCTCTGATCTGCTTTGGTCCTTTCCTGAGAATCTTCTCTAGCAGATAGCACTAGTTACCTCCTTTCTAGGTACCGACTCTGAAACAGCTAGACTATGGTGGCATAAAAATTTGTCCAAGGATTCTTTGATAGGTGTGGCTGCTGACATTGTGTCACTGGAAAATTCACCTTGTAGTCTCAGCTCACAGTGATAGAGGTCTGGCTCTTGGGGCTGTGAAACTTAATTATGGAGTTCTTGAAAGTTTAAATAGCCTAAAGGCATTCAATGTCCCAGAGGTAGGAGGGAGTTGTTACTTAACACTCAAGTTTTTAGGGGTTATAGAGTCACTCCCTCTTTCTTTCCATTTGTCTTTCCTATTCCTACTTTTCTCTGGGACGGCTGGCCTAGATTATGCAAATGAACCCAGGCTGTTTCTTGGAGATCACTTAAAGGGAAGGAGACCAGGAAGGGGTAAGAGAAAGGGAAAAGGAAAAGGTAGGACCTTTGGCTCCCAATCATGGTTCCCAGGGCAGGGCCAAACTAGCCTACTTTAAGTGCTATGACTCAGAAGAAGGGTAACCCCTCCTTCCCTATGTTCCGATTGTTTTGCCAACATGGGAAGTAGGGAGGGTATGATTTGAAGAAAGAAAGAGAGGGGAAGGGAGAGGAGGAAAGGTGGAGGTATATAGAGAGAGGAAAGATAGAGGGGCATGGTGAGAAATTGTTTAGGTATGGGGTGAGAGGTTGTGGAGGGAGGGAAGCCTGGCTGGTTTCCTAGATGTGGCCAGGGAGAAGAGGGAGGCAGTACCACCCCACAGGACAGAACTAGCTTTGTGAGCTCTTAGGGGCAGGGCACTCAGGCTTTCATTCCTGTGGTTGACTCCCTTCCATGGTAGAAGGATGAGTCAGCCTTCCTTGGGGCTTCCTGCCTACCCACTCCATCTGCTCCCCCTTATCCACTGCCCTTCCCTATCTTCCCACAGCCTGGGCAAAGCTGAACAGATATAGCCTTCCTTGTTTCAGAAGGAGCTCAGGCTGGAATTAAGAAAGCAAAGGGGAAAATTTAATGGTGGCAAAATGTAATTTAAACTTTCTCATTCGGTTACTACTTCTTTCCCTTGCTCTCATTGGGTTGACCCCTTTCTGAGCTTCAATTTCTTTATCTGAATCTCTATTTTTTTTTAATCCAGTAGAATGGGCTTGAGGGCAGATTTGTGTGTGTGTGTGTATGTGTGTGGTATGTTTTTGTATGTGCAGTTAAGTGGCAAAGTGGATATAGCCTGGAGTCAGGAATACTGATCCTCTTGAGTTCAAATCCAGCCTCAGACACTTACAAGCTGTGTGACCTTGGGCAAGTCACTTAATCCTGTTTGCCTCAGTTTTCTCATCTGTAAAATGAGACGGAGAAGGAAATGGTAAACCATTCTAGTCTCCTTGCCAAGAAGAGCCCAAATGGGGTACTGAAGAGTCAGACAACTGAGAAATGACTCGGCGACAACAACAAATGTCCTTGCATCCTCTGTTCCTTGCTCATAGTTAGTGTTTAATAAATGTTTACTAATTTTATTCCATTCCAGTTATCTGCAAGCATGAAATGGCGGTGGGAAGCTCATCTGGTCAGGGCAGTTTGGGATTGGGGGTGAGGTTGGGGAGCCTGACCCATTCAAAGATAAGGAAACTGTCTGACTGGGCACTGTGGACTCTCTCCCCACCATTTTTTGCCAGCCCTCTTTTCTTTCTCAGGACAATTGGTTCACAAAACCTGGGAATGGTACAGAATTCCTTGACCCTTCCCTCTACCAGCGGTTCTCAACCTGTGGGTCACGACCCCTTTGGGGGTTGAATGACCCTTTCACAGGGATTGCCTAAGACCATTGGAAAACATATTTTTGATGGTCTTAGGAACCTCCTCTATCCACCTCCAGGAGGGTCCACCCACATGCATACATGCCCACAAAGGAGTATTAAAGGATCGAGGCATTAGGAAGGTTGAGAACCACTGCAATAAAAACCTTAGAGGAAAGCAGTGGATAGACAGAAATGACAGTGCTGCTTTTTGTCTACAGCAATCAACTGACCTGCCTTAATAACAGGTCCTGATTCAGACAGTTGCTTTGAGATCCGTAGGTCATCAGAATTCCTCTTGCTCTCCCCCACCCTTTCATTGCTGTAGTCAAAAGAAGGAAGTAATTATCCTGTTTTCTCCTATTTAAATTTGTGTAGTTGTGAAGATTAGGAAAGAAGCAGAAAGCTGGAAACAATTTTTTTTTTTACAGCAGTGTCTCTGATAAAGGCCTCATTTCTAAAATATATAGAGAATTGAGTCAAATTTATAGGAATACAAGTCATTTCCCAATTGATAGATGGTCAGAAGATATGAACAGGCAGTTGTTGGATGAAGAAATTATAGTCAAAAGAAGAAACTTTCTAAATCACTATTGATTAGAGAAATGCAAATTAAAGCAACTCTCAAGTACCACATCACACCTATCAGATTGACTAACATGACAAAACAGGAAAATGATCAATGTTGGAGAAGATGTGGGAAAATTGGAACACTAACACATTGTTGGTGGAATTGTGAACTGATCCAATTATTCTGGAGAGCAATTTGGGACTATGCCCAAAGGGTTTTAAAGCTATGCATATGGATCCAGCAATACCACTACTAGATCTATATCCCAAAGAGATCATAAAAAGAGGGAAAAGGACCCACATGAACAAAAATATTTATAGCAGCTTTTTTTGTGGTGCAAATTTGAAAACAAGAAGTCCATCAATTGGGGAATGGCTGAACAAGTTATGGCTTTTTCATGTAATGGGATATTATCATTCCATAAGAAATGGTGAGCAGGAGTATTTCAGAAAAACCTGAAAAGATTTGCATGAACTGATACTGAGTCAAGAGAGAAGAATCAGGAGAACATTGTACACAGTAACAGCAACATTGTGCAATGACTGACTTTGATAGACTTAGCTCTTCGGAGCAATGCAATGATCTAAGATAATTCTAAAAGACTCATGATGGAAAATGCAATCCATATCTAGACAGAACCATGGAGTCTGAATGCGGATTGAAGCATATTATTTTCCCTTTTTTTTCTCTCATTCTTGTGGTTTTTCCCTTTTGTTCTGATTCTTCTTTCACAACATGACTAAAGTGGAAATGTGTTTAATATGACTGTACATGTATAGCCAATGTCAGATTATGTACTGTCTTGGGGAGGAGGGAGTGGAGAGAGGGAGAAGAATTTAGAACTAAAAATCTTATAAAAGTGAATACTGAACACTAAAAATAAATTAATTAAAGAAAAGCCCACCAACGGGCACTGAGGAAATTTCAAACTGAAAAAAATATTTGAATGGTTGTGTAATGTAATGGGGGTTTGGCAGCAAGTCCCCATTATATTATTCAATTTGCCCTGAGGGGGTATCAGTAGATGGTTTTTACCTATACCCCTTTTTGGTGTAAAACTGAGCTGTAATATTTGTCTGTACCACACTGAAAGGGTCAGATTCCTTCCCCAGTTTATAGACAAGGCTTAGGTTAGCTTCCAAGCTGACAATTTTCCCTATCTCTATGGAAATGATGAATATTTACCTTCCTTAAGACTCTGAAATTTGAACTGCTGAGGTGTGACCTAGAGGAACTCAGGATTAATTGAGTTACTCAGGAAGTACCTGGTCTTTTATTTAGACTTTATCTCATTATTGATTATTTGTTTTTGAGGCAATTAGAGTTAAGTGACTTGCCCATGGTAATACAGCTAGTAGGTGTCTGAGGTCAGATTTTAACTCAAGTCCTCCTCACTCCAGGGCCAGTGCTCTATCCACTGGGCCACCAGACTGCTCTGTTTATTATCTTAAAAAAAAAAAATGACATCTATTCATTATAGGGCATTGTTTGGAAATTGTTGCTCTACTGATTTTTTGTTAATTGCTTTAGATGTGAATATTAGAGCTGGAAGAACCCTTAGGGACCAACTGGTCTAGCTTTCATTGTACAGCTGTAAACACACATCTAGGCTTTAATGATACAAATAATGTGCACCTTTACTATAACTCTTTGATCAGTATGGGTGTTCTTTAGTCCCTGGGGACCTAGAAAGAAAACAGGCATTCAGAGCCTCGTAAATCCCCTGGTATCTCCATTTAGCTCCAGTAAAGGACACTCCTTCTGAAGTTTCCTAGGGGATATGATGAGGCAGGACAAACATTAACGATTGTCCCTTGTAAAAAGGAGATAATAGGCCTTGTATGACCTGTTTCAGCAGGGCTATTGTGATGAAAAAATGCTTTGCAATATGAATGTTGAATTTATTGAAAGAGGTCCAGTTTCAGGTGGAAGGTCCTGCCTCGGGTCAAAGAAACATGACAAAAACAAGGACACTTGACTGTTATTATTATGTTATTAATTTAGACAATCAGTTAGCATTTATTAATCACCTACTATGAGCCAGGCACTTTCCCAAGTGGGTGGACAAATTATTTATCATTTTATAATTCATCGTTTTAATACTCTTTCCATGTGTCGTTTTCCCGAGCTTTTAGCTTTCGCAAAGGCAGCGCATCTGCGATTTAGGAGGGACCTAGTCCAATCTGTATATGGAAGGAATCCCCATGACAGTGACCCTTGACAATATTCCTTTCACTTCCCCTCCAGCCACTCTCCAGGCCAACCCTACCCCTTTCTGGACAGCGGCTACAAGAGCTTCTCTTTTTCTGATTGGCCCAGAAATGTGGTCCGGTTCCTGTGTCAATGGCCGATCCACGCCCCTGCGTGCCGGGGCCGCGTCGGAAGGAATTCCCATCCTTTTGAGGCTCTCTCCCTCCCCCTTCCTATCTCTCACAAAGCTGTTTGGGGGCGCGTCTGCCTTTATTCAAGCTACCAGTGTGACCCCCCTTCTCCCTCCTACCCCGCCCCGTCATTCTCTAGGCATTCAGCATGGAGCAGCTGCCCCCTCTTTCCTCAGCTGTTTACATTCCTCTCCCTTAATCCCTCTTGGCTGTTTTTACATTGGCCATCAGCTTTTACAGTGGAAAAGAACTCCTGACTAGGAGCTGCTTCACCTGGGTCCCAATCTCAGCTTGTCAACGGCCGTCCTAGTAGTAAGCGGCGAAACAGGGATTTGAACCTAGATCCGTACAACACATTAAGACAAAACAAAACAAAAACCTTGAAGGCAGGGACAGAAGTTCTCGCCTTCTTCCTCCCTGACCTGTTTCTCCTACTAACACCTTTCCCCCTTCTTCTTCCTCTTCCACTTTATTTTACTCCTCTTATCTTTTCCTTTTCCTCCCCCTTTTCCTCTTTCTTCTGCTATTCTTCCTCCTTCCTCCCACCCAACCTTCATTAAGCGCTCTGGTCCCCAGACTAGGTGCCTGTGCCTCCTCATACCAGGAACAACCCACCTCTCTCCCCACCCCAACCCCCCAGCCCCAGTAGAATTGTACCTAGACAAATCTCCCTTGCCATCAAGGCATAACCCAGGTTCCTTTCTGAAGCCTCCATCCCGTTATACTCCCAAAGTTTTCCTTGGGAACTGACTAAACACGGGTAAATATTCTCTGGGTCTAATGGAGAAGGAAGGAAGGATAGAGGAAAGGGTGGGTGATAGAAAAAATGACACAATACTATTCTCCAGAGCCAGGCATGGAAAGACAAGGGCTCTGTTGTGGTTACCATGGTACAGAGTGGAAAGATATCCCTTCTTTCCCAGAACATTTTCAGTAGCAGACCCTGGCTTCCCTCCACCAACTTACTCTGTTTATATCTTTTCTTTTTTGTTTATACCTCTTCTAAAGCAGTTGACCCAAGTCAAGATGGATGCTTCACGTTTTGGGAATAGGCACTCACCATTCCACAGTTTCTTTGTGGAGTTGAAAGTTGGAGCCCCTGAGGCTGATGGGAAACTCCCATCCCCCGGGCCAGGGCTCAGATGGGATGGGCCTGGGTCAGAACAAACACCTGGGTTTGAGCATTTAAAGAAAATTGTAACTTGGGGCGCTAAAGCGAGCCTGAGTTTTGTTACCATGTGGTCCAACAAAAAGGCAGAAACCAAAGCAACATACATATACTGTATTGCAATAGCAATTCATTTACACTTTGCCAGGGTTATTCATGTGAAGGAGATGTGTACAGGAACAAAATCTGGCTGGAAGTACATGTTTGGAGTAGGGGCTGAACAGGGAAGTTTTTATACCTTAAAGACCAGCTTAGCTGAGAACAGATAATCAGTATCAGATATGGGAGGGCGCATTCCTAGTCAGACCCAGAGGTGGTGAGGAAATTCCCGGTTTCCTTATGGATACCACACTCTGGTGGAGGAGTTTCCTACTTGGGACTAGAAATTGGGTGAGGACTTGATTGGTAACTGGGGATGCCAGAAATGAGTGATGGTGTACTGCCAGTGTAGTAGATTGAGAGCCTTGCCCAATCAGGAATTTTGATCACTTATATGTTTAACATGAGTCATGTCAGTGGAAAAGCACAAGTGTCATTGCTCCTATATTTATGGCTGTCAGGACCACTTAGTTTAAGCAATTTCATATTGGAGTCCTAGCATTTATAACATTATTTATAACTATTTTTCAAAAATCACAATTACAAATTCAATCACAATTTTTAAAAATCACAATTGTAGGAGGGCTGTCTTAATTTGGAAGGCACCACAAAAAACCCTTTGTCTGAAAAATTTGTTGAAATTCCTTTAAATATCCTTTCCTTTGGATTCAGAGGCCATTCTTTAAAAACTCTAGAAAAGTTAACCCCTTAACTATCTCTAGTCATTAATTAATTTCTTCCTTTTGCCAACTGGCTGGGAAGATCTGTTCTGAAAGGATGGGACTTTTAAGCCTTCATGCCTTGAGTACATTTTGAGGGTTGGAGGGGAAATTTTAGAGTCATGGTGCCTAGAAGGTAGGGTGCAGCCATGGGAATGTTGAACAGTTAGAAGGTAGTCTAATGTTAGAAATCTGCTGTTGAATCCACAGGGGCAGGAGTACTATTCCATTCCTTTCACCACTAAAGTTTCTCTGATCTGGACCCATGAATGCTGTTGGACCAGGCTCATTTCTGGGGGAGTGTGGCCTCTAAGAAGATAGGTCAGGCTCTCTGCTCATTAAATTCCTATCCCAAAGCTCTGGAGGCAAAATTTACTTATAATTTAGGCAATGGATCATCGTTAAGTTTCCCCAAAAGTGGGATATACATTACAATATGAATCAGATTCGAGATAAGTGATGCAATGGTTAGCATGCTGGGTTTCGAGTCAGGAAAACCTGAGTTCAAATCCTGCCTGAGACATTCAGTAGCTTCATGACCCTAAACAAATCATTTAACCTCTCTCAGCCTCAGTTTTCTCGACTGTAAATGGGTATAAAACAGTACCTACCTCACTGGGTTGTTGGTAGCAATGATGGGAATAAGATATGCAAAGCTTAAAGTGCTAGGTCAATGCTAGTTATTATGATGTACAAAATAAATTTATAATTATAACATTAAACAATATTTTTCAAAAATCACAATTATAAATTCAATCACAATTTTAAAAAATCACAATTGTAGGAGTTTAAACATAGGAGTTTAAACTTTAAACATAAAGACTCAGTCTGCAATATCAAAATCCCTTAAACAGGATTTTAGAACAACTTTTAACTGGAAACTGCTCCTTAAGCCTCATCAGATGATAAAGCAGTTTGCTGATTGGTCATTGTAGTATCTTAAAAATACAGCTGGATTTCTGTGAGCACCACAAGACAGAAGGCATGTGAGAGTGAGAGGAAGAGATCTGGGATGAAGGCAGTTTTAACACTAGAGGAAGGTTTCAGAAGGACAGCAACCAGGGCAAGGCTAGGAATGAGATTATGTGGAAACAGGCACCCTGCTAGGGCTGCTGCCTTCCCACTGATGTCCTGCTTACCCCTCTAAACCCAGATAAATTGTCCAAGGGACTTGAGTCTCCAGTACAGGTGCTTGTCAGGGGGTTAATCATAATCATGGTGGGTAGGCAAGATGGGAGGTTGGTTTTGACAGCCCTAGCACCCTGAGGGTCAGCAGTCCAGAGGGCAGGTAAGGATAGCTGAGCCACACCAGGTCCTGAAGATGGTGGCACCTGAGGCCAATCCTCCTCTATACTGGGCTTATTCCTGCTCTGGCAAGGTGAAATGAGGTGGGTGGATTTCATTACCTTTGAATCTCAAATCTCTTGTTTCTCAAATAGGATATTTGCCACAGTGGGAGGCTACAGGAGTTCCCAAGGGAACAGACAAGAGTGAACAAAGGATTATTTCATCCTTGTATGGAAGGCAAGAAGACTTCTGCTGTGACCCGTTGAGTGTATGCTATGTTTGTGTTTTTGCCAGGAGCATGCAACACCTGTGTCCAAAGTGCAAACTGTCCTAGATGAGAAATGGAAAGAGCTAGAGGAACTCATTTCTATTCTCCAGGTAATCAAGGAGAATGAAGTGTTCTTTGAAATAATTGAAGTACTTCAAGGAGGAAAAAAAAGAAAAAGGATATTAAAGAGGCAGTGGGGACTTTTCTGCTGTGTTAGGCAATGCAAAAGAATACAGCCAGCAGAGAGAATAGTTTATTTATCATCAATTTTATGATTGATTTAATTATAAATTTATTGTAATTTTTATTATAAATTATGGTGAGTAGAATTACATTTTCCTTCCAAATAATATATTCTGAAAATAGTATTTAAATGATTAAAAAATACTTGCAAATCCTAAAGGTACAAGTTAGAAATTATGAATTTTATAAGGTTTACTTAAGGATGGTAAGCAGTATAAGTTAATTGTGGGGAGATTTTCCCCGGGGGAAAATAAGTATCTGAGCAATTTTTAGAATTATTCTCCAGTTGTCCACCTCTGAAAGGTGAATATCCAAATATAATGTAACCAATCCAAAAAGGAGAGGGTTATGTAAGTACCATATGCATATTTTGTTTTAAATGTATGCATTAATATATTAAATATTTACTCATTAAAAATAAAGAATGGATGAAGAGGAACTGCAAAACTTCAGAAAATATAGAGTTCTCATCCTATAAAGGGAGAAGCTAGGTTGTCTTTAGAAGTGGGAGATGGAATGTCCTTTATGGGAAACTCCAAGTAAGTTAACTGGGCTGGAAAAAAGGGAGAGGAAAATCCCAAAGAAAACTATAAAATATAGTAATAAATGATAACTGTATTGGAGAGTGGCAAAACAAAATGCCATGTGGTGTCATGTATGAGGAGGGGAAAGATCCTTAGCTTTGCATATCTAATTCCCATCTATGCTACCAACAACCCAGTGAGGTAGGTGTTATTCTTATCCCCATTTACAGTCGAGGAAACTGAGGCTGAGAGAGGTTAAATGATTTGTTTAGGGTCATGAAGCTACTGACTGTCCGAGGCAGGATTTGAACTCAGAAGGAATCAGGGAGATCTTCATGGAAGAGGTGATTTCCTTTATCCTGGGACTCGGGAGCATTGAAAAATTTGCTTAATAAAATACTGGAGGATTTGGGCTTTGTTACGCCCACTATGATGCCCCCCAACTCTTTTTTTTTTTTTGGTATGTTGTGGTAGCAAGAGCTCTGCTCTGGGAATTAGGAAACCTACATTCTAGTCCCGGCTTTGCCTCTAATGAACTATGAGACCTGAGGTATGAGAATTTCCTTTCTGGGCTTCAGTTTCCTGATGTATAAAATGAGGAGGTTATACTAAACGATCTTTTAAGTCTTATTCCAGGAGGGATTTGGTGAAAATGGAAAACGAGGAGCCACGTCTTTGAATTTGAGGTACAAGAGCATAGACTGGCCATAGCTCATTGCCTTTTACTAATCAATCAATCAATTAAGTGTCTACTGCAGAGGCTGCATAGGGGAGCAGACAGAATGTTAGACTTAGACCATGTTTAAGCTATGGCCCTATGTGCCAGACGCTGCACATCAGTGCACAAAGACCAAAGTGAAAGTGTTTGCTCTGTGGGAGCATGCAATCTAGCTGTAAATAAGCATCTACAAAACAGATAAAATTAATTTGGGAAGAGAACTGCTAGTGCTGGGAGCATCAGGAAAGGCTTCATCTGCAAGTTAGGACTTGAGTAGGAGCTTTGATGGAAACCAGGGACTCAAAGAAATGGAGGTGGACAAGTAAATGAATTCCAGAAATTGGGGTATAGTCAGTGAGAAAGCATTGGCCAATTTGGCTAGACCATTGCTTTCATGGAAGTGAGTAACATGCAATAAGACTGGAAATATTTTATCCTGGAATAGGGAGTCACTTGAGTTTATTTATTTATTTTAAATGTTTATTTATTGCTTTTTTTTTTTGGAGGGGGGAAGGTAGGGCAATTGGGGTTAAGTGACTTGCCCAAGGTCACATGGCTAGCTTTTAAAAAAATTTTAGTTAAGTGTCTGAGGCTGGATTTGAACTTAGGTTCTCCTGACTCTGGGGCTGGTGCTCTATTCACTGTGCCACCTAGTTGCCCTGCCACTTGAGCTTATTGAGTAGTTGGGTTCATGTGGTGAGGAAAATCAGTTTGGTAGGTAGGTGAAGGATGGATTGAGGAGGAGAGAAGAGTCAGGGAGACTGATTAAGAAGCTATTGCATGAATCTAGATGAGAGGTGATGAAGGCTTGAACTAGGGTGCCTAGTAACCTGAAAGCAGGGATACACAATACTGGGGGGGGTGTGTGTGGAAGGACCTCCTTAGGGGTAGGTAGAACAGGTTCTATATCCTTCTCAGAATGGTATTTCCTTCCTAGCTGTCCTGTGCTCCTCTCCTCTCTAGCAGCCACCTGACATAAGTTTCTTGTCAATTATTGTCTGTCATATTGTATTCAAGTCGGTTACTGGCCTGTCACAAGTCTCTTCCAGTTCTGAAAACTCATAATTTTCTGCATCTTCTATGGAGTATATTTTTGTTGTTGCTTAGTTGTTTCAGACTGTTCATGAGCCCATTTGGGGTGAAGATACTGGAGTGGTTTGCCACTTCCTTCTCCAGATCATTTTATAGATGAGGAAACTGAGGAAAACAGGGTTAAGTGATTTGCCCAGGGTCACTCAGCTAGTAAGTGTTTGAGGTCAGATTTGAACTCAGGAAGTAAAGTCTTCCTGACTTCAGGCCCAGGTTCTATCCGCTGCACCACCTGTCCACCCTTATTCAGCATATAGTTTTGTTTTTTTTATCCTGGGATTCATAGACCTTTAATAGGTTTAATAGGATCTATGAACTTGCATGGGAAAAATTATATCTGTATTTTTATTAACTTCTAACTGAAATTTAGCATTTCTTTCAAATATTTAATAAAAACTTTTATTCCAAGGAATCCATTGGTTTTAACTGACTGCCAGAAGCTGTCCATGGCATAAAAAATCTTGAAAACTCCTGGTTTAGATCTATCAGGGGATGATCAGTTCAAGCAGATGGTCATATCCCTAGCCATATCATATCCCAGTGGAGAAAGTATGGAGTTCCTGGAACCACAAGCCCATGAATAATCTAGTTTCTGAGGCAATGTGCCCTTTTGGGATACTGCATCCATAACAAAGCATCTTCTCTTTCCCTGCCCTCTGGGGAGCAATTAGAAAAGCTATGCATGGAGGAAGGACATTCTCAGTTCCAGAGAAATTGTTCATCCTAATACACATCCTAATACAGAGAAATATACATCCTAATGCAGAGAAATTGTTCATCCTAATACACATCCTAATACTGAGAAATTATTTATCCTAATACACATCCTAATACACTTGAGAATCAGCTTGACTTAGGCTACCATCTGCTAGCTTATGTATAGGTTCTGGTTACTGTCCACTGACTTCATGGTGAAACAAGGTATGGCACTGGGTAGCAGCTGGCATCTGGTTAACACAAAGGAATAAAGGAAGAGCTGGGACCAGAATCAAAAAGGGCTTCCTAAGCAATGACTCTGTGCTTAGTACAGGGTCATATAAAATGATATAAAAAATATAAAAGACCCAAGGAGCTCTGAGTCTACTTAGGGAGAAAGATAAACATATAAGGAGCTAATGTGAACCACATGAGAATCTACCTTTAAACACACTACACAATTAACCATACAGCTGTGTGCCCTAATAGAAGATGAGAGCTATCACTACTAGGTCTGTATCTCAAAGAGATCATAGAAAAGGGAAAAGGACGCACATACATAAAAATATTTATAGCAGCTCTTTTTGTGGTGGCCAAGAATTGGAAATGGAGGGGAATGCCCGTCAGTTGAGGAATGACTGAACAAGTTGTGTTATATGAATGTAATGGAATACAGTTGTTCCGTAAGAAATGGTGAGCAGGAGGATTTCAGAAAAACCTGGAAAGACTTCTTTCTATGAACTGATGCTGAGTGAAGTGAGCAGAACTGGGAAAGCATTGTACACAGTAACAGTAACATTGTGTGATGCCTGACTTTGATAGACTTAGCTCTTCTGATCACTGATCACCCGCAGTGATCTAAGACAATTTCAAAAGACCCACAGTGGAAAATGCTACATCCAGAGAAAGAAATATGGAGTCTGAATGCAGATCAAAGAATACTGTATTTTCTCTCTCTCTTTTTGTTTTTTCTTTCTTGTGTTTTTTTCCTTTTGTTCTGATTCTTTCATAACATGACTAATGTGGAAATATGTTTAATATGATTGTGCATGTATAATCTATGTCAGATTGTATGCTATCTTGGGGAGAGGGAGAATTTAGAACTCAAAAATCTTATAAAAGTCAATGCTGAAAGCTAAAAATGAAAAAATAAATTTTAAAAAGATAAAGAAGTATAAACAACAAAAAAAGTGGGACTCACTAAAACATAGGAGGACTATTCCAGTGACAGTCCTATGAGTTTCCCTTACAGATAGAGTTCAAACCTCAGGTTGGTGCCAAGTCTGAAGAATTTAAAAACCCTATGGAAAGTAAATGGAACTTTAAAAAGTGGGAGTATTGGATTAATTTTTTTATATGAGTTCTGGCTTCCCACTACCCAATAAACGGATAAATACTGTTACCTTAAGTGTGCTAGATCTGGAGAACATTTTAAAATACACCCCTAGAGAACTCGACATGAGCTATATTCTGGGACTTCCCAGCTTAAACTCTGAGTAGGGAACAATAAAAGCTAAAGAGTTGTTGATTTGGGGAGCTGTCCCCAAGTTTGGACCAAGTCTATATTGGGCCCAAAGTGTAGGTTACAAAGCAATGGGTTACATATATGTATTACAAATGAAAATGGACTGGTGTCTACAACAAGGGCAATTATTTACATATTTCTTAAAATTTCATTACAGTTTTCAGAGCTTTATGTACCATGTACATAATGCCATTTGATCTCATGACAAACCTGTTTGGTAGATGCTATTAATTTACACCTTATCCAGATGAAAAAAGTCCCAAAGAGGTTAAGTGTTGTGTCCAAGGCTCATATAGCCAGTTGGTATCTGAAGTGGAATTCAGACCCAATCTCCATGACTTTAAGATGGACATTATACCCACTAGAATTTATTAGCTTCAGGGAGACCATATTTGAATTACAATTATCACCTTAATTGCAATTTTTGCCATATATAGATATTGACTGAGCTGTTGCTAAATGTATAAAAATTTGCTAACAGAAATTTGTGATTTAAAGACAGAAAATTCAAGTTCAAATAAATAATTAAAATTTTAAAAATAAAAAATAAGATAGAGCAAAGAGGAATCAGCGAAGGTTAGGGACAGTTTGAGTGGAGCCTTAAGGGGTTCTAATATCTACCCTTAAGGGGTAGATATTAGAACTCAAGAATTCTGGATCCTGGGCTTTTTGGTTAACATAGCTTCTGGGAAGTAGAAGTGAAGCAAGACAAAAGAATGGAATGTTAGCTCTAATTTCTCTGCTCCCCAGTTTAGAAGAAGATTTAATGTTCTTTGTCCATTAAAAGAACTTTGCTGAACCCACGAGGCTGGGGTGCTGTATCCTTTCTTACTTCTGTCTCCAGTACGGGAGCCCTCTGCTTTGAAGCCACATATGTGGTCTAGACCAGGTACAATCGTGGGGGGAGCCTAACCTCACATTCTTCATCTCATTAAATCACCCCCAACAGTGGGGGTGGTTTAAAACTAAGGTTTTGGGGTGGTTAGGTGGCACAGTGAATAGAGCTCCTGCCCTGGAGTCAGGAGGACCTGAGTTCAAATGTGGCCTCAGACACTTCACACACACACACACACACACACACACACGTAGTGTGACCTTAGGCAAGTCACTTAACCCCAATTGTTCCACTTTCTCCCCTCCAAAAAGCACCTCCTCCAAACCTTAGGTTTTGACTCAAGTCATTGTCTCCTCAAATAGGGGAATAAAAAGGTACTTAATGTACATTATGCATCAGGTATGGGACAGATATTAATCTCCTACATACAAAGGAAATGTTAATGGACACAAAAAGATACATAGATGCATTACCAAGACAACTTAAAGCAAGATTTAGTAACTTGATTTAAAATGATTGTTACAGTCTGCTGGGAGACTGATACTTAAATTGCTGATTGCCTTTCACTTTGGCTTTTCACTGTCTGAACACTCTTAGTCTCTATCTTCAGACCTCAAATGGGTCACTTTAGAAACCATCCTCTTGTTGGTGGTCATCTTCTCCAAGAGTGGCCAGTCGGTTCTGACTAGTAGATGGACACAGGCTCTTTGGATCTATCAAATTTAGACTTGTCTGCACAGGATGTGCTTTGGATGCTGTGTTTTCATAGCTATGAGGTGGGTGACTGGGGTGGAGGGATGGAGGAAATTGGGACTAATATGGACTGAGTGTCAGTTCATGCCTTTCTACCATCTTGTTTTCCAAGGTAAGAGGAGAAAGCCTTGTTTAGCTAACTGGGGTCACTGTCCTACTCATTTGGGCCTACCTTCAGACAGGACATCAATAAGAACATCAAACTGGCTTTTTAAAGCCAAAGGGTTATTCTGCAAGAGGTGTTAAGGGAAAGTAACAAGGCTGTTTCTCCAGGGCAGGGGACATATAATTTTTGTTTTTTTTTGTTTTTTGCTTTTTGGAGGGCTGTTGAGGTTAAGTGACTTGCCCAAAGTCACACAGTTAGTAAGGGTGTCAAGTGTCTGAATCAGGATTTGAATTCAGGTTCTCCTGATTCCAGGGCTGGTGCTCTACTCACTGTGCCACAGGGCCGCCACTAGGGGACATATAATTAAAGCAATAGGTATGACCAGTCACTTCAGATGGTCTAATGCCCTATGTAGACTGCTAAGGCAGACCACTCAGATATGCACAATCATATTAAAGGACAGTTAGTTAATTAATCTATTTTATCTCTATATCTATGCTTTGATTCACATTTCTCTTTATATCAGTGCTTCACACAGTTGTTAATTGTGTGCAGTTTTCTTTTTGGAAAGTTTTTCTTGCCTTTTGACCCCTTATCTATTCTCTCTCCTCATCTTTCTCTTTTTCTCCATCTATCTATCTATCTATCTATCTATCTATCTATCTATCTATCTATCTAT
>CM053597.1:152423957-152455770 GCA_028646575.1 Pseudocheirus occidentalis
CCCCCCCCCCCCCCCCCCCCCCCGGCCCCCTGAAAAGCATAACAAACTTTTACAATCCTGCCAAGATAGCTTGTGCCTGGGAATTCTTTCAGACTAAAAGAACCCTGCAGGGATTTCTTAG
The DNA here is from genome assembly GCA_028646575.1 of Pseudocheirus occidentalis. NCBI lineage: Eukaryota > Metazoa > Chordata > Mammalia > Diprotodontia > Pseudocheiridae > Pseudocheirus > Pseudocheirus occidentalis. The sequence continues at coordinate 152,424,079 of CM053597.1, forward strand.
AAATATATACAAATAATCCATTCTCCCTCTTCATAGGCACTGACCATCTCCCATGGCTGGGACATATTCCCTTCTCAATTTGGCCTCTCAAGACTGCCTAGCTTACTTCAAACCGTGATCCTTTACATGAAGCCTTTCCTGCTGCCCATTTCACCAGATGCTAGTTTGGAGATTCAGTAGAAAGAAGGGATGAAACACAGGACCAAGGTCCAGCTAGAGGAAGGAGGAGAGGGGGGGATGCACAGCGCTCTTTATTCTACAGACACAGAACTTAAAGAAGATGGTGAAAATATAATGCAGTCACCCAGAACAACATGAGAAGCTCTCTCCTACCTCCAAATTACCTTTCATTTATTTTGTATATAGGTGGCATATTTGTATATAGATGTCAGAAGTACATAGAGGGCTGAGCCTGGAGTCAGGAAGACTCATCTTCCTGAGTTCAAAATCTGACCTCACACACTTACTTACTGTATGACCCTGGGCAAGTCACTTAACCCTGTTTGTCTCAGTTTCCTAATCTGTGAAATGAGCTGGAGAAGGAAACGGTAAACCACTCCAGTATCTTTGCTCCCCTCCCCCCAAAAAACAAAAACAAAAAACCCACCAAAAACCCTCAGATGGGGTCACATAGAGTTAGACACAGGTGTGAAACCAAAGCATTTATTTTGATTGTGCTTATACGGAAACATGATACAGTTCTTCTAAATCTTGAAAGAAGTCAGGGATTCTAGGTGAGGAGGAAGAAGGCTTATTTTCAGGTGTGGGAAATAAGCCCATTCTAAAGCATGAAGGCAGGAGATAGCATGCCCAGATCTGGAAATAGGAAGAAGATTATAGTGAGGCTTAAATTTAGAAAGGAAGATGAAGGAGAAGGCTCTATCAGTCTGCAAAGGTAGAATGGAGCCAGTCTGTGAATGATTGCTTTGAAAGGCCATACTAAGGAGACTGTATTGTGCCCCAGAGATACTAGGGAGCCACTGAAGCTTCTTGAGGCAGAGAATGATGTGGTTGGGCCTGTGTTTTAGAAAAATTATTTGGATGGCTGAGGGGAGCACGTAAAGTAGGCAGTAGGGTATAGTGGAAAGAACACTAATTTCAAGTCATGGTTGAAGTTCAAAACCCAGCTCTCATTTGTCATCAAAACAAGCAAGTTATTCTGTGGGCTTGTTTTCTTCTTTGTAAAATGAGGGCGATTGACTAGTTGACCTTTCAACTCTAGATTTATTACCCTATGGGAAAGAAAGGAACAGTGATCAACCAGCAGCCTAGACCAACAGTCCAGGCAAGAGGTGATAAGGCTCTGAATTGGGCTGGCCACCACAGAGATAAGAAAGGATGGATACAAGAGCAGAATTGAAAAGACTTGGCAACTGACTGAAAATGGGAGGTGGTGAAAAACGTAAAGATAACTCCTGGATGACTCATTAGTGAGAGGGAAGTTCGGTGGAAGGTGGGCTGAGGAGGGGGATGAGTTTCATTTTGAATTTTTACATGAGGCAGACATATAGGTAGAGCTGTCCAGCAGGAAGGCAGTGAAGTGGAACTGGGGTTCAGCAGAAAGACTGGGGATGGATATAGATTGGGAACAGAAGAAATTGTTGAAATAGAATATGGGAAAGAAGAAGGGTTGCTGGGCTCTGCTCCAAGTTCTTCCATTGGCTAACTGTGATTTTCTCATTTTCTCTCTCTCTCTGCACTTGTAGCTCATTTCTTCCCCCCCCCGCAAAGTGCCAGTAATAATGGATAGCCAGAAGACTACTTGAATATGAAATGGGCACTTGGCTCTGGGTTGGGTCTAATGTCTGAGCTCATGGCACCAAGAAACTCAAAGAGTCTCAGTCTCTGGGCAAGGCAGGCTCAACATGACAAGAAGCCTTATGTCTGATGTCTGGGTGCTAGATTATTTTAGAAGGCAGAGATTATTTTTTTCTTTACTTGGGTGGTTTGGTGAAGCAGCGACTTTTTGCAGATGAGGAAACAGACTCAGAAAGGTAAAAGGAGTGACTAAAATCACATAGCCCAGTACAGTCGCAGAACGCAGGCCCTAGAATCTCAAATGGATCTCTAGTTCAATCTATTTTCGAGGCATAAATCCCCTCCTAGAAAGCAGTCATTCACCCACTGCTTATAGTCCTCGGATCTTGACTTTAAGGCCATAAGGCTTTCCATTCAACAAATTAAATAGGCTAAGAGTGGCCAAGTCATATCAAGCTTACATTCAAAAGTCACCTTAGCTTTGAAAACAAAAAAAAAAAAGCTACAAATTAAGCACCTGCCCATTTCTGGGTTATTTCTCTTGCTCCCTCTATTTCCTCACCTCTATAAGCATACGTTAAGCTGAACCAAGAGCAACATTTATAAAAAAAAAATAGGGCAAATCTTTTAAATATAATATTTTATTTTTCTCCCAATTACATAAAATATTATATTTAAAAGATTTGTCCTGTGGTTTTTTTTTTTAGTGAATCAAATCTTCCTAAGGATAAGAGCAGAAATCAAAATGCAACAAAAGCACCCAGAGTTGAAATTAAAAACAAGTTTGCAATTCAAAATGAGGTTTAATGACTTTTTTTAAGTATTAGGGAGATTTGGGTCATTTGGCAGTACAAAAGTTGCAAAACTGGTTTCTATTTAGAATGTAAGTATTTCTATTCAGTCAGTTCAAAAGAAATACATGAAGTAGGTGTGGATTGAGGGGGCAAGAGAAGATTAAGAATCTAGGAGTAAATGAGGGGGAAAATTACAAAAGTCAATAAAAACAGGTTCAGATGTCACAGAACCACAAAATGTCAGAGTAGGAAGCTATGTAGTCCAACCCACACCAGAACAAAAGTCTACCCTAGAGCACAGGACCATCCCACTGAGGCAATTTGTGCAATGGCATTGTGGAGAGGGTGCTGGGACCTGAAATCCACAAGACAAGCTCCTAGCCTTCCTCAGCACTTACTAGTAGACGTGGGACCCTGGCAAGGGTACCAGCAAGTTGTTGATTAAGGATCAAGTGTGATTTTATATATATTGCTTTGCAAATTGTAAAAGCAATATATAAATGTTACTTATTTTTGTGGTTATCCAGTTTTCACTCACTCTATAGTGAAGGAAAACCTGTTGAGGTAGCCCAGTCTACTTTAATTATTATTTTTTTTAATTTCTTTTTTCTTTTTTTTTCTATTTTTTTCCTACTTTAATTATTAAGGAAGATTTAATTATCAGGAATGTTTTCCTCCCATCAGATCAAGGGCTGCCTCTCTGAGACTTCTTCCCTTTCCATCTAGTCCTTGTTTTGCTCTCTGGACTCAAGGAGAACCAGACTAATCGCTCCTTGATTCTTGGATGGCACAGACTCCAGACCCGTCCATATCTTTAGGATGCACTCTACCTTATTGGGTTTCTTCTTAAAATATAGTGTGTAGAACTTAACATGCTTCAGATGTCATTTGACCCGAGCAACCTTTACTGGAACTGTGACCTGCCTAGTCCTGGTCTCTATACCTCTCCTAAGGAGGCTTAAGGTTACATTAAGGGTGACCTTCCCTGTTGAATCTATTTCATGGGATCTTACCTATCTCCCCTCACCCCCCAACCCTTTGAAAATCTGTTCTCAAAGGCAAATTTAGTTGAAATTAATTACCTCCTTACAGCAAAAATTTCTTAGTCCTTCCGAGTTAGCTATATTTCCTTAGATCTCTTCTCTAACGATACCCTGGATTTCCTCTGAGTCAAGTGTTTTTTTTTTTCTTGATTTTTCAGTGTTAATTTTTAAAAATTTTAATGTGTTAATTTTAACAGACTGTTTCCATACTCCAGTCTCTGTAGTACACAAAAATCCACATCCATCCTTCAGAATAGAAGCAATCTGCACCACTTTGTTCTGAGATCAGTCTAGGGCAGGGGTGGGGAATGACCTCAAGGTTACACGTGACCCTCTAGGTCCTCAACTGCAGCCCTTTCACTGAATCCAAACTTCACAGAACAAATCCCCTTAATAAAAGGATTTGTTCTGTAATATTTAAACTCAGTCAAAAGCTACACCCAAGGACCTAGAAAGCCACATGTGACCTTGAGGCTGAGAGCCTAGAACGTGTGCTGAACAGAGAATCAGAAAGCAATCTACACAGGTGCTTACTTTGAGCTTATCAGCTGTCTCAGAGTTAGGGCAAAAGACTGCTTCTTAAAAAATAGAAAATAGAGTCGGAATCAGCATGTTTTTGCAGGAAGTTTTCTCCTGTATTTTGCCTAGACCCTCCTGAAGGTTATTATTTATTTTGTTAATCTGACCTTAAAGAATGGGAACGGGGTACATTGTGGGGAAGAGAGGGGGAGGAAGGAGAAAGATGCTGCAACATAGTTGGGGAAAGTGCTTTGAGAAGATGGGACAAGACAGCAGTGATATACTTAGAGGCAGTTAAGAATCATGGGAAATTCAGGGCACCAGCTTCCAAGACTGGGGATGGTGGGAAGGAAGGAAGGTGAAAGAAGGGGGCAATAGGACAAACCTCCTAGCCACCCCAGAACCTTCAAGGCAGGAAGGATCTAACCTAATCAGACTCAGCAACAATACAGGCAAAGTCCTACTAGCCATGTGGCCCTCTAAAAAAGATGCATAGCCTTTTAACATTTGCCAAGGCACTTTTACAGCAGATAACTCACTAGAATCTCACAACTCTGTGGTAGGTATTATTCACCCCCATTTTACAGGTGAGGGAACTGAGGCAGAGACATGTAAAACAACCTGCTCAGTCATGATAATGATGTATCAGGTTTCAAACTCATGTTTTCCTGACTTGTAGGGAAGCGTTCCATCCGCTTATATTAACACTGCCCCTTAAACAAGGACCAAGCTCCCACTAGTCCTCAATTGTCCTCAGTAAAATGAAGGGTGCTACTATTCCTTGTTCCCTCTATCTTTACAGGTAGTTAGGCTCAATTAAGAATATGCATGTAAAGCACTTCGAAATTCCTATATAATTCAAGAAATATTTATGAAGTACCCACCATGTATAGTGCATCCAGAACCATAGAAGTGGCTGGACTTGGATTTGTCTCTCAATGCTGACACTTACCAACCCTGTGACCACAGACAAATCACTTCAACTTTCTGAACCACAGGAAGTTCTTTAACCAGACATTTTTAAGCAGAGGCAGACCCTACACCCAAGGAAAACACAAATCTTTTGATTTCTGTGCAAGGTATAGTTCAGCTGGGGATAGAAAAAGGAAAATAAGCCACCAACAACCCTAGGGGCTGCTGAAAACTAACGGAGGGATATGAAGACATATGAATATGTCTTCCAGTAGCAAATATGAACCAGGTTATGACTACCGGGGGCAGCAGTTTATCACTAAGGATCTTCTTACCTCTACTGTTAGAGTTACCCCAGGTCAGACCAGGTAGCTGGACCTTAGGGGAAGCCCTGTCATCTACCTCCAAGTTTCCTTGGGTCCCTTCCCCTCGGGGTTTTCTTTAGCCAGGACCAACTTCCCTCTGTACTCTTTTCAGCACTGGCTGTACTTTCTCATCTCCCTACCCTTTCTTTCCACTCTGGTCCCAGGATACTCCTTGTTCTCCATTGTCACTTCCAGGGTTTTCCTCACCACCAGTCAGTAACTTCTCCTCCTCTGAGGTTCACACTATCCAAGTAACGCAGATTCTGGTGGCAGTTATCTACTGACCCTCAGGAAAGTTTTTTCCTTCCTCAGGGAGGAATGAGGCTCAATGAGCAGCCAGTATCTGGCTCACAATTTCTCTTTACCACAGATCCTGCCCTTACACTAGGGATATTCAACAAACATTTTGATGATCCTCAAATAAACCAACCTCCCCCTTCCTCAATCCACTCGCTTCCCAAGACCTACCTATCAGCTCTCCCCAGATGTGGTGGTGGTACCATTGTGCTCCCACCCACAACTATCTTAGCTTACATCAATTCCCAAATCCCTTTATCCGATCACAATCTTAAGCAATTCCATTTTTGCCTATGCTTTGGGATCCCTAATCCTATTTTTTATCCTCATTATAACCCCTCAATTCTTTTTAAATTTTATTTGTAATTTATGAAATAAAATAAGCATTTTTGCAATATAGTAGGATAAAAGATGACTAAACATGAAACAGCTGCAACTTGTTATTCCTTTTAAATATATAATAAAGTTATCATGTAAATTTCTCTTTTACTTCCCTCCCTGGCCCAGCCCCTTCCTCCACAGCTATCACTGGATACACACGGACACACACACAAATATATACATATATATGTATATGTGTCATACCCCGACAACCCCAATCCTAGATTATTCCCGCCATCCACCCTCTTCAGTCTTAATGTTTGTGCTGTTTGAGAAAAATCACTAAACTATGCTGAATGGGTACATTATAAATTAGTTACCTAATACCAGCTGGGCCCTCACCACAAAGGAAATTTTTTTTTAACTTCTTTCTAATTGATTTTATTTCAGTCTTCACAGTGGCTGTCCCGAATCCGGTCTCTCCCCTTATGTCTTCTACAGCACTTCCTCCCTCCGCTCTCTTAAGCTGAAGACCTCTTTCTAATGCTCCTGTTCAGCCGTCTCAGTCATGTCCAACTCTGACTCCCCTTGGAGTTTTCTTGGCAAGGATACTGGAATGGTCTGCCAGTTTCTTTCTCCAGCTTTTACATATGAGGAAACTGAGGCAAACTCGATTAAGTGATTTGCCCAGTGTCACAGGGTCATGTGAGTCCAGATTTGAACTCAGGTCTTTTGGACTCCAAGCACCAGTGCTCTATCCACTGCACCACCTAGCTGCCTCCTTATTTTATACTTCACTGAAAAATCGAAGAGGCCGGCTAGGTGGCACAGGTGAATAGAGCACCGGCCCTGGAGTCAGGAGGACCTGAGTTCAAATACGGCCTCAGACACTTAACACAAAACTAGCTGTGAGACCTTGGGCAAGTCACTTAACCCCAATTGCCCGCGCGCACGCGCACATACACATACACACACACACACACACACACACACACACACACACACAAAATGAAAAAAATTTAGGGCTACTGTCAGAGAGCTTTCTCTTTTCTCTTCCTCCTCATCTCCTATCTCTCCTGTCTTGGGTGAAGAAGTGGCCTTTTTCCTTGCTAAGGCCAAGCCCTGTACTTGCACTCTCAATCTCAACTCCTGGTGTCTTTTCCTCACTCTTTAATCTCCAAATTCCCCATCTACTAGCCACTTCCCTACACTTTGTCTGCCCCATCCATAAAGAACCTCTTTCTCGGGATCGTCTCTGCTAATCTCTTCCTAATCCATCCTAATCTCTTTTCATCTTCTCAATTAAGCATCCTGAGTCAATCAGAGACTTTTCCCTCCCCTCCGTTCTAAGCCCTCTACAATTTGGCTTCTGACCTCATCATGCAAATGACAGTGGACCAACTAGAGTCCTCAATTACTTTTTGGTTTTGGTTCTGGTTTGTTTTGCTCCTACTTTCTTCATATGAGATGGAAAAATGAGGCAAGTGGAGGAGAATTTTAGTGGAAAAGAGTGACTAATAACAGAAAGGTAGCAGGGACTAATGGAGAGAACCAGTCTCAGAATTAGAAAGGCCCAGGTTCAAATCCCATCTCTGACATAACTCTGGGCAAGTCATTTAACTTCTTTTTAATTTAAAAAAAAATTTCTATTTTTTGCTCTCTGGAGGAGGAAGGGAGGGCAATTGGGGTTAAATGACTTGCCCAAGGTCATGAGGCTAGTTTTGTGTTGTGTCTGAGGCTGGATTTGAACTCTGGTCCTCCTGACTCCAGGGCCTGTGCTCTAATTCACTGTGCCACCTAGCCGCCCCCATTTAACTTCTTAGAGGCCCCATGCAACTTTCTAAGATCAAGTCAAAGAGCAGTTGCTGATCTGATTTGGTAGAGGGAATTTCCCTACTGGGAGTTCTCTCTACCAATGAAAATGGGCCTAGTTCAAACAAAAACAAAACCAAACCTCAAAAAATCCCCACCAATCTCATGATAATTATAATTAGCTGTGAGAAAACTAAAGAGAAACATGACAGTGATCTTCAAGTACTTGAAAGGCTATTATGAGGAAGACAGGTTGGACTTGTTCTCCAGTGGTTAAAACTGCAGAGGCAGATTTCAGCTTCATGTAGGGAAAATCTTCCTAACAACACATGTTAACCCCAAGTGCTTTGGTTAGGGTTAAGAGTCAGAAGCATTTAGGGTTAGGGAGGTAGGTGGCTCTTCCTCATAGGAGTTCCACAAGCAGGGGCTAGAGGACATGGAAAGGAGTCTTATTGTGCAACAGTTTGGACACTTCTAGACCTTATGAACTCAGGCTCTAGGACTGGTTATTTTCAAAGCTCTAGGAGAGAAGTGGAAGGTACCTGGGAGGTGCAGTGGACAGAGCGCCAGGGCCTGGAGTCAAGAAGACTCATTTTCCTGAGTTCAAATCTGGCCTCAGATACTTACTAGCTGTATGACCCTAGGCAAGTCTCTCAGTTTCCTCATCTATAAAATGAACCAGAGAAGGAAATGGCAAACCACTCCAGTATCTTTGCCAAGAAAACTCTAAACAGGGGCACAGTGAATAGAGCCCTGGAGTCAGGAGAACCTGAGTTCAAATCCAGCCTCAGACAATTAACACTTATTAGCCCTGTGACCTTGGGCAAGTCACCCCAATTGCCCTGCCTTCCTCTCTCCAAAAAGAAAAAAAAAAAAGAAAACTCCAAACAGGGTCATGAAGAGTCAGACATGACTGAACAACAACAAACATAGGGAAGGGGGGCTGATGCAGAAGAAGAGGTGATCCAAGTTTATTTGGTAGGGGTAGGTTAGGGGAGATGGTGGTTTTCAGCTTTTGTGCTCCCTGACTTTCTCCTGTCTATATTTCTGACTTGTGAACTCTGCTCCATCCAAGAGTCTGGGAATATTAAGGAATGCTTTAATTCTTCACCCTTTCCCAGAATCTTGATGTGAACTGCTAAGGTGCTAGGTAAGAGAAGTCAAATCATCACGGGCAAAAGGTCTCAGGAGTGGGGCAAGAGAAAAAAAAAACCAGAGGGTTCAAGAAGAATCAGCAAGACTTGAGTTTGAATCCTGCCTCAGACAGGAGGCAGGATTATTTATTAGCTCTTTGACCCTGAACAAGTCACTGCACTTCTCTCAGCTTCAGTTTCCTCATCTGTGAAATGGGGATGATAACAGCACCCACCTCCCAGGCCCGTAGAGAGGGTCGAATGAGGTAACCTATATAAAGCACATTGCAAACCTTAGCTAGGTAAATGCTAGGTGGCCTTCATCTCAATTTCTGATATGTGAAGAAACCTTTCTATTTCTTTGCTCCATTACCAAAGAACCAGAACAATCTTCAGGTAGATATCATTCTGGTTGGAAAGGGCTTTTCATAACATCCAATGGAATCCATCCTTTTACAGAGGAGGAACCTGAATCCCTGAGAAATCAAATAACTTGCCCAAGGCCATACAGTCAAGTAAGTAGCAGAGCTGGATGTAATTAATATCATTGTTCCTCCCAAGCAAATACTTCAATGGGATACAGGTACTTCCTGGAGTGGCACAGGTCCCACAGAGCTCACCCATGCCTGCTGTGTGACTGCTCAAGGTCTTCCTGAGAATTCCCACATGGGCCTCCCCACTTCAGCTAGGAGCCTCCTCCCTCCATGTCCTCCATGATGATGAGCACTCCAAGAGAGCACACAGCTTAACCAGTACTTAGCCTGGGGTTTCCCCACGTAACCAGCCCACCTTCTTTTCCAGTCTCCCCGAGGATGCACTTCATACTGTTTCTCTTGTGTAATTCCTTGTGAAGAGTTGCATGTGCCCACCATGTCCCTCAATGTTGCCCTGTGAGTAGCCCCAATTTTAATTCTTTAGAAACTGTGATGTTCCATAGAACACCAAGAAAATGAAGTGTAGGCACTTGAGCTGTTATTTCACTGGTTGGTATAGTGGATGTGAAAATTCCCTATATTCCTTCAGGTAAGCACCATCTTGGAGGTGCCTGGAACCCTTAGAAGTTAAATGACTTGTCCAAGGTCACAGAGCTGGGATGTTTCAAAGGCCAGAGGGGCAGAGGCAGAATAATTCAGCAGAGGAATATGGTTGTTCAAAAGTTACCTAAACATCAGTTCATGCCTCCGGTGAGGGGGAAGACCAGGGGACGAATTCCAAAACCACTGTTTACTAAACAGTAAAAGAGATAAAATGGGGAGACATATTACTGAGGTCTCCCTAGGCTGCTGATCATATGATTCTATTCAGAGGATGAACACAAGCCAAGGGAGACTTACTACATAAGCAATGCAGATTCAGCATATGTTATTCTAACACATCTATTCAGGACTCCACCTCCCTCCTTTCCCCCACCAGTTGGGGCCTAAGGGCAGCATCAGTAGTCTCCCATCAATCCTTCAGTGTGTGTGTGTGGGGGGGAGGGGGGGGAGAAATGTCAGGCTGCAAGAATGATAAACAGCAGACTTGAGAAGTCTTTTTAGAGCTAGAGATAACTTCAAGACCGGAACCATCATCCTAGGAACTGAGTAGCTTTTTAGCGCGGTCTGCTTTTTAGAAAACAGTCTTTAGACTGAGTTCCGTGCTTTCACCCACTGTTTAAGTCTTGCTAAACAAGTTAGTCTGTTCGCATACTGTCCTCTGATACCTTTGATTTTGCTCAGGCCAAACAAAATACAGCACTTGGAACAGAATGCCTACTCCCCCCAAACCCATCTCCACTGAAATTCCTTCCTTCATTTCAATCACAATTCACAAGTCAGCACCCCAGTGAAGCCCTGTCCAATGTCCATTCTGCTCTTAATACTTTTCACAACAAAACTCGGCTCTTCCTCTCTTCTGTCTCCCTTTAATTATAATTCTCTACTATGTGTATTTGCACACATGTCAACCCCTTTCTTCCATCAGTCTGTAACCTTGGGGTTAGAGACTGCAATAACCCCCCCTTCACTGTCATTTAGCCCCTGGCACATTACCTTGTACACAGTGGATATTTATCAGTTACACATACAATTCAACATGGTGTGTACTACACATTGTTTAAGAGTAAATTAAATCAAGTCCAGAAAAATCATCTGATCAGGGAATTTAAAAACAAAAAACCTCACAACTAGACACGTTTGCTTTTCTATTGTGCTTGGGTCTCGAGGAGACTGAAGATTCAAAGTTGGCCACCATGGCCAACAAGTTCCCGTGTTATCTGCAGATCAGTAGTTTTGCAGACACTTCCTCTACTAAGTGGTCAGTGATGCTGCTCCTATTACAGAGCAAGGCACTGTGATGAACAAGTTAGGAGTGAATTAGCACCACAAGCAAACTGAGCTCTTAGGCATTTCACAAAAGATATTTCTCTATTTCCCAAGCATGACTCATGGGGAGGCTGGGTCATTGGGAACATTGAGTCAGGCAAGGGAAATAGAATTATTATTTTAGCCAGGTCAAAGCCAACTACTACACACCCCATTCCCCTCCTCTTCCTGGCCTCTGTCACATGGGTTATTTTTCCAGAATCCATAGGTCTCTGCTCCTTCTACTTTTACCTCCTTAATGATCCTTTCTCTCTTATTCTTTACCGTATACATATCCTTTCTAATATCTATTAAAAAAAATCCTTCCTTCCTTGCAACCTGCAATCTTGACTCAAAAGGAGAAACTTCTGGTCTCTGAAAGTCCCACAGAAACCACAAAGATGACTGACTAGGAGTAGAAGGAGGGAAAAAAGCCCTAAGACTGTTCACTGATTTGAAGACACCCTTTACATTCCAAACACAACACTAAATGGGGCAGCCAAACTCTGGTTAAATATAATGAACAATCTTGGCCCAGAAAAATAGACAATAAAACACACCTCTCATTTTCATAGAAAGTAGGAGACTATGGGTACGGAATGTTATACATGGTGGGAAATGTGGTCTGGCACTCACTAAATCTGCAGCCAGGAAGATCTGAGTTCAAATTCAATCCTGATAGTAATAGCTAATTAGTACATGTGACCCTGGGCAAGTCATTTAACCTCTCTGTCTTGGCTTCCTCATCCGTAAAATGAGGATTAAAAATAGAATTTTTATTATCTCAGGAATGTTGTAAAGATAGATGAGATACCTGTAAAGGTCTTTGTTACTAAAGTGCTACATAAATGTTAGTTTTTCTTGTCATTTTGTTTGACTTTTTTCTCTGTTAAAAGGGAGAGCTCAAGACATAAGTCAGGAAATGTGATGTAAAAGCAAAACAAAGCAGAGGTGCAAGGGTAGAAATAGACAGTACAGTCTAGGGCTGTATCTCATACAAGTGGGAGGAAGTACCTACGTATGTACAAAAATATTTATAGCAGCTCTCTTTGTGGTGGCAAAGAATTGGGAATTGAGGGGATGCCTATCAATTAGGGAATGGCTGAACAAGTTGTGGTATATGAACGTAATGGAATGCTATTGTGCTGTAAGAAATGAGGAGCAGATGGACTTCATAATTACCTGGAGAGACTTATATGAACTGATGCTGAGTGAGAAGAGCAGAACCAGGAGAAACTTGTACACAATCCCAGACACAATGTATGTGTGACGGCTAAACTTGGTAAGACTGGGCTCCTCTCAGCAACGCAAGGTTGTAAGACAACTCCGAAAGACTCATGATTGAAGGAGATATCCACATCCAGAGAAAGAACTACAGAGTCTGAATGCAGATTGAAGCAAACTACTTGCTCTTTTTTTCTTGTTTTATTTCCTCTTTCCCACCGTTCACTCTATTGGTTATGCTCCTCTTTTACAACCTGACTAATGTTTAATGTGAAGGTATTTGTAGAACCTCTATCAGATTGCAAGCTGCCATAGAGGGGAAAGGAGAGGATAGGGAGGGGGAGAAAATCTAAAACTCAAAAGCATGTGGAACTGAATGTTGTAAACGAAAAATAAATAAATAAAAAGAAATAGAAGTACAGGTAGACTCCGTATAATGCTCCCAACAGAGTATAACTCATCCCTCCCAATTGGGAACTATCTCTAAAATTGTTCTGTTGCTACTGTTTCCATGATCCCAAACTAAGTGCTCCTTTTTGCCTAATGTGGTGTTTGAGAAACTGGTTAGCGCCAACAGAAGGGGTATGCCTGCGTCTGCATGTTTGTTCTCCAGAGCAGGGCCCACGGTGGAGTGTGGGGAGGGCCTATGCTGGCCAAAAGCGGCTTCTTTGGCCCATAAGTCCTGCTCTCTGGAGCAGGTTCTTTGGAGTAATTTGGCACATCTGTTTTTCAGTCTGTTAAAAAAAAAAGTGTTCGTGTGGGGGTAGTCATTTTAGCTTGGCTGCTGTTGGAAACCTGGCAAGGGCCACCACTGTGCATCTATCAATAGGCCATTGTGCCTGTGGACAGAGGGCAGTTTATCAACCACTGGCCCCACTCTCAGAATGTGCATAATGCTGCCCTGCCTTTTCTAATAGCTATGTCCTGGTAATAAAATGGCTTCTTGACAGGCCCAAGCTTCTCTCTGCTTCTGCTTAATAGGAAGCCATGTGGAGGTAGGGGCTTTTGGTGAAAGCCTCTCTATGACCTCAGCCCCTCAGCCCCATCTTGGCCTATTGCTACTGCTGCCTCTGCTCTCAGTCCCTGTCTTCTCTGCTATACAGATATATGAGGGGGCTCCTCTGTACACATGTACATCATGTAGATTTTCACTAAGTGCCAGAAAAATTCTGATAGAGGATTTTGGTCTCATTCACCAAGACAATCATCAAATTTCTGCACGAGGTTTCAGTATTAAATATCAACTTGACTAAAATATTTATTATTCATCTATTATGTGCAAGGTATCATGGTTAGGTGGTACAGTGGGTCAGAGTAGACTGGCCATAGGGAATACCTGAGCTTAAATTCTGTCTCAAATACTTACTGGCTATGTGCCAGTTACTTAATCCCTCTGTCTTGGTTTCCTCATCTGTAAAATGGGATTAACACTAGCACGTACCTCACAGAGGTGTTGTGAGGATCAAATGAGGTTACATTTGTAGTTGTTTCAGGTTTTAGTCGTGTCCGACTCTTTGTGACCCCATTTGGGGCTTTCTTGATGAAGATCCTGGAGTATTTGCCTTTTCCTTCTCCAGCTCATTTTATAGATGAGGAAACTGAGGCAAACAGGGTTAAGTGACTTGTCTAGGGTTGTTGGTTGTTGTCCTTCATTCTTAAAAGGACCAAAATGACATCACTATGCTTAAGTAGTTTCAATGTTTCCAACTGTGGCTGATCTAACCAGAGCTTGGAGTGCTCTACCACTGGTTGGGCACAAATAGGCAGTGTGAACATCTAGGGTCTAGGGTCGCACAGTTAGTAAGTGTCTGAGGTGGGATTTGAACTCCGAAAGATGAATATTCCTGACTCCAGACTCTGCACTCTATTCACTGCACCACCCAGCTAGCTGCTCTAAACATTGGCATAACACTTTGCAAACCTTAAAGGGCTATATAAATGCTAGTACTTATTATCATCCTTATCCAATACCAAAACTAAATGAATGAAGTCTGTGCAGGGACCCTGTGGATGGAAGTCATGAGCTAGCCAAGAATCTGTAGACAGCAAGAAAAGAGGGCCCCTTTAGTGAGCAATCAAAACCTATCAGCTAAAATGGTCTAGGGATATACTTTAAATGTCAATTATTCCAAATAATTTGTCCCAAACCTCTTCTGTTCTGAAACTCTGGAATCCATGCATTAGGTGTGTTCTTTATAGAGTAACAATTCTTCCTAAGTTGGAAGGGCCTCACTGGCCATATTTTATAACTCATATCCCCCAAAGGAAGTTTCCCTCCCAACATAAAATTAAGTCACAGATAGCTAGCCTTTTCTTGAAGACCTTTGGTGAGTGGGAAACAAATACATACAAGACAAAAACAAACTCAACCACTCTCCCTAATGTGTATATGCCTGCCATTAATCTTGACCTTTCTTCCCCAAATCACTGAATGCCCTAGATATCAGTCCTTGGCTTTGTTCTATAGTAGGGGTTAATAAAAAAAAAAATGAGTGGCTTGGATAATGGGATATAAAGCATGACTATTAATACTTGAGGATGATATCAAGTAAGGAAGGATAGCGTGTTGTATTTTAGAGTCAGGATCCAAAAAGCTCTTGACATTTGGGGGCAACGGGCCAAATCTAACAAGATAAATCTTACACATGATTTAAAAAGCAATGAATTTCACAAGTACAGGACTGAAGTGTATGGAACTAGCTAACAATTTGTATTAAAAAGATCTGAGGGGGGCATACTACATCACAAATACAAGTGACAAATGCTGTTAACAGCATGACAGCAGTCAAAAAAATTAATGTGATATTAGGCTGAATTAAGAGAAGTAGAGAATCCAGGAGTAGGAAAGGACAGTCCTTCTGCACTCTCCGAAATCAAACCACATCTGGAGAAGTGAGGTTGATTCTAGGCATCATGTTTTGGGAAGAACAATGATAGAGTGTCTAGGAGGACAACCAGGGAAGAATTCTCAGGACCAAGTCTCATAAGGAGATCAGGAAAAGATTTATGGATGATTAAACTGGAGAAGAGAAAAGAGAGAGGGGGAGAACAGGACAGCTATTACATGGAAAAGGAACTGGGCTTGTTCTGGTTGGCTCCAGAATATCCTCTATAACAGCGGTTCTCAACCTGTGGGTTATGTTCAATTTGTAACAATGAAAATACATCCTGCATATCAGATATTTACATTAAAATTCATAACAGTAGCAAAATTACAGTTATGAAGTAGCAACAAAAATAATTTTATGGTTGGGGGTCACTGCAACATGAGGAAATAGGTTGAGAACCAGTGCTCTATAAGCAGTTAAGTAACAGCTCCAAAGAGGAAGATTTGGGGTTCAAAGCAAGGGAAGCCTCTTTCTAACAATTAGAGGAATTTTAAAAAATGGTTGCTTGAAGAATTTACCCCACCCAAGAGGCTTTCAAAAGTAAAGGCTTTATCACCAGTTTGAAGAGATCGTAGCTGGGAATTCTTGTTCAGGTGCTGCTAGGGCTGGGTAACCTTCAAAGTTCCTTTCAACTCTTGAAATTCTATGTTTATTCTGCAATTGGGGAATGACTCATATTGACAAAGTTCTTTATATATGTGAGATATGAGACCTTTATCTGAGAAAGTATCTTATAAATTCCCCTCCCATTTTTTTTGTTTTCCTTCTGATCTTGGCTACATTTGTTTATCTGCAGAAAATCGAATTTTTGTTTATCTGTAGAAAATTTGTTAAATTTGTTTATCTGTAGAAACCCTTTTTAATTTAATGTAATTGAAATTATTATCCATTTTAACCCAAATTTGCACTTTATCTCTTGTTTATAAATTGTTCACCTATCCATAACTGAAATATGTTCCATATTCTTCTAATTTTCTTGCAATATCTCTCTTTATATCTGGGTCATGTGTCCATTTTGATCATATCTTGATAAATGGTATAATGTCCAATTTCTGCCATACTGTTTTCCAGTTTTCCCAATAATTTTTACCAAATAATGAATTCTTATCCCAAATTCTTAAGTCTTTACACTTGTCAAATACAAGGTTATTATATTCATTTACTGCTATAAATTTTATGTCTACTCTGTTCCACTGATCTGCCTTTCCATTTTTTAGCCTTCATGTTAAGTAGAAGGTTCTTTTGGAGTTGAATATCTTCTTTTTTCTCAGAAATCACTCAAGGAAAGGTCAGGTAGGGCTTTCTATATCCCCTACTTTGGAGAGAAGTAAAAAAAGGGTATAGCTTTCATGGGTAACCTTCTCTTTGTTCTGAAATAGTGTCAAATTATGGGAAAACCGAACCTGTGAGGTGAAGCTTAGCAAGAAGCTAATAAAGTTACACTAGCCTGAACTATAAATGTAAGTCATCACTCATTAAATTTAGAAAAGAAAGAGGAAAAAGGGTTCAAAGCTATTCTTGGGGCTCTGATTAGGTCAAATGTCAGAGCCTGGATGGGTGGGGAAGCTTGCCTAGGGGTCCCTCTGAACATAAGAATACATGGAGTTCTTTTTCCATCCACTTAAAAAAAAAGTATTATTGAAATCTTGGTAGTTTCCTGATTTTCTCCTCCCTTTCACTAAACCCTCTCTTTTAAAAGGAAATTGCAAGCAAAAACAATATAGGGACTACATGTGACATCACAAGCAATATTCCACACCCACAGTCTCTAGAAAGGAATTCCACACCTTTATATGGAGAGAAATGAGGCATGCTTCATCATTTGTTTTCCTGGACCAAGACTGGTCATTTCTAATTTTTAGTGGTATTGTAAGTCACTCTAATTATATTCTCCTGGTTCTGACTTCTTTGTTCTGCAACAGTTCAAGAGGATCTTTCCATATATCTCTAAACCTTCACTTCTTATGGTTCAACAGTGATTCATTACATTTACAAACCATAATTTATCTAGCTATTCTTTAATTGATGATCACCTGTTTCTTGTTTTTAGCTACCAGAAAGAGAGTGCAATGGAAATTCTGGCTTATTTTATTTCTGTCTTTTACCTTTTTGGGGTATTATAACTAGTAACCATATTGTTGGGTTAAAGAGTATGAGCAGTTGGTTGATTTCCTCTTCTTCCTTTTCCTGCTATTATCTTGAATAAATTTCCAGAATGGTGAGAGTAACTTACACCCTTTTCTTATGCAACCTGGAGGACAGGTATGGGGAACAGGAGAAAATTTCTGAGGGTTAGACCTCTATGGCACAGTGTGAAAGTTACAGGACACAAGACAGAGTAAGGGGAACCAGACTGAGGAAGACACTTTTTGAGATAAAGGGGGATGAAAAGTGTAGGAGACCCTCACAGTTCCGTTCAGGGTCCTCTTCTTTTCTTCCTCTATACTAACTCCATTTGGTGATCTAATCAGCTGCCATGGTTTTAAACTATTTCTATGCTGATGATCAGCAGCTAGGCGGTACAGTGAAGAGAAGTGCTGAGTCTGGAGTCAAGAAGACTCATCTTCCCGAGTTCAAATCTGGCCTCAGACATTGGGTATGTGACCTTGGGCAAGTCACTAACGGAACTGTTGTCCTCAGTTTCCCCATCTGTAAAATAAGCTGGATAAGAAAATGACAAACTATTCTAGTATCTTTACCAAGAAAATCCCACAAACGGGGTCAAAAAAAGTCAGACATCAACTGAAATGACTGAACAAAATGTTGATGATTCTGAGACCTATTTTTCTGACCCAGTCTCTGCTGACCTCCAATCTCACATCTCCATCTGCCTTTCTGACATCTTAAATTGGATGTCTGCTAGATATCTTAAGCTCAGTATGTCCAAAAGAGAACTCATTATCTATCCACAGAAATATAGCAATATGTGTGTATGCACATGTGTGTGTATGTATATATCTATCTAGGTATATCACTTCCCACCTTCAACCTTACCCATTACTATAGAGGGCAACATTATCTTCTTTGTCCCTTAGGCTCACAACCTAGGAGTCACCCTGGATGCCTCACTGTATTTCAATCTTCCCATATCCAAGCTGTTGCCAATGCCTGCTGGTTTCACCTTTGTAACTGCTCTGCCCCCTTCTCTTCTCTGACACTGCCACCCTTCTGGGGCACAGCCTTATCACCTCACACCTGGACTATTGCGACAGTCTGCAGGTGGGTCTGCCTGCCTCAACTCTCTCCCCACTCCAATCCATTCAGCCACTAAAGTGATTTTCCTAACTCACAGGTCCCATCATGTCACCCTCCCCTACTAAATAAACATCCAGTGGCTTCTTACTTGCCTCTAGGATCAAATACAAAATGCTCGGTTTGTCATTTGGAGGAGGATGTCCTTTATAACCTAGCTCCCTCCTAAATTTCTAGTCTTGTACTTTACTCCCTGACTCATGCTCTTCAATGAACTAACTCTGGGATAAGCCACCACCAAGTTACTGCATCTCTTTGGGCCTTTCCTCTTGCTGTCCCTCCTCTGCTCCAACTATAGACCTCCCTGGCTTCCTTTAAGTCTTACCATCTGCAGATAGCCTTCCTTACCGCTCTCTAAATTCCAGTGCTTTCCCTCTTCTCAATATTTCCTATATATATAGCTTGCTTTGTAGAAATTTTTTGAATGTTGTCTTCCTCATGAGAGCGTGAGCTCTTTAAGAGCAGAGACTGGGTTGTTATTGTTTTTTTGGCCTCTTTTTAATTCCCAGAACTTAGCACAGTGCCTGGCACTTCCAGTGCACCACCTTGCTGCTCTGCTTGGCACATTGTAGGTACTTAATAAATGTTTATTCATTGACTAATAATCAGTAGAATGGTAGGAGAGGACTGAGTTCAGAACAACAATTCATATGTCAATGAGTCTATTGAAAGAAAATAAAAATTACTAGATATACTTGTTATCAAAGTATCCCATCTGGGACAGAGATGGTCCTTCTATAGTTACAGGTTGTCACTAGATGGAAAAGTGAGTCTTCCGAAGGAATTAAGCATATAAGCTGTCTGTTGTCAAATCTCAAATATTACAAACCCCCAAATCTGAAAAGATGCCATATTTAATTTTTAGCCCCCCCCTTTCATAAGAAGTAAAACCTAGTGGGGGCAGGGATCTATCTTTGTGCTTGACCTTGACAGAAAACTTTTAAGAGTCAATCTTTTATTTTCAATTTCAAAAATGATATTGCTGACAGTGGTGACTGTATGTGGCTGTTAAGACCGATGCATGGACACCCTGTGCTGTGCACCTGGAAGGTTATTATGGATTTAAGGTCATACTGTTCCCTGAAGTGTCTGTTCCTATTGCCAGCCAGAGCTCTCAATGCTGGATTAAAATAAAGCATATACTAGCACTAAGTGGAGCAAAGAGAGGAACATGAGAAAGGGGAGCGAAGAATACAAAGGATGAATATGGAGGGGCTAAGAATTCTAACTTGACCCTTCTTCTCCCTTCCCTGCCCCCTTTTCCCAACTCAACAGAGCTTGACAACTTGCTGCTAGCAAAATCTGTTGCAACAATTGTGATGGGAGAGGGAATTTGTATAGGGAAAAGGATGCTGAATTGGGATCCAGATTAGCTGGGTTCAAGTTCTTGGGTAAATCAGGAATGGGTCCTAATATCTTCATCTGTAAAAAAGGGTTTAGATGAGGTGATCTCTAACATTTTTTTTTTTTAGCTCTAGGTTTTAAGACTCTAATATACTAGATTTTTCCAGTTACTTTTCACTTGACTGCCAGACTAAACCATGTGATGATTTGTCAGGCTTTGAGTTAATCGGAAGAAAGGCACAATGTAGATCCAGGTATCACTAAAAGTGGCCACACCCATTTACAAATAAACTGAAATGAAGTCAAATGGAACTCAGTTTTTTTTTCTTTTTTTAAAGAATGGAAAATTCCCATGAAACCAGCCTCCTGAAAGAGTTGTTCCTGAATATAGGGGTGGGGAAAAGGATAGAGAAGAGAAGTCCTTTTCCCTGGTTTCAGGTGCCCTACCCTCTCCCTTCCCTAAACAGCCAGAGCTTTGGCGATAACAGCCTCATCCGCCCATTTTGTATAGATGCCAGAGGCGGGAAGCCATTTCAGTACAATGCTCCCTCTTCAGAGATGGTTTTCTTGGCCCAAATGCCCACGGCAAGAATTAGAGCTTCTTGGAACTTGGGATAAATCAGGGAATTTGGTGAAGGGGCGTCAAGTTCCTTTTTATCTTCCCAGAACCCCTGCTATACATGCTGGCACTGGAAAGTTGTTCTTTTCAAAAAGGCAGGGCACTGCCTCAGAGCCTCACAAGTTCTAACGCATGAAATGTGGCTACATGATTCAGTAATTACAGAGACAGTGAAGAGGTATAGGGTGGCCTGGCACTAAGGAAGCAGGGAGAGGAAGGAGAAGGGAGACAGAACAAAGGTTGCATGTACCTTTATGGAAAGAGACATGTTTATGGTTCAAACTTTCACAACTCCACAAGAACTGTTCCCACCCCATCACAGACTCTGCTTGCTCCTCCTACTTCTACTCTCCCCCCTTAAAAGAAAAAAAAAAGAAGTTTAGTTTTAAAAGCATAAGAAGCTTCTGTGTGTGGGTGAGGAAAAGGACTATCCAAACAGAACAGGTCTAAGCTCAGGACCAACAGACAGCCACCCTCTGCCCCCACCCCACTGCCAGCCAGCAGCCTGGCACAGACAAGTCTGAAGCAGCGGCAAGGCTCAGTAATGAGTCCACAGTTAAGAATTATGTTCTAGAGGTCAAATTTAAGTGACCACAAACAGCCCACTGGATTTAGAACTGGAAGGGGGCCTTAAAGAGAATATGTCATTCAATCCCCTTATCTTACAAGGGACTAAAGCCCAGAGTAGTGAAGTGATGTAGCTAGTGCTCAACAGCTCTGCGTGGGGCTCAATCTTTGAACCCTAAATCTACTGCTTTTTCTACCGTATCACATACAGTGAAACCAAGACCTGCAAAACCTGGCATAATCTTCATAATCTTCTCAGCTTCCCAATAAGCTGTTAAGGCTGATTTACTGCACAATTTGTGCTTACTTTCTGCCTTTAGGTTTCTGCTTCAAGTTGGCAGAGGGGTTGGATCAGCCTTGGTAAAGAGGGCAGTGAGGTGGGGATTCTGTGCCTCTGGAACGCACCCTAGAGGTCACTTAGTCCAAGCCCCTTATTTTGGAAAGGAGAAAATTAATGACTTGTATGCGGTCACACATCTGGTGCCAGTTATGAGAACCTTGATACCAGGCAAGAGACTTACATTAAGCCCTTGTCTGTGCATGGCACTGAGCTCTTTCCACTTATTACATAGGGCTTCCTGGTAATGGGGTGTTTGCTTTGCCCTATTCTCCACCCTATCTCCTCTAAAGGTCTCATTCAGAGTAGTATCACAGGTAAGACACTGGGGGAGGTGGAGAAGAACAGGGTAGATAGGAGAGGTTGATTTTTCTCAACTGTAACTACCAGGGACCTAGTAATCCCTTATACATTCCTATTAAATATGCCCAAAGAGGGCCAAACAGCACACATGAGTGAAGATAGCACATATTCCATATAAGAACACCACCCCATAGATTATACTTTGTCCTGCATGCAGTGGACCAACGCTTATTTTGGAAAGGGTTGGTAGGTGGGGAGAGACTAAAGGAAAAGGAAAAACTATCATCAAACTGGGTGGTTTGAACAATTCAGGCAGTAAGAGAGCAGATTGTTGGTGTGGTTGCTGGCTTCCCAAGAAGTTACAGCCCAGATTAGATGTCAGAAAACCAAGGGCAAGAATATGTTTTAGTTGGGTATCCCTTGGCCAAAGATGCCCAATTCAAAACAATCACATTTCTTAAGCACCTACTATATAGAAGCTATTGTGGGAATACACAGACAAAAACCAAAAAAGGAGTTTTTGAGGCACTTTCTAGTTCACTCAGCAATACAGGATGCATCTGAAGCAAAATTGTTTTAAGATAACTGAGCATAGAGTAGTTTAAGTGGGAAATAAAAGGAAGCCTGGAAGATCGAGCCAGCCTCTCAGCTTGAAAAGACCTAGTCCAAGTCCTGCTTCCAACGAATACCAGCTGTATGAACCTGGGAAAGTCACTTAATCCCTCAGGGTCCCAGGCAAGATTAAATTGCAAAGCATGTGGCTAATGACTTAAAATGGGAGAGTTTCTGAACTGGGATTCTCCAATGTAAGTGAAGATACAGATTGGGTGTAAATGAAAAAAAAAAGGCTGGATGAGGGACCTGTAGTTTTTTAGTTCATCTAGTTTTGTCCCCAAATCCCCAACAAACTCTTTATTCCAACATCTGCTCCAAAGTACCTGTATGTTGAAATTCTTGATACACAGATGGGCAGCAAATTGAGGGCATATCAAGAAGCTGCTAGGGTTCCTGGTCCCTTTCCTTTCCCAACACTTCCTCTCCCCTGTACCAAGAGGCTAAGAAACATGGCTATTTGCTGGTTTTTGAAGCTCCCTCAGATCAGCACCTTTCAGAAAATGGGGTTATAATGTCATGATAAAATAGAAAATGCTGAATCAGAAAAACCTGGTTCTGCCACTAACTAGCCCATTATCTTGGATGTCATTTTCTTCATCTGTGAATGAGGGATACTACTCATCACCACCTTGGGTTGTTGTGGGGATCAAATATTAGAGTGGATGTAAAGATACTTGGTATTTGTAAAACACCACACACATACATACGAGCATATATATATGTATGTGTGTTTACATTAATACTAGTGCCCCACTACTATTTCAGTATTTGGAGGATTGACACAAATTACTGCCCCCCCCCCCTTACCTCTCCTGCCTACTGAGTAAAAAGACAGTTGAACTGAATCAGAAGACATGACTACTCATTAGTGGCAGAGCCTGGATTAGAAATTTCTCCACATCTCCAGTCATATAACTTATTGCCAACTCTTCATTTCCTCACTTTTTATAAAATGGAGTTTGGTTAAATGATCTTTAAAAGGTTAATGTCTTAGTACTCTCTCTCACCTTCTAGTAACTGAGTAGGCACACAGACCAGGGTCTGTCAAAGTACCTTCCTAGGAAGAAGAAAATAAGAGCCAACAGCAAGAAGAACCAGCAGTACAAGGGGCTTCGAGCTGCTGGGAAGGAGACCCATTAGGATCTGAATATGCCCCAGCAGAGGCCCTTCACCACACAGGCGGGTGTCTAGAGACCAGTTCATGATTTACAGATGGCTAGGGTGTGGTGTGGAGGAAGCACAACATTTAGGAAAACCTTAAGTCATAAATTTGCTTTCCTCTGAAAGCTGAGTAGGGTGGGGACAGATTGACTCTTTCAAGACACTTCATGCTATTCCATACCAGAAGCTACTTGCCTCTTAAGTATTAAAAAGGAGGGAGATAAGCAGGATGACAGGTGGCAGTATACAGGAGGAAAGAGCTGATCAGCAAAAAGGGTTCATCAAGCATCCCCCAGTAGTGTGAGAAGGAAGGAGAGGCAAAGCTACAGGTAGTGATGGGCAGGTAGCTTTCTCTGCAGCTGTTTAGTGCCCTGTAACCAGCTTGGGAAGATTTTTCAAGGATTATGAGAGACCCGGCAATATGCCCCTCCGCCCATGCCTTCCCCTAGCCTTGGGCTAGAGATGGGCAATAATTCCCCCAATCTGAAAGAATGACTTTGGAATTAGAGGGCTTGGGCTGGTTACACTGTGTGACCTTGGGCAAAAAATGTTCATCTTTTTGTGTCTCAGATTCCTATCTCTAAAATGAAGGGGTAGGATTAGATGATTTCTAAGGTTCTTTCCAGTCTATGATCCTCTAGGTGAAAAAAGGGATTCTGAGTATCAAGAAGGTAGCAAAGAGAGATTTTCCCCAAATTGTCTCAAATTCTTAATTCCAGGGAATAGGCTGAGGTGCAGTACCTTTCACCACTTCCCATTCACTCACCCACCAGCTACCCCCCTCAGCCGGGACAGTAGTCTTCAGCCACATTTTTATCTAAAACGGAACTGAATTTCTCCCAAGTCTCTTTCTGAAATAGCATTGTGCAGAGAACTGGGACACTAGTCTTAGTCCTTGTTTCTGACCCACCTTAAATAGGGGTTGGGAGAACAGAATGGGGGTCAGTTACTCTTTTCTCCAAAGCTCAATTTTATTATGTTTATGCTTTAAAAGTTATGCTTAAAAGGTGGGGCAACAGGAATGGGGAGGGCCCTAGTCCTTGGTTGAGCTCAGGGAGGTGGTTTAAGGTCTCTCTAGGTAAAAAGGGTTGCTTGTTGCCACCTAGGCCTGGGGGAAGAGGTGAGGCATTTTTCTCCTTAGGCAAGAGGGCACCTGATCCCTTATAACCACGCATGCTCCTAAGTGAAGAGAAGCCCAGTACTCAATTGGGAAACCAGGACAGATAGGGATCTCATAGTTCCTCCTGCCCCCGCCCCCAGCATTTCCCTAGTTAAGATACTTATCAACTTTTAAGAAAAAAAAAAAAAGGGAAAGAAAAAGCAAGACAGGTTAGACTTTCAGGCAGGGTTTGAAAGAAACTCCGACTTTCTCACGGATACTAGAGTACCCGGTAAAGGTGAGGCATAGGGCCGGAAGGGACAAAGGTTCTTCACGGAGACTTATACGAATGCCTGGTAAAGGGGGAAAAGCACTAGAAAAACACTTTTAAATCAGGCAGGACAAAGGAGGGTAGTGTCCCTATCTCCTTCCTAGTCCTCCGTGAGGGGTAAAAAATGAGAAAAAATTTTTTTTAGCAGCCTCACCCCCTTTCCAAGAACTTTCCTTCAGGTTTCGCCCCCTCAAAACATCAACTCCATCCTTAAATCCTACATTCTAGACCTACTCTACACCACCTAGAAAAGCCCCAAAACCTTCTCCAGCGCTAGTAGACTCGGGACAGGGTGGGGACTAGGTGGGGCCAGGGAGGAGACTCTTGGGTGGTGGAAAAACAAGCCCCGGCCGATCCTCACTCCAGGCGTGCAAGAGGAGGGGAAAGGTGCCCTGGAACCCACATCCCTATACCCACATCCAATTAGAGATCCATCCGGACCGTAAACATCCCGTCAGTCCCAAGTCCTGGCAAGTGCCCAAAGGAATCCTCGGTGACCCTTGCCTCCACCTCCCACCCAGTCTCCTTAGTGCACGGTGGAAAGAAACTCCTCCTCCCACTCCCTTCTGGTCCTGCAATAGCTTGTCCCGACCCGTGCAATCGCACGCCACCCGGAGGAGATGCCAGCTGGCGACAAGGACAGACACTCTTTCCTGAGTCCTACCAGTCTTCCCCATCCCGTCCCTGCCATCTTCCCTGGCATCCGACCCCGCACCAAGCAGCCCCGGCTGCCAGCTCTCTCTGCTCCGCGCAGGATGAGGGAGCAGGTGAAGAGTAGGGTGGGGAGTGGGGGATAGGGTGCAGGGTCCGGGGGTGCAAGGCTTTTGCCTCTGCTCACTCACCCAAAAGATGAAGTTAAATCCAAACAGCAGATATTTAATGCACTTGGTACCTCCTTTGACCGGCATGGTGGAGACTAGGCTGAGCTTGGCTTGGGCTCTCAGTGAGGAAAGCCGGGCGCACACAAGGACCGGATGGAACCCAACAAGTAACTAAACTAAGGTAGGAGCGGGTTCTGGGTGGCCTTAGGGTTGCACTTTTAAAAAGTGCCACTCCTTAAGGCACTTCGCTTGGGTTCTGTGCGCATGTGCGAAGAAATTCCGTTCCCCCGCCCCCGCAGACCCCTCCCCCTTTTTCCAGCACCTGCCCCGCCTCCGCCCTCCTGACTCGCCCCACCCAAGTTCTGGGGGTTGTGTCCAGTCTAAGAGGTGGCCGATGTGCATGCTGCTTCCACCGCAGGCGTCACTGACCCCGCCACTGCCAAGGTGCAGCTGCATGTCCAGGAGACTCTTCCTGCCATCCTCAAGAACGCGACGGTGAACTGACACCTTCCATACTGCCTGTCTTTGCGGACGGCTCCATCGAGCCCCTCACACCTTTCCGGAGACCCTATGGGCACGCCCACTGAGTCCTCTTATTGACTCCGGACTTGTCTCGCTGAGTTCTTCTTACTAAGAGCATTTGGAGACCTTCTTTGCTTCTTAAAACCTTGCATTTGGAGCTAGAGGGGAGTACAGAACTCTTCTAATCCAAATCTAATCACCTAATTTTACAGATGAGGAAAATTGAAGCCGTAAGAAGTGATATACTGAACATCTCCCACACAGTAAGGAGCACAGCTGAGGCACCAAATCTTTCCAGTTTTCCTTCATCCGTAGTTTAATGGACTTCATTTTAAAAGGAATTTCCAACTTCTCTCATTCCCCGGACCTTGCATCCAATCAAGTGATCCATTCATTTAGCAAAGTAATCAAACTTGTCAGAGGAGAAGAACTTAGAAAATGACCCATTCTCTCTTTGCTGCGATAGGAGAATATGGGTGTGAAATGGTGCACGTACTGTCTGAGTCATCTGATGTGTTGGTTGGTGTTGCTGAACTGCTTGTTTTCCTTAAATATGTTTTTGTTACAGGGGCTTATAGTCACTGTCTGTAGTAATTGTATCCAGAAGTTTAACCAATATGAATTAATTGCTACTACAAGGAGACAAAAAGAGTCCAGAAAGAGCCCAGAAGTAAACAACTGACTGGTTTGCTGAGAGGAGAGAGACAGCTGCCAAAAGAAACATAGGGTTAAAATAGAAACCCGTTTTTAAAAAAGGATGATTGAAGGTTATGAGCACTATTGTTTCATAAAGCAAAAAGAATAGTGGAGGGTGAAACCAGTTTAAATGAAGCTTGGCAACTTATCCAACTAAGCAAAGTCAATCTGAGGACATTCAGAGATGAAAATGGAAGGACTTCTAACAGAGGGAAAATGGGAAAGATTTACAAAAATCATGGAAACAAACTTTTCCTGATTAAGGATTAAAGTAGCACCATGCTTAAGCCCTAACCTCACAGTCCTAGATTTGCTCATAGGGGAGGTAGAAATGACACTAGGTTGCTTGCTGTTAATCCTGAAGACCATGACATCAGGGAGGTGATGCCAAGACATGCAAGTGAATTGAATTTAAGTGAGGGAGGGCTGTGCAAAGTCACCAGTCCCACTTTCTTTTCAGGACCTCTCTGGTTCCAGTGGTCAGATATGGATCAGGGCAACTGGAGATGGCCCAGGATGCAGTGGGGGTCATTGGCCCTTTCAAGCTAAGGTCTTTACAAGTCTCAGTTTGACTGAAGCAGTGTCCATTCAGGGATGAAGGCTTAAAAAATGAGGCAAAAGGGGCTACTAGGTGGCGCAGTGAATAGAGCACCAGCCCTGGAGTCAGGAGTACCTGAGTTCAAATCAGACCTCAGACACTTAACACTAGCCATGTGACTGTAGGCAAGTCACTTAACCCCAATCGATCATCCTGCCTTCTCCCCTCCAAAAAGCAAATAAAAAAAAGAGGCAAAGAATGGCCTCTTAAAAAAAAAATCTGGGAGGGGAAAACTCTCAGGATTTCTGGTCAAAAAGAAACAATTGTTATTTGTGTTCATTCTGAGCCAATCAGGGCTCAAACAGTGACCAAGTAGGGCCTGATCTGGGACTAAAGTGATTTGCAGTTAAGGCTGATTTTAGGGAAAAAAACCCAACCAAAACAAAGGTTTCAGAAATGACACTAAGGAGAACCAAGGAAAATTGTTGGATTCAACTGAAGTATTTGTAGAAGAGATTCAAACCAGGGTAATGCAACTATAAGGAAGTTGAGAGAGTAATATAAATAAAAAGTATCTGGAAGAAAAGATGTCAAAGGTGTGGAAAAGATCTTGAACTTCATTAATACTGAAAAGGGTGAGAAAATATTTATAATTATTGATGTGTGTGTGCATGCATTCTCTCCTATTTCTATAAAAAAATCTTTAAAAGCCTTCTATATATGAATTGAAGGCATCCTCTATGAGAGTTATAGTAGAGACAAAACAGGTATTCTAGAAATAATACTCAACCATCAACCAAATCTTTACCATTTCATAATTAAACTGGAAGATATAAGAGTTTAGGATCTAATTGTACAATTATTTGTTGAGAAGAATAAAAAGCATTTTATTTGGTAGAACAAAATGATGACTTACAGACTTTTGCAACAGAATATCTCCCTTTCATACATCAAGATTAGTCAACATTCTTTGAAAGTTATAGCAATAGAAATAATATTATTCAATGATCCTCTGATAATAAGTATCAGGTGAGGCGTGAAACTGGAAGAGGTGTTTGCTAAATAGATAAATCATTGGGAAGAGGAGAGACCCATCATAGAGTCAAGGTCTAGAGAGATTCTCTGTGGTTGCTGAGGTCTTAAATAAGCATTCCTATTAGGGTGTATAACACCATGCACCAGCAGATTCCCAAAAGAATGCTACGGTGGACAGCTTTTAAGGTTCAGATTACACAGTAATAGTGAACACTCTGTTTATTCCATTACAAAGCAATCAATTCACAATTTATCAATCTTCTACTCATGGGGCAACCATTAACTTAATCAGTCACTAATTTAGATTCACAATTTTTAAATATCATTAATCACTAGTACAGTCATTAGAAAATCACACAAACCCTCCACCCCTTGGTGTCCAGCAAACCTCAGTTTCCTCCAAGGGGAGGCCTTTTCTTCATCTTGACTCTGGGTTGTTTCTCTGATTCCCTGGATGCCCTTCCATGGTTCCAGTTCCCTCCTGATTCCACCAAACAGTCACCTGGATTCAGAAGCAGACAGCTCCCAGGTCCTCATCCAGTCCTCAGGGGTAGACAGCTCCCAGGTCCTTGTCCAGTCCTCAAGGGCATTCACTGGCACACACTGAAGTTCACAGGGTCCAGCACATCTAAAACCCTTCACAATTTCTCTTGCCTGGAACTCAAGGATCATTCAGGCCATGAACAAATAAAGTCTTATCCTGGTCATGCTTCTTCAGTCTTCCAGCAGTTCAGCTGGCCCTAGAACCCAGACAGAATATTAGTCTTCTCGGTGGCCTTCACCAGATTCTGGTCTCAGGAAAACTCCATCTCCCTTCTCAGTCAGTTACATATGCTGGGAGAAAAACTCTCTCTCAAGAAAACTCCAACTCACTTCTTCAGTCCAACAACCCAACTCCCAGATGCTGAGACAATCCTGCTTCCTCCAACAGGAAAATTCCAATTCTGTCTCTCTGTCTCTGGAATTCTTCTTTATATAAACACACTGGCCTCCTCTCTCAGCCAATCTCCTTCTGCCACATCATCGGGGAGTTCACACCTTCTCAACAGTGGACAGGGCTCACACCTTCTCTACTTAGACCTAAGTTACTAAGTGCTAAGTACCTGCTAAACTGATTGCTGTTACAGGTTAGAATCTACCAAGTAGACATTCTCCTAACTCACCAATGAGTTTGACGCCTGACAGATACCCTTAATCTGGTTTAGCCTGTATCCTGAGTAGATTTTACTGGGGTGTGGCCCCTGCATATACTACAGTTTCTAGGAGCCACTGGTGAGGCTTGGATGACAGGTAGATACCAAAGGTAGATGAGCAGAACTGAAAAGCAAGCCATCACACAGGAGGTGCTGGTCTGTCTATATACACGGGAAAGACCAAGAGGATGAAGAATGTCTGTTGCCCAGATTATAACATAAATTTGGGTACGTGTTCAATAGAGTTTGTCCAACAAGGAAGCAACGACCGTTATTTTTTCAACGTTGGCATTTAATGGACATTGCTGTGTAGAATTATTTTTTGGATCACCACTCTCTCCATAGAACTAAAGCTGAGTAACACACGTGGTGATGGAGGGTGCAAGATGGTGTGAATTAGCAGGCTGCAGCTGTAAACATGGACCTCTGAAGAACAGGAGTAAAGGATATCATCAAGAAAGTATGTGACAGAAAGAGAAGATGAATTAGTCACATGACAGATGTGAAGGATGACAGGTGGACTGCCAGAGTGCTCCACTAGTACCCTTGGGATGTCAGGAGAAAGAAGGGTTCTAGCATGTTGGGCAGATTCCATGTGTTGAATTTTTGGAAGAGTATGGACAAGAGCGGTCCAGGATGGGCAGGCATAGATGATTGCCATCTATATCACTGGAAAACACTCCTAAATTGAAGAGATAATATTCATTTGAATATTGAGTGTCATATAGTCCTATTGTTGTACTTGAAGGAGACCAATGACAACGGGAGGGTGATGTCTTAACTTGCTGTGAGTTGGATATGAATGGTGCAGAGCTGCACAAAGTTGTCAGTTTCACTCTTTCTTCTGGAGTCATTGAAATCCAGTGGCAAGACAAAAGTCAAGAATTGCTCTGGATGCAGTGGGTGACCTTGGCCTTTCTAAATTAAGGTCTTTCCTAGGTCTCAGTTTGTCTGAGGCCACATCCATTCAATAACTGAGGGCTGGATAAGCATAGACACAAAAGATGGCTTAATTTACCACCACTCTTTGTGATATCTTTTATCAGTCTGGGAGGGGGAGACCCTCCAAGTTTCTGACCTGAACAGAAAACAATTGCCACTTATGCTCATTCTATCTAAGCCATCAAAAACCTAAACAATAACTTGGGTTGAGGGCTATTATTGGCTATTCAATGAAAGCCAGAGTGATTTGGGTTTTAAGGTGCAGTCAAGTAGTTCCATTTAAAACATAATGGCTTTTAAAACCTGGAGGCTTTTTAAAACCTGTCTTTTCAGAGCTATATTTCAAGAAATTAAAAATGAAAACCACAGGCTACAAAAGTAAATAGTCCCAGCTTCTTGGGAAAAAAAAACACTTAATACAAATAAATAAATGAAGAAGAAGAAGAAATAAGAGCAATCCCCAACTCTTGCTCAAATTGGCAGCTTTAACACAGTATTTGCTTGGGAAGTCATCTTTGTGCAGAGACTTCATGAGGAGTCCTTGTTTTTTGTCCTTCTTAAAGACATCTCCAGGTCCCATTTGTACCTGAATAAGGATTCTTTTTGTAATATAAAGTGTCCCAAAAGTTTTTGTGCAGTTTTTTTCTTTACTTTTGTAATACATTTTGTTTTCTTGTTTACATCATTCATTTTCATGAGATTTTCTCTAGATTTCTCTAACTTTCTGGTAGGGCAGGGAGGGTCTCCCTACCCCAGCCCCTGTATATCTTAATTCCTAGTTGCAGGTGTTGCAGAGCTTTAAATTCTAGATTCTTTTGGTTCCTCCCTTGTCACCCACCTTCGCTGGGCAGACAACCAATTCAAAACAGGCTGTGTAGGTGTGATTATACAGGACATCTTCATAGTGGA
>CM053597.1:152456270-152474322 GCA_028646575.1 Pseudocheirus occidentalis
CTCCACTCTAATTCTGAAGGAATTATTCTCTTCAGAATGCTTTTGAGATTCTTTTTCCATCTGGCAAATTCGACTTTTTAAGGCATTCTTCTCCTCATTGGCTTTCTGGTCCTCTTTTGCCATTTGAGTTAATCTATTTTTTAATGTGTTGTTTTCTTCAGTCTCTCTTTTCATGATTTTATCGCATCGTTCTCATTTCTCTTCCCAATTTTTCCTCCACTTCTCTTATTTGTTTTTCAAAATCCTTTTTCAGTTGATCTGTAGCTTCTAGGAATTCTTCAAGTGTCTTGTAAGCATTTGGTGTGGGAATTCTGACTGTATTGGCTTCCTCCCGTTCCATGCTTTGATCCTTTTCGTCCACACAAAAGGATTCTAGAGTTTTATTGCTGTTCTTATTTTGCTTCCTTTTCCTCATGTTGGCCAGTCAACTCATTGGTTGGTTGTTTGTTTTTTTTTTTTAGCTTTGTGAAACTCTGCTTCCAGGGGGGAAAGCTCTGTTCCAAATCGCTGGGGTTTTTGCAGCTGCCAGAGTTATTAGGGGTGTGTTGCAGCTCCCCCCAGCTTTGGCTTGCTGAAAGAGCTCCCCAGGACCAATACCCAAGACCATGATCCAGATCCAGGCCATTCAATGCAAGAGCACTTGGCCTGATCAGTTGACTCAGCCCCACTTCGGGGTGTGCAGGCCAGGGGCTCTGAAGCAGCCCAGTGGGGGCAGCCACCAGTTACAGCAGTTCCTGCCCTTCCCCCACTGTTTCCTTGCCCTAGGGGTAGATTGGCCAAACTGCTTTTCCTCCCCCAAATTTAGCTTGAAAGCTTCACTCACTTTCACTGACCTCTAATCCTGGCTTAGTAGATGTGAAGATTGCTTGAGGTGCAGTAGATCTTCTCTAAAGTAGACTCATGCTGCAGCTTGGGAGGCTCAGCCCTGGGGCCTGGCCACAGCTCCGGTTTTGGGCTGGGCTCGGGCTCCTGGCCTTCGGCAATGAGCCCCTCCGGCCAAGCTGCCTTTCTCTAATCCCTATTTTTCATGCTTTGGTAGATGTGGAGTTGCTGGAGGCGCTGTGGATCTTCTCTCTTGTAGACTGGCTGCGCCTAGGCTCGGCTCCTCCCGATTTCGGTTTCTGGCTGGGCTGGCCTTGGCTCCCGTCCTGCTGCGATAATCCCCTGCTGCCGAGCTGCCTTCAGCAAGAGATGTGTTTTCTGTATTTTTGTGTGTTTGAGAGTCCTAGAATTTATCTAGAGTCATATTTTATGGGTGTTTAGGGTGGCTGTGTGGGAGCTGCAGAACCTTGCTGCTTCTACACTACCATCTTGGCTCTGCCCCTGGAATTAGTGCAGTTTTTAAAAGTGGTTATCCAATCTTTGCTTCAATACTCTAAGGTTATCTACAGTTTCTCAAAGTAGTATATTACTCTCTTGGGTTGCTCTAATTGTTAGGGAGATTTTCCTTATGTGAAAACCCCTTACACCTATGAGCAACAGTGTATCTCCCCAAAAGGCCATAATACTGGGATCATAAAGACTGGGTTAATCTTTGGGGAACCTGTGCACCATTCCCTGCCCCTGCTCCTGCCCCTGCCCCTCTTCTGTTTTTAATCATTGTCTCTGACTTCATGTATCTTGATTCCAGAGTAGAATTCTGGGGACAATTTCTTGAACAGTGTTTAAGTTTGGCTTGTGTGTAGGGTCTCCTCAAAAGGATATAAAGGGGGTGCACTGTCCAGTGAGGACTCATACCTTACAGCATGTGAAATAGACTCTACTTGGTAGCAGTCCATATGGAGGCTTGTTAAATTTGCTTTGGGAAATGCAGTATGGAGGGCAGGCTTCCTACATCACTTCAGAGCAGGTACAGGAATCCTTTGTTTCTTGTCACCTTAATGATGGTGATAAAAAGTCTATGGCTACTGGCTCATCACTTCTCTGGTGGCAAATGAAGTAAGAACTAGGGGAAGCCATTTGTCTCTGAACTCATACCATCCTTCTCTCTCTCTCTCTCTCTCTCTCTCTCTCTCTCTCTCTCTCTCTCTCTCCTTATTTCTTTCTGTTTATTCTTTACTGATCTTAGGTAAATGAGTGTCAGAGACAGAGCAGACCAGATTATGACTTTATCTCCCCAGGGAGAATGGAATCAAGGTTAAAGTTATTTTTACAAGACATTCCCTAATTACCCCATAGCAAGTTCACTTCTCAGGGTTGCATCCCTGGTGGAAGAGTCACTCTTTTGCTTACAATGCGCAATATTTTGGCTGTGCTGGGTCAAGCAGTTCAGTGCTCTGTGGAGGACTTGGCTAGTGCTGCTACCAGCTCCAGTTGCTAAAGGGACCTTTGATGCTTCTTCTGACCTTTCAAACCTCATAAAATTGTAGGCTGATCTATCTTATTTCTGACACTTTTTCACCTAAGATCATAAAAGAATAAACACAAAAAAAGAAAAAACAGAGGTGTATTGTACTCATGGCCATACCGTAGCCATGTAGGAGAGACCCTGAGAGCCTGAGGCCCCTCTTTCTCACATGAAGTTAGTTCCACAGCAGTTATTGCTCAATAGGGAAGAGAGAGAAAATCCATTCATTCAGACCTTTTATATGCGAAACTACTTCTGATTAAGCATCCAATTATAAGGCTTTTTATAACCATGCAATAAGCAAAAAAAAAAAAAAGAGCAGAAGATATCAGTGCATGCTCTGAATCAGGGAGGGAAAGGACTCCTCATCATGCATTTCTAGAAGTAGACTCACTAAGCCTCCTAGGTACCTAAGTACCTAGGCTGGTACTAGGAAGAATATATTGCTTTATGGACTTGGTCTGCATTGTCCCCTCTATTACAAGGGATTAACAAGAGTACCTTCCAAAAAGGTATTCAATGTACAAAGTTGATCATTATAGTTTTTTCTACCACAAAAGAAATAGGTGCTCATTGACAAATAATTATCATACAGTAACTTGTTATACATTATACTCCCAGAAGGTTGATATTTAACATTAAACATGAAATTATTTATGGAACTGCTGAACAGTCATAATATCTCGAGTTGAATTATTGGTTCTCTCTTATATTAATGACCAATTTTTAGTATTGGGGGGATTTAAGAGTTTTCCTCTTCCCATTTCCTCCTTCTCTACTAGGTCAAATAAGCCCCTGAAGAATAGGGCTAATAATGAGATTGGATTTTGGCATTCTCCGCAGCCTTGTTTAGTTCCCAACTAGAGAAGATTAATTTTGATTAAAGAATAAAAAGAATTTAATCTGGGTGAATTATATTCTACTTGGTTTTGGGGTGGTGGTGATGTAGGTCATTTATCTAAATTGCCCAAGACTGGGGGTGGTCTGGGAGTGACATAATCAAAATCATGTCCTCTCTCATTATAATATTCAGTCTTCTCTTAATTTTGTTTTGTTTTGTTTTGTTTTTTGCTTTTTGGAGGGCAGGTTGGGGTTAAGCGACTTGCCCAAGGTCACACGGCTAGTTTTTTGTGTTAAATGTCTGAGGCCGGATTTGAACTCAGGTACTCCTGACTCCAGGGCCGGTGCTCTATTCACTGTGCCACCTAGCCGCCCCCTTCTCTTAATTTTTAACCAGAGTTTATTGCTGTATGTGATGAAGATCTACTCTTCTGAAGGCAAAAAAGTGTCAATAAGCCACCATGATCCATCTTTGGCTCATGAGACATGGCCAAATGACCAATCCTTTTATTAATTATTTGCTAGCCATAATTAATAACATGATTAATTACCCAGAAATTATGCCTCTTGAACTTTTTATATACCACAATCTTTACCTTGACTCTATGCAATCACTCTTCTGGCAAGCCAGGATACATAGATCTTGTTGCTAAGTAGTCAGCTCTTTTTGATATAGTCACACCAAGGTAGAAGTGGAGGGATGTGATGCACAGGGACCAGTTAGAAGCCTTGACTTTCACATGCCCTTTATAAAGAGGCCAAATATTTGTCTTGACAGAAACATCTAGGGCACAGATTTAGCACTCCATAACAAGTGTTGCACCCAAAGCTTCTGGCTTTACTGAAGACCTGTCCCCACACATGCTCCACCAGTGGGTCACTGTTACATCCAACATCAAGATTCAATCTACCTCTCTAAAACTTATTAGTTCTCAATTCTTCCTTCTGTGGCCCAAAAAGAATAAGTTCAATTCTTCTTCTATCTGATAGTCCTTCAAATACTTAAGGATAGCTATCATGTCTCCACTAGGTTTTCATTCTCTGCCTTGAAGGAGTTTACATTCTATTGGGGGATATAACATTCACAAATTAGTAAATATTTTGAGAGAAGAAAAAACACTATAATTGAAGGACTCAGGAAAGGTTTGAACAGGAGATGGCACCATATTTGAACCTTGAAAGAAGCTGAGTATTCCAAGAGGGTGATATTCCAGGAGATTTCTTCAAGAGGAGGAATGCATTCTAGGAGTGACCAAAAAAGGAGAAAATATCCAGTGTTTGCAAAAATACTTATAGCAGCTCTTTTTTCATGGTGTCAGAGAACTGGAAACTAAGGGGAGCCCATCAACTGAGGAAATACTGAAGAAGTTATTGTTAATGAATGTAACAGAATGCTATTGCACTGTAAGAAATGATGATTGGGATGGTTTCTGAGAAACCTGGGAGGATTTGTAGGAATTGATGTAGAAGGAAGTAAGCAGAACAATTGAAACAACAACAATGTTGTAAAGATAAGAAACTTTGAAAGACATCAATTAAATGACCAACCACAATTCTAGAAGATTTGTGATAAAAAATGATACATGCCTCCTGACAGAGAGGTGATAGACCCAGGCATAGATTGAGAAGGAAACTCTTTGGACAAGGCCAATGTAAAGATTTGTTTTTCTTGATTACATGTATTTGTTAAAAGGGTTTTTATGGGGAGGGGAAGGCAAGATTGAGAGAGAATTCCTTTTTTCTTAATTAAAAACAATTAAAAAATATAATCTGAGAAGCAGAATTTTTCTGTTACAAATGTAGACTAGATGGGCAGGAGATAGAGCACCAGGCCTAGAGTCAGAAAGACCTGAGTTCAAATTTCACCTCAGACATTTACTGACTGTGTGACCCTGGGCAAGTCACTTAACCTCTGTTTATCTTGGTTTCATAATAACACCTACCTCACAGGATTGTTGTGACAATGAAATGAGACAATAATTGTAAAGTGCACAACACAATGTCTGGCCTATAGTAAGTTCTATATGGATGTTAGCTATTATTAATGAACTCATGAGGAGATTTTTCACTTGGTTCAGAGAAAACTGTTGCCCAAAGACTCTGTATTATAAAACAATTGATGGTAGAAAAGCCCGAGTTAATCAATAGTGAAAGAAAGATGACAAAATTGTGCAGAAATCTTTGGTGCTCAGAGAATATTGAAGAGATCTGAAATAAAAATTAAAGATCTGAACCTGAGATAGAAAATCTTGAAAATGAGCTATCTTAGGAAAGAGGTAAAACGAAGGCTTGCTTTTAAAAGAAAAGAAACAAACCATCTTCTTGATACAAAAGACCTATTAAAATGAGTGGTGCAAACCCTGTGACATTGAAGCATCAAGTCAAGAAGGTGGAAGTCTAGCTCCTTCCCAGTCAGCAAAGAAAAGTGCTGAGAAAGCTATTGCTTGGAGTAAAGTAGACACTGCATTTAAGAAACCCAATAATTTTACCCAGGACTGAGGAGAGCTCCTGGTCAGACAAGTGGGTAGGGCTGAACTCAGAGAAATTGTCTTTCTTGTTGAGAACCTCAATTATAGAATACCCTAGATATGGAATTTTAAAATACTGGTAGTAAACTTATACCATTAACTCACTTGAATATGTAAGCTAATAAGTCAAAAGAGAATTAGAACTAATAAAAACATTATATAACTGATTTCCCTGACCCTCTACATGATAGCATTGCTGTGGAAACTAGAGACTCAAAACAGGTGCAATCGTAGAATTCACCAATTTGATGAATTCTCTTCAAACTTGACTTTAGAGCAGTGGTTCTCAACCTGTGGGTCGCGACGCCTTTGGGGGTTGCCTAAGACCATCAGAAATATGGGAAAACATATTTCCCATGGTCTTAGAAACCGAGACACCACTCCTCTATCCGTCTCCAGGCGGGTCTGCCCCGCCCACATAGAGATACACCCACATACAAGTATTAAAGGGTTGCGGCATTAGGAAGGTTGAGAGCCACTGCTTTAGAGGATTCTGGGAAGAGGAAGCCAGATTAGAAGAAGTTGTCTGTCCAGGATCAAGGAGGAGGAAGTGTGGTTAGCAAGATGAAGCTACATCAAATTTTTAGACTTCCTGCTGGCCCCTCCATGTTACTGCTGTAGCCCAAATGGTCAATACTGGTTTATGCTGTTTACCCTCTTTTAACTCAAGTCCCAAACCCAGTGAAATAAGACTCTTTCCATTTTGGTGTAGATCAGTGCCCTGCAAGGAACTGGGTGGAGTTGGTGAGAGCTGGAAAGATCCAGTGTCTTCAGAGCTCTTTAAACTTCCAGTCTCTTCAGTTACTTCTATATTCCAACTTTGAGAGAGAAGATGAATGAGTGCTGCTTCACTCAGGTTGCTGAAGGACAAAGTTTTTGGAAGATGAAAGCAGTAGTCTTCATCATGTTCCTAGCTTCCAACTGCTCCCCACTCCACCCCCACCTTGTTGTTTATGTCCAACATCTGATTATACACAAAGAAAATTCAATAGTTGCCAAATCCTTGTTTAGTGGGATCGATGCTGGTGAGAATAGAAATTTTGGAAGCCTTTTTGATCCCTTTAAAGAAAAGGCAGACTCATTTCTTATTGAGTGGGGTGCCAAGGCACAGAGTGGAGGAGTACCTGCCACTGACTCTGATTACATATGTAAGTCCACAGACAAGGGGAATGTACCCATCTTGTGAACCTAGGTAAGTATTTGAAAGTCTCCAATTAATATAAAGACATACATGTACATGCACATCCATATACACACACTTACACACACACGTGCATGCGCAGGCTCAATCTAAGATAAACCTTGAAAAGTGCAAGCTGAGCTAGGGCAGGGTGGAGGTGATAGTACTTCATAGAAGAATTAAGTTTGTTACTTATACCTCTTACCTTGGAAGGGGGCAGAGAGAGATAGCTTTTCTATACACTGTCCTCCTAAACATGGTTAATCAACTTCCTTATATGTGAAAATTTTATTTAGGAAAATTTATTTAGGAATAAATTTAAAAAATTATTTTTGGGGGGTGAGGCTGCTGTTCTGTGCTGTTGTTAGGATTTATGCTTTATTGTTAGTTTGAAAGGCTATTTCAATTCTCTCTTGTGGTTAGATTTTTGGTGATGGTTTTGAGTTTTGAGCTGAAGTGTCTGCAATGTATTGTCATATTGTAGGGATAGAAAGTTATAGAGACTTCCATTTATACTAGGAGTAGACTCAGATTATGAATAAAGATATTTATAAGACTAAATATATTATGAAAATATTGCAAAACAATATGGAAGACTTGGAGTGTTGCTGAATAATCCATGGTATCCTCAAAGTCTTAGTTTTTATGCTTTAATAACTTAACATTTCCCTAAGGCTCTTAGTAACACAAAGATAGGTGAGATAAGTAAGTAATCTGTGAATTACCTGACCCATCTGATCATTCAAACATTCCTGATGTACTGAAAATAGAGAAGAGTACCTGAGAAACAATTTCTAAGCCACCCTCTGAAGAGGAGGAACTACTTAGAAAAGTGGAATCTCTCCTGAACAAAGAAAGCTTTCCCACAGAGAAACTGAGAATCACATTCAAGTCTGAAAACATTTCCCATTTAGGTTAAAGCCAAAGCCAGACCTCCTGTAACAAAGAGCTAGTATAGGTCCAAATTACAGATCTTTTCAGGATAGGAAACATGACACCCAAGAGAACAATTATGGGAATCCTGTATTAGCCAAGTGTCAGATACACTACAGCATTAGTGGGCACTAGAGTCAGCAAAGAGATGAAGATTGATGGAAAGCTTACAGTAATGGCTGTTGGCTTTGTGAAAGGTTTAAAGGCCACACAGCGTGAAATAACAGGGAATGCATATTTACAAAACCTAGAGATACAATATGGTGGTGATCAGACATCACAATGGTCATATGATATGTTTATCAATTCTACCATTCAATGTACAGGAGAAAGATCTTTGAATTATGTTCATAGTGGATTCTCAATTATAGAGACTAATAGAGAGAGGTGCATTAGAAACTAAGAAAGAGTATAAAGTCAGATTGTAGCCCACGCAGTATTGATATACAACCCCAAGGTGTAGGTTAATGTTATTGGCTTTGAGTCATGGCCACAATTAGCCAAAGTGAGGCAGATACTAACAGAGATGTGGGATCTCAATACCACCTCAAAGAAGAGTTTAATTTTTACTTATTCAGGAATATATTTTTGTGTATAGACCACAGAAGCAAAGCAAGAGAGCCATACTGCAAATGAATATTCAAAGACAGGAGGGCTAAGGGAATAGGATTAGAGATGGATAAAACTGTTTCTCTTGGAAAGGTAGAGAGCCAAGGGAATGTAGGCTATAATGGCTTTATAAAAGGACACCTCAATCTAGACATGATCAGAGAAGCAGATCGATCTTCTGTCAACAATTATGGATTAGATGGTAGGAAGTTGCCCCAGATCCTCCAAACAGTGACAAAGACCTCATCATTTATTGTTTATGAGTTTATTTCACTTGAATTTGTAGGGTCCCATTAAGGGGTGATGTAAAAGTTGAGAATGTGGACTGCACTGATATCCTGGACCTCCATTTCTGTCATATCTCAATACTTCTATATGTATATATTACATATAACATAAAGAGAATAAAGA
The DNA here is from genome assembly GCA_028646575.1 of Pseudocheirus occidentalis. NCBI lineage: Eukaryota > Metazoa > Chordata > Mammalia > Diprotodontia > Pseudocheiridae > Pseudocheirus > Pseudocheirus occidentalis. The sequence goes on from CM053597.1 coordinate 152,465,119, forward strand.
GAAATGTGGACTAGTTAAATACAAGGGAGTTTGGGAAAAGGGCACTAGAAATTGGGGGAATTAGGAAAGACTTCATACAGAAGATAAATGCTTGAGCTATATTATTTTTTAAAAATTCATTTTAAACTTAAATGCAAAATGAAAAAAGAGAAAAAGAACATTTCCATGTCCACAGCAGAACATACGAGAGGATTCAATATGAAACAATAAATTTCTGTTTCACAAAGACCTATGTAATAAATCTTACACATTTTTTTCAAAGCTACCCAGCTTTTCTGTGCTTCTTTCTAGGTTTTCTTTTGTTCTCGGCTGTGCACTTTTTATTTTATTTCTCCCTCCTCCCCAGTCAAGGTCTAAAATGCTATAGTCTAAAGAAAGAGAGGGACTATGAGACAGAAGGGGAAAGTGCATTCTAGAAATGAGAGAATGCCAATGCAAAGACACAAAGAATGGAATTGGAATGTTACAAGTGAAGAACAGAGACAAGGCCAATTTGACTGGATCTCAGAGTGTAGAAGTGAATTATTTCATTGAATCAACCTTCTTTGCCCCAGTTCTTTGTGGATGACCAACAGTCAGGGCAGATGACTGATGAAGGAAGGTGTAAGAGAACTGGAACAAAATAAGAAGCAAATAAGTGCTGCTCAAGGACTCAGATTTCAGTTGGTCAAAGGTACTCTACCATTGAGACCAGGGCAGAAGTTAGAGTTATGTAATGTTAAGCTAGATTGTGACTGTATACCAGGAAGCAGTGGGTGCTAAATAGATCATATCACACTGAGACCAAGAAACTTTGGACAAATGGATTGAAAGGACCCTGGAGCTCATAAGAAACATATTTTACTGGTCTAAAATGCCATCAGATGTCACTAAAAAGTGTGAAACTTGGACCTGGTTTGCAAAAAGAAAAGTACTACCAACTTGTGCTGCAAATTTAGAGAATATATACACTAGCAAACCTTTAGAACTTGCTTACATTGACTTTTTACCTCTGGAAGGAGAAAATAATAACATGTTGTATTTAGTGGTAATTTGATAATTTCATCACGTATACACAAGCATACCCAACCAGGAACCAGAAAGTTCCCATAATTCTTTAAATATTGTAGGAGAAGTATTTCTCCATATGTGGATGCCTTCTAGGATCCAGAGACTTTGAGAGCAAGTTATAAATAAGGAAGTGCTAGCTTTGACAGATATCAGAGTATAGAACTGTACCTTACCATTCACATAGCCTGAGCATTTCAGCTACATGCTGTTGAACATATTAGGAACATAAATTTCAGAGAAGTCAACCTGCGGCATGATTTTTTAAAAATTAATTTTGAACTTAAATACAAAGAGAAAAATTTTCACATATACTGCACAACACAAAAGGAAGATTCAATATGAAACCATGAATCCTCATTTCACAATTTACATAAAAAACCCTATGCAATAAATATTACACATCGTTTTCAAAGCTACCCTGGTTTTCCGTGCTTCTTCTAAGTTATCTTTTGTTCTCTATGGCTCTGGAGATGAAAGTGAGACTTGTGACCTTGCACAGCCCTCCTTCACTCAAATCCAAGTCAACTGCAAGTCATGTCATTTCCCCGATGTCATAGTCCTCTTTGAGAATGAAGAACAAAACACAATCTCTACGGTACACTTTTTATTGATTTTTTTCTCCTTCCCTCCCCACCTCATACTAGAGAAGGCCACCAACAGACATGAATGTGTGTGAGGATATGTTTGCATATGTGTGTATATATACATATACACATATGTAGAACCATACTTACACATACTTCCATTTATCCGTTCTTTCTCTGGAGGTGGATAGCATCTTCCTTTAGAGGTCCTTTGTAGTTGACTTGAGTATTTTTTTGCCTTTTTTTGGGGGGGGAGGACAGTTGGGGTTAAGTGACTTGCCCAAGATCACACGGCTAGGTTTTTGTGTTAAGTGTGACTTGAGTATTTTTAATACTCAAAATGATTGCTGTTCACAGTTGTTCTTAGAGCATTATTTCTGTTACTGAATACAAAGTTCTCTTGGTTCTGCTCATTTCACTCATCGTTATTTCATGCAAGTCTGTCCATGGTTTTCTAAAATAAACTAGATCATCATTTCTTGTAGCACAATAATATTCCATCAGAATCATCTACCACAATCATCTACCACAGTTCTTTGCCACCACAAAGAGAGCTGCTATAAATGTTTTAGAACATATAAGTTCTTTTCCTTTTACCCTAATCATCTTGGGGAATAGACCTAATAGTGGTATTGCTGGTTCAAAGGGTATGCACAATTTTATAATTCTTTAGGCGTAATTCTAGATTGCTTTCCAAATGGCTGGATAGTTCAAAATCAACAGCGTGTTAGTGTCCCAATTTTTCCACATGCCCTCCAACATTTGTTACTTTCCCCTTCTATCATTTTAGCCAATCTGATAGGTGTAAGATGATATCTCAAAGTAGTTTTAATTTGCATTTCTCTAATCAATAATGATTTAGAGCATTTTTTCGTATGACTTTATGTAGTTTTGATTTCTTCATAAAAAAACTGCCTGTTTTGACTATTTATCAATTGGGGAATGACTTTTATTTTCGTAAATTTGACAAAGTTCTGTATATATTTGAAACATGAGACCTTTATCTGAGAAATTGTCCATTATTCCCCCAACCCCAATTTTCTGCTTTCCTTCTAATGTTGGTTATATTGGTTACAAACCCTTTTTAATTTAATGTAATCAAAATTAGTGCATTTTACAACTTACAATGCTCTCTATCTCTTGTTTATTCATAAATTGTTTTCCTACCCATAAGTCTGGTAGGTAATATGTTCCATGTTATTCTAATTTTAAAAAATGTTATCTCCCTTTATATCTAGAACATGCATCCATTATGACCTTACCTTGGTAAATGGTTGTAAGATATTGGTCTATGCTCAGTTTTTGCCAGAATGCTCTCCAGTATACATGTACAACTTCACCAGAGATGATGCCACAGTCCTTACACTATATTTACTGATTTTTGGGTGAGAACTATGCTTATCTATTGACATGTGTACTGGAGTTTTAGAGAAAAAGGAGATGATGCAAATATTCACAATCCATACATTTCTCAGCTGAGAAAGAAGGTAAAAGAAGACCACCAATTTGATGGGAAATGGTGACGGGATGCCTGAGCCTTTTGTTAAGACCTCTCACATAGAAAAAGTACTATTGGGAAACCTTGGTATACAAGGGACACCCAAATTAGCAGATCAGCTTAAAGGTAATCTATATAAAATTGTTGAGAGTTTGGGAAAGTTGCATATTTACAAAATAGTTCAAGAGATAGATAGATAGATAACAGACCACATCTATTTTTTGCTTACAGGAGATTTCTGATCATCAGGTATATAAAAGAGGTAATGCTGTTCTCACTGAATTTTGAGTAGAAGAAATCATCCACAAATTATCCAAAGACTGTCTGAACCAGAAACCACTGTGTTGCAACCAGTGTTTCCAGTGAAAAGGATATCTTATCTTGAACAAAAAGGAACTCCATTTCAAAAAGAGTAAAAAGATTGAATCCAGTGGCAACTCTTTTCTTGCCTAGAACTTTAACTAGAGAGATTCCACAAAGCTTGGAAATACTGATTCAACAAGTTCAGTTTTAGTGTAGTAGGCTTATCGTGATGAGGATGATGATGACGAGGAGGAAGAGGAAGAAGAGCTAAGTGAAACATTGGGTAGGGCTCTGGAGTTGGAGTCAGGGAGATCTGTATTCAGATTGAGTCTCAGACACTAAATGTGTAACCCTGCCTTTGCATAGTTTTGATTTCTTCATCAAAAAACTGCATGTTTTGATCCCATCCCTGGAAGAGACGATCCATTTTGTACCCTATGGGATCCTGCTGCTGGCAGAATCATTCCACATATGATTTCTAGAGTCCCACTTCTCTGGGACTCTAGATGTGACAGGACAGTGACAATTGGAACCGACGGGATGTTCACTCTCCTTTCTATTCTGCTTCCTGCTTAGTAAAAGAGGAAGAGAAAGAAGGAGAGAAAGAGATTTGACTTGGATTCAAATCCTACCTCAGATATTAAACTGTGAAGTTTCAGAAAATCATATCATATAAGTTCTCAGAGTCTCAGTTTCCTCTTCAGGAGAATGGAGATAACAATATTTGTACTGCTTACGTCACAGGGTTTTTATAAGAAAAACACTTGGCAAATGTTAAAGTACTATAGAAATACAAGCTCTTATATTTATCTTTATGTATGTTGGTATAAACTGTGGCTCAGGGTCTCAAGTATTTTGTCTTTCACAGAGTAGGTTTAATGCTGGGAACCTTACTCTATGAGAGTTATTGTTGTGTTGCTGCTACCTGGAGTTACATTTAGGATAACTTCCAAAAAAGAGTATTGTGTCTACCTTTTCCCAAATGTAGGTAACAAGGTCACCAGCTCCTGGACAAGTACTCAAGGTGGCAAATGAAAATTGGGTATGATACGGTTTTTATTTCATCTTGAAGAAAATATATGAGGATTCATTTGTTGTTCAGTCATTTTTTTATTCATATCTGACTCTTCATGACCCCGTTATGGGGTTTTCTTGGCAAAGATATTAGAATGTTTTGCCATTTTCTTCTCCAGCTCATTTTATAGATGAGGAAACTGAGGCTAACAAGTCAAGTGACCTGATTAGGTAAGTGTCAAAGACTGGATTTGAACTCACAAAAATGAGTCTTCTTGATTTCAAGCACAGTGCTCTACCTACTGTGCCACCTAGTTGCCCAGTGAAGATTCATAGGAACCCATATATAGATGAACAAAAAAATACACACAAAAGGCACTCAAATAACCACTGACTTTTCTCATAAGGAAGTAAACTTGGGGTTGCTATCAAAATAACCTTTTAACATTCCAGCAAATTTCTCATTCCCAAAGTCCTTCAGAGGTCCCGCCAAGGTTCATAGTATCAACCTGTAGTTTAGATTCTTCCTAGAAGGTAAACATAGAAGGGGGAATCTGAGTTCTATCTTGAAGGAAGCCTGGGAATCCAGGAGCTTGAGATGAGAAGGGTAAATGTTACAGCTATTGGATTACTAGATGGGAGTATTGGGTCTGAGGGACAGTAAGAAGGGCAGTGTCACTGGATTGTGCAGTATGTGGAAAGAAGTAAAGTATCAGAAAACTGGAAAAGTAGGAAGGGGTCAGGTTATGAAGGGTTTTAAAAGCCAACAGAGGATTTTATATTTGATTCTGGAAGTAATGGAAACAACTAGAGCTGCCTTGATTGTACCTGTCTGTGAAGGAGGGGAGCTTCCTAGCTCTTTGTACATTCATTCCAGCACACTACACACACCCCATGTCCAGCCTCTTATATCTCCAGATCAGTTAATCCTTGCAGGCACCCCTTGTTCCCTTCCTTGCCCTAACCCTTTCCCTACCCCTTTATAGCTACACACAGCTTCTTGATAGCCTGGGACAACTACAATCTAGGCAGAATCCCTATGAATAATGATAACCTACCTGAACTAGTCTTCAATGATGAACATCTTTATGTATGTTCATCCACCTATCAGACCCTTTCCATCCATGTGATTCTGAACCTCTGATTGATCAGGTTCTATTCTTTGAGCTTTTCTGTTTCCTTATTCCCATCCCCCTTAACCTTCTCTACCCAGTCCTACTCTAAAATTATCTACCTCTTCTACTGTGCTATCTAGAATTCTTGCTCCAGAAGTAGCAAACTAGCTTTATTACAAACCATTTCCCATCTTCCTCTCCCTTCTTTTACTCCTTGAGACCTGGTTTCTTCCTGATGATACCGCCTTTTTGAAGCCTTTCCAACACTGGTTGTACTTCTATCTTATGCCAATTCACTGTTTGTGGTGGGGCAATTGGAATACCACTTATTCTCCATAACCACTTCCAAGTTTTCCCTCTACCATCACCACTCATTAACCTCTCCTCCTCTTAGGTTCATTCAATCTATATCTACTACCTTCCTAATCAATATACTACTAGCTATTGCCTACCAGTCTCCAGGACACTCTCCTTCATTGCTTAATGAGTTCAGTGGCTGGTTCACAGTGTTTCTCTCTTCTCCAACCCCTGTCTTTATACTAGGAGACTTCAACATACATATTGAAATTCCCTCAAACACTGTAAGCTCACAATTCCCCAATTTGCTCATTTCTCCTGACCTCCGCTCCATTTCAACTACATAAAGATGGTCACACCCTTGGTTGTGCAATCACCTGCAAGTGTTCCATCTTATCTGACCAAAATCTGCCATCATTCCACTTCTCCCACTGTCTTTCAACCCCCAAATATGTTCTTCATCCTTACTGTTACCTCCCATCTTTTCACACCTCAGTTCTTTCCCAAGCTATTGCCCCTTCACTGACTACTTTCTTTTCCTTTCCCCATCTTGACCCCTTGGTGAACTAGGTTAACTCTACACTGCCTTCTTCCCTTCAGTACTTTGCCCCTCTTATCCTATCAAAGATCTTACCTTGCCAATCTTAGCCTAGATTACTTCTACTACCTTTGTTCCTTGCCACATGCTGCTGAACAAAGCTGGAAAAAGTCATCAAATTGCTGATTGGATCCACTACACATTTATGTTAAATAATTTCAACTGACTCTCAGTGCAGCAAGGAAATCCTTTTACACTTCTCTAATAGATTCACCCATTGTTAGAGCTGGCTCTACTTTGGGAGGCTTTGAAAGTATAGGAGAGGAGAAGTATTAGATTGCCTATCACATTGAAGGTGTATAGAGCTGTTGAGCTGACCTTATTGTTATGCCTGTAAAAACCTGGATTATATACCAGTGCCATGCTGGGAAATAGAATTATTTCCATTTTTAGACACAATATTTTATTCCTCTTCCCCCAATGACATGTTAAAACATTTCTTAACATTTTTTTTAAAGTTCTGAGTTACAAATTCTATTCCTCCTTCCCTCCCTTCCCTTTCCCTCTCTCTGAGATAGCAAACCATCTGATATAGGTTATATATGTGAAAACATGTAAAATATTTCTATATTAGTAATTTTGCACAAGAAGATTTGAATAAAAACCAAATAAAGTGGTTCAGTCTGTATTCAGATAACATCAGTTTTCTCTAGAGACAGCATGTTTCATCATGAGTCCTTTGCGATTGTGTTGGATCATTGTATTGCTGAGAATAGCTAAGTCATTCACATTTCTTTATTGTATAACATTGCTGCTCCTGTGTACAATATTCTCCGGGTTCTGCTCACTTCATTTTGCATCAGTTCATATAAGTCTTTCCAAGTTTTTTTAATCATCCTGCTTGTCATTTCTTAAAGCACAATAATATTGTATCACAACCATACAACACAACTTGTTTAGCCTTTATCTCCTTGATTTTCATTTCTTAGCCACCACAAAAAAAGCTGCTATAAATATTTTTGTACATATGTGTCCATTTCTTTTTTTTTTTAATCCCTTTAGGATATAGGCTTAGCAGTGGTATTACTAGATCAAAGTATATGCACAATTTTAGAGACTTTTGGGCATAGTTCCAAATTGTTCTCCAGAATGGTTGGATCAGTTCACAACTCCACTAGCAGTTCATTAGTATTCTACTTTACCATATCTTTTCCAACATTTATCATTTTCTCTTTTTGTCATATTAAACAATCTGATAGGTGTGAAATGGTACTCAGCTCAATAGTGATTTATAGCATTTTTTTAATGTAACTCATATGATAGCTTTAATTTCTTCATTTGAAAATTGCCTGTTCATCTCCTTTGACCATTTATAATGGGGGAATGACTCATTTCTCTATATATTTGAAAGATAAGGCCTTTATCAAAGATATTTCTTATAAATTTTTCCCCCAGTTTTCTGTCTTCCTTCTAATTTTGGTTACATTGTTTTTGTTTGTGCAAAACCTTTTAAAGTTATAATAAAAAGTGTCAATTTTAGTAACAATAATTTTTATAATAATTACATAATTATAATGATTACATAACAATTATGTCATTAACATCTAATCTCAATACTATATAAACTATTTGGAAAAATAGACAAAGAAGGAATGCCATCAAATTCCTTTTATGCCAAACTTATGGTGCTGATATCTAAACCAGGAAGAGCCAAAACAGAGAAGGAAAATTGTAGACCAATTTTCCTAATAAACATTGATGCAAAAATTTCAAATAAAGTACTAGCAAGGAGATTACTGCAATATATTACTAGGTTCATACACTATGCCCAGATGAGATTTATACCAGGAATGTAGGACTGACTCAATATAAGGAAAATTATCAGCATAATTGACCATATCAATAACAAAACCAACAGAAATCAAATGATTATTGTAAGAGATGCAAATACAGCCTGTGACAAAATACAGTGTCCATTCCTATTAAAACACCAGAGGGTATAGGAATAAATGGAACTTACTTTTAAATAATAAGTAAAATTTGTCTGAAGCCAAACATTATCTGTAATGGGAATAAGCTAGAAGCTTTCCCAATGCAACTAGGAGTGAAGCAAGGATGCCCATTATCACTGCTTCAATATTGTACTGGAAATTCTAGCTATAGCAATAAGAGAAGAAATAGAAATGGAAAGAATTAGATGAGACAGTGAGGAAACAAAGCTGTCACTCTTGGCAGATGATATAATAGTATATTTAGAGAATCAACTGAAAAACTAGCAGAAATAATCAACAACTTTAGCAAAGTTTCAGGATATAAAATAAGCCCACATAAATCATTAGCATTTCTATATATTACTGAAAAAACCCAGCTGCAAGAAATAGAGAAATTCCATTTAAAATAACTATCGACAATGTAAAATGCTTGGGAGTCTACCTGCCAAGACAAACCCAGAAACTCTATGAATACAATTACAAAACACTTTTTACAGAAATAAATTCAAATATAAAGAATTGGAAAAATATTAATTGTTCATGGGTAGGCCAAGCCAATTTATAAAAAAATGATAATTCTACCTAGATTAATCTATTCAGTGCTTTACCAATCAAACTACCAAAATTTTATTTTCTAGAGCTAGAAAAAATAATAACCAAAATTCATCTGTGTAATGCCAAGCAAAGGCAACTTCCAAGGTTTGGATTACCAGCATAGCAAACCCCATTTATTCAACAAACATTCACAGAACAGAGAAAGTCAAAATACAGTGTAACTCATACATTTCACAAGTAAGTTCTTCATTCAGTCCAG
>CM053597.1:152474822-152503251 GCA_028646575.1 Pseudocheirus occidentalis
AGGCAAGCCCTCAGCAATCTCAGTTCCTGGGGAGACAAGGCTCAACAAAACCATAGCCAGTGTCCTCATCAAGTCACACTCTGCCTGTAGAACAGTAACAGAACTCCTGAAAGTATCAGCAAGGCCCCCCTTCTAGGATTTCTGTGAACATACAACAAGAAAGTCCTTCTTCAGGGCTTCTGCACCAACAGCCAAGTTCCAGAACCTCTACAACAGCAGCGTTGTCCAGCATCAGGTGAATCTGGAAAAACAACATCAAAACAGACAGACAAAATACTGGCATCACAGCCATGCCTCCTCAGTTGTCAGCAGCTCCAGGTGGCAGTCCTCAAAAGTCCTGGGCAGCTCCAATGGGCTCTTAGCAGTCTCTCTCACAACTCAGGCACCACTGGATACTTCTCTTCCCCAAAGTCTTTCTTTCTCTGGCCTTCTCTGGGCTTGAGCCTTCGTTTCCATTCATGGCTCCTCCCAGGTCAGCCCCCTCTCTTCACGTCAACAAGTCCATCTCACAAGTAGGATTCACAAGCTCTGGGTCTTAACACTCAACCCAAAAGCCAAGTCACTTCAGGGGCATCTCCAAATTACATTACCATTACAATCTGGAAGAATAAAAAGGTCAAAGGAATATCAAGGAAATATCAATGAAAAAAATGTGGAGGAAGGTGGCTTAGCTGTACCAGATCTCAAACTGTATTATAAAATGATAATCATCAGAACTCTCTGGTACTGGCTCAGAAACAGAGTGGTGATTTGAATCGATTAGGTACACAACAGTAACCTAACATTTGATAAACCCAATGACCCAAACTTTTGGGACAAAAACTGACTCTTTGACAAAAACTGCTGGGAAGAGGGTATGGTAGAAACTAGGTACAGACCATCTTACACTGGATGCCAAGATAATTTCAAAATGAGTACATGATTTAGACATAAAAGGTGATATCATAAGCAAATTAGGGAAGCTTGGAACAGTTTCCCTGTCAGATCTATGGAAAAGGGAAGAATTTATGACTAAACAAGAGACAGAGAACATTAAGAGAAGACAAATGGACCGTTTGAATTGTCTTAGGAAGATTCAGAAGATCACCTGTCAAGATAAGGTACTAGACACTGAGATCATTTCTCAAGCTGAACTGACAAGCATTCACACTCTAGTGCAGTGAGTACAACTCCAGTGGGCTGGCCACATTGTTTGAATGCCAAAGGCATGTTTGTATTCTAAAAGACTATTTTTTGGAGAACTCACACAAGGCAGGCACTCACATGGAGGTCAGAAGAAACGATACAAGAACACTTATAAAGTCTCTTTTTGAAATTGATTGTGAGACACGGGAGTCACTAGCTCAGGACTGGCCAGCATGGTGTGCCCACATAAAGAAGGTTCTGTGCTTTATGAGTAAAGTGGAAATGCAGTAGCTCGAAAGAAATAGGTGATGGCAAATTTAGAGACATGTCCTCTCCAAGTGTTCACAGGGACTATTTGTGCCCTACTTGTGGTAGAACCTTCCAACCTTGTATGGGTCTCATCCGACACTGCACCTTGACCCTGACATAGTGATGTCATTTTCTTCCTCTTCAAGAACAAAGAACAACAACCAAACCCATTTACTACCTCACCACAGAAGCTTTTCTAAACCTTTTCACTCCTAGACAAAACTCCCTCCGGTCACTCTCACCCTCTCAGCTGAGAACCTTCCTTCGTATTTTACTGAAAAAGTTGAGGCCATTCCCTAAGAGCTCCTTCTCTCTTTCTCATCTCACATCACATAGAGGAGGCTCTGGTGTGGGCCTCTTCTCTTCTTCCTCTATTCAAGCACCCTCCATTCATTCACGTGGTGATTTTATCAGCTGCCATGGATGCAATTATTATCTCTTAGTAGGTGATTCTCAGATCTAGTCATTTAGCCCTAACCTTTCTCCTGATATCTAGTCTCACAGATCTTTGACTATGGGACACCTTGAATTGTATGTCTCATTGTTATATTAAACCCACCATGTCCCAAACTGAACTCATTCTTCTCAAATCTTCCCTTTTTCCTAACTTCCCAATTGCTTTTGAGGGCACCATCATCCTTCTGGTCACTCAGACTCAGAACTTAGGGTCATACGTCCTCCAACCCCACCCCCTTCCCTAGTCTGTTGCCGAGTCCTGTTGATTTTAACTTTATAACATCTCTTGCATATGCCCCTTTCATTCCTCTGACGCTGCCATCATCCTGTGCAGGGCTTCTTCATCTCATGTCTGAACTATAGCAATATCCTGCCACAAGGCTTTCCCCACTCTAGGACACCCTCCATTCATTCAGCTGTCAAAGTGATCTTGGCTGTTGTGGTTTATAATGAGGGTGATGACTAAGATGTGCACAAGAAACAATTAAGGATGAAAACAAGACAGGGCAGGATATAATGAAGCACTAAACTAAATATAACCAAGAGTCAAAACATGCTGAAAATTGTTTATAGATGGCAAGTAAGTGCTATGGGCAGGCAGGCAGGAGGAGGAGGAGATATGAGACAGTACAGTTAGCATCAGTTGGGAGAGGAAAAGCTGGGGAAACCACAAAGTCTGAGATCGTAAGGAGTCATTGTGAGGGCCCTTCCAAGCTTTGATACCTACTCCTCTGCTCTCCTTGTACCCCCAACTTTTCTTTCATTCCCTCAGGGTATCTATTTTAACTCTGGGAAAACCCCAGTTCAAGCAGAGGGACTACTTAGACTCCACTGGTTTCCTAGTGTTGCAAATTTTACATACAAGTCCTGGGAGTGATTCTGACTACCCAGATTCATGAAACATTCATTCATTCATTCATTCATTCATTCATTCACTCATTCATTCATTCATTCATTCAACAAACATTTATTAAGTGAATTAACAGCTTCTTATTTTCCAGTCATAAAAGATTACCCTAAAGTGCAATAAGGTTAGAACCGATCTCTCAAAAGTCACCAGGATCCTCCTAATTGACTTCTCAAATGGCATTTCCCCCCAGTCTTCATCCTATCTGACTACTCTGAAGCATTTCACAGATATTGACTGCAATTTCATTCTTGAACTTTTTTCTTGACAGACTTCCTTGTCCTTCTCTCTCTCTCTCTCTCTCTCTCTCTCTCTCTCTCTCTCTCTCTCTGTCTTTCTCTCTCTCTCTCTTTCCCTCTCCTTTTCCTGATAAGTTCAAATTCCATCTCCTGCATGCCTGCATGAAGCCTTTTTCATCCCTCCAGCCACAAGGGATCTCTCATTCCTAACATCTCCTCCTTGAGCTCCTTCCTTTAACAAAGAAGTGACTATTTCTATTTGTGGGCCAGTCATGTAAACTTTATCAGCTTTAACTTCCCCATCTGTGACATGGGGCTAAAATCCTTATGCTAACTGCCTCATAAGGTTGGTGAGAAGAAAGGACTTTATCCAATTTAGAAGGTAAATAAAGGAGTGGCTAGGTGGCCCAGTGAATAGGGCACCAGTCCTGGAGTCAGGAGGACCTAAGTTCAAATCTGGCCTCAGACACTTAACACTTACTAGCTGTGTGACCTTGGGCAAGTCACTTAGCCCCAACTGCCCTTCCAAAAAAAAAATAAAGAAGGTGAATGAAATGTGAGTTATAAAGTTGGTACTTAGATACTGTCTTGGGCTAAGATAAAGACTTTGATTTTTTATGCTAATGCTACCTGCTGAATGAAGATTATAAATAATTAGAAAGTTCAGTCTAGCAAAAAGCATACTGAAGATGGAGTGGGAGGATTTGAGATCAAATCCTGACTTTGCAACTTAACTGCTTATGTGACTATAGGCAAGTCCCTGGGCTTCATTTTCTTCATCTGTAAAGTGAAGGAGTCAGCCTAGGTAGTTTCCAAGGTATCTCCTAGCTTTAGATCTCTGATCCTATTAACTCCTTGAGGGAAAAGATATGACTTTTTTTTTTTTGTGATTTTGATTCAACTTTATTAAGCCTGGTTTAGGGATGAGGATAGAATTCTGTGGCTCAGCTTCTGTCAGAGCCAAAGGGGCTCGGATAAGGACTTCCCACAAGGCTCTGGAAATGGGGAGAGGAGAATGAGCCAGGAGCACTGAAGTTTCAGCTGGCTGAGTGTCCTGGGAATGCTGCAGCAAAACCATCTACTCCAAGAAATCTGCCCCGTCCTGGTAGATTCTCTGGCCCGCTGCTCTCTTCCCATACCTAGGTCTGGTCAGCCTATTGATACATCTTCGGAGCTCTGTAGCATACAGGGCCATCTGCTCTGAGGTGGCATCATCACCAGGGTACATTGGCTCCTGTGGGGCCCCTAAGCACATGGAGGGAGCAAGAGAGCCACTCAGCAGGAGAGGACCAGGAGAGCCAATATTGAGAGGCAGCTATCCCGAGTCCACAAGGGGATGAGCTAGTCAGTTGTTGCGGGAGGTACGAGGTACCCTGATTCAGGTCAGATGGGGGTCCAGGATGTGACATTTCTATGTATTCTTCAACGTGACCCCATAGCCAGGGTTTTAAAACAGGGGTTAGATACGGCCACTTGTCAGGGACATTGTAGTTGTGATTTTTGGTTGGGTAGAATGAATTGGACAGCCTTTGGTGTAGAGGCCCAGAGTCAGGAAGACCCAAATTCAAACTGGTCTCAGAAAGGTTCTGTTTACATCCTGAGCAAGTTACTTAATCTCTGTCTGCCTCAGTTTCCCCAGCTGTAAAGTGGGGATAATAGTAGCACCTTCCTCTCAGGGTTGTTGTGAGGATTGAATGAGGTAACAGTTATAAAGAACAGTACTTGGTATGCAGTATACGGTTAATAAATGCTTATTCTCTCCATTTCTCCCCCTTCCAGATCTTAGATTCTGTAATCCTGTGAGCCTTTCATACTTAGACTTTTTAGTGTCTTTATGTGAAAAATATAAAAAATATATTTTACTTAAGGCTTTCCCCCCAAATCTATTGATATAATTATGTGCTTTGGCATAGTAGAGTGCCGATCTTGGAGGGAGGGTGACCCAAGTTCAGATCTTGCCTCAGACTCTTACTAGTGTAGAGAAAAAACAGCTTTGTTGTCAGAATGTTCTATTTGGTTTAATTAAGGTCCCCTCACCTTGCTTCTGTTACAGACCAAATACACTAAACCTGAGTAAATTGTAAAGTTTCCCCATTCTTTTGTAGAATGATTAACTAAACCTGATTCAATTGCTGCTGTCCCCCATAGGGTAAAGACACATAACCCAGCTGTGCACAGCTCTCTTTAGTGGTGCACAAGCCCACAAATATTGCACCCAACACACATTTAGGGGCTTTCCAGACTGACTTTCCTGTGTTGTTGTTCAGTTGTGTCCTTACCTTGGTGACTGCATTGACATCAGTACACCAGGTACTTCTGTCCTCCATTATTTCTCAAAGTCTTTCCAAGCTCATGTTCACTGTTTCCATAATTCTGTCTATCCATTTATTTGTCTGCCTTCACCTTTTCCTTTGCCTTTCAGTCTTTCCTGTAGGGACAGACTGTGTCCCATTGGTCCATTAAAATGCTGTAGAATGATGCTGATTGGCCATGTTCCCTAAGCAGGCTTGAAAAATTTGTAAATAAGCCAAATTTGTAGAAAGCCAAAACTGCTATGGGCAAGCAGTCTTCATAATTGTGCTAATAAATATTTATATTATTTTCAGTTTGGTTACTTACTTTACTTGACCCCCGTTCTTGCTGACTTAATGGTTCGTGGACGATGTTCTTCCTGGCCTCCCATAAAACCCAGCTTGAGAAACTCTCCAATACTGGCTGTGGGATCCAGGGCAAATTTCTTAACTTATCTGAACTCAGTAACCTCATCTAATATTGGGGATAATAGTAGTAACTACCTCACATGGTGGTTGTGGAGAGTTAATTTTATATATATATATATGTAGAGTACTTTGTTAACTTTAAAGTGCTAGATAAATGTCAGGTATCATTTTTTCAAAGATAAAATTAAAATTTTCCCAATTATACGTAGACAGAATTTTTAACATTTTAAACAATGTTTTCAGTTCCAAATTTTGCCCTTCCCTCCTTCCACTTTCCCCTCTCTGAGATGCTAAACAACCCAATATAGGTTATACATGTACAATCATGTAAAACATTTCTGTATTAATCATTTTGTGTAAGAAGATAAAAAGTAAGAAAATGAAAAATAATATGCTTTAGTCTGTATTCAGACAATATCAGTTCTTTTTCTGGAGGTGGATGGCATTTTTCATCATGAGTCTTTGGGATTGTCTTGGACCATTGTATTGCTAAGAATAGCTAAGTCATTCATAGTTCTTCATTGTACAGTACTGCTATTACTGTATGCAATGTCCTCTTGGTTCTGCTCACTTTACTTTGTATCAGGTCATGTAAGTCTTTATAGGTTTTTCTGAAGTCATCCCACTTGTCATTTCTTATAGTACAATAATGTTCCATCACAGTCATACAACAGGTTATTCACCCAATCCCCAATTGATGGACATCCCCTCAATTATCAATTCTTAGCTACCACAAAAAGAACTACTACAAATATTTTTGTGAAAATAGATTCTTCCCCTCCACCCCACTTGCTCTACTTTTAAAAATCTCTTTGGGATATAGACCTAGTAATGGTATTGTTGGATCAAAATGTATGCACCAAATTGCTTTCCAGAATGGTTGGATCAGTTCACAATTCCATTAAGTATTATTTTTAAAAATTTGATTTTAATGTAATATATCATGTTAATTATTTTTCTGATGTTGAACTATCCTGTAGGGAAGGGAAAGGAATATGCTACTCTGTGTCAGACATTGTGCTAAAAGCTTTATAAATATTATTTCACTTCATCCTCCAACACCCTTGTGAAGTAGATGCTCTTACTATCCTCATTTTTTAGTTGAAGAAACTGAGGCAGAGAGAGGTTTAGTGACTTGTCCAATGTCACATAGCTAATAAGTATCTGAGGCTGAATTTGAACTCAAATCTTCCTGACTTCAGACCCAACTATGACTAGAGATGCCCTGCACCACCTGTATTCAGGAATACAGCTAGCTATATTCTTGGTATAAATCCCATTTAGTCAAAATGAATACTTTTTGGATATATTGCTGTAATTGCTTTGCCTACATTTTGTTTAATATTTTGTATTCCAGGTTAGGATTTTTTTTAGTACTTTGGTTACAGAATGGTCATCTCTTCCAAGAAGCAAGGTTCTTTTAGGAATCTCACTTCAGTTGAATGATGCCCAAATCCCTTGAATTCAAAAGGTAACAATTAAGACTGGAAACATTCATTTCTCAATAATACTACTTGCTGTTTTGTATTCAAGGGAAAGGAACAGAAAGGCAGAAAGCAATCAGGTACTCAAGGTATAGTTTCATATCTGCCAGAGCAAGATATCTCTGGTTGGTGTGGCAAAGCCAGCACGGTTGTCTTCTAGCCCCTTTCTCCTTCCTAGAAATCTGAGGGAGAGAAAGCATTGGGAAAGAATTGCAAAGAAAGAAGGGTCAAAAAAGAAAGAGTCAGAGATATTTCCATAGCTTTTCTAGACCACAAAAGAGGGACATTCCTCAACAAGAATCTGTCCCTTCTCACATTCAGTCACCATTTTCAATACCCCCCACTCCCAAGTAAGTGGGGAGCAATCTAGAATTCCTTATGTAATCTCAGCAAGATTCACATCCCTCAGCTAGGAGCTCAAACACATGCCCAGCTCCAAAGAAGTTTCTCTAGGCCAGCGAATCAACTGTTCTTCTGTCACCCCGGTTATGATAGTTTCTTAAATTTTCTTTATTTTTGTTACATTCTTTGTAATTTCCTTCTTCTTTTGATAAATTGCTCCCATTAGCTAACAATCTATCAATTTTGTAGGTCTTTAAAAGTCTTGTTTAGTTTAAAATTTTAATTATCTTTTAATTTTCAAAATGGCCTTTTTTGTATTTTTTAAAAAAATTTTATTTATTTAAAAATTGTTTAATCTGCACATTCAGTTCATTTGTCTTCTTATTTTGTTAATTTAAGTGTTCAAGGATAGAAATTTGCCTCTGAGAACTGCTTTAGCTCTCTCATAAATTTTGATATGTTGTATCACTATTAATAATATATTTAATATAATTTTTTATTGTTTCTGAGATATGACATTATTTTTAGCTACTGTCTTTTGTTCCTATTTCCTTCACTGAATACTAATTTTATTGCTATGTGATCTTTTAAGCGACTTAAGAGTTCTTCCCTTCTGCATTTATTTATGAGCTCATTCTATACTAAAGTAGAATTAGCTTTTGGAAAATTTACTTTGCATGCCCGAAAAAATATGTAAAATCTTTAAGATTCCTTATACTCAGTCCTTTATTCAGTTTAGTTCCATATGCTTATTAATATCGAGTTTTTCCAGCATTCTGTTTTCTGGTATGTCCTTCAGGTTTAACTTTTTATTTGAAGTGCTAAGTTCTGGTGAAAGACCATTAAAGTCTTCTTTTGTTACACGCCTTATGAGCTAAATCTTTTTTGCATTCTAGTGAACTCTTCCTTTATGTACTTATCTTTTATGCTGTTTGATGCATATACATTGCATTTTATATTGATACTGTTTCACTGTCTGTGGATAAGCATAACAAAGTTTCCCTCTTTGTCTCCCTTAATGCTATTATGGCTCCCCCTTATTAGAAATGATTGACACTGCTACTTTTTTTTACTTTAACTGAGGCCTAAGAAATTTTAATTCCCATATTTCATTTTAAATCTGTCTGTAATCCCGCACTTCAGGAGTTATGTTCTAAAAGTATTATTGTTAAGGCATATTTTCTAATGTAATCTGCATTATTATATATACTATATTCATGGTTATTTTGATTTGATTTTGGATTGAATGGTTTGGTTTTCTCTCTGATATATTGTTTTTTGTTGGCATAAGGTATAATATAGTTTGTTTTGCTAGTGTTATACCAGTCCTAGCTTCTAAATATACAAGACACTCTCCCCTTTTCCTCTTATTGCCAAACATATAAACAAAAAAGTAAACAAATCCAAAGATCCTGGGATTCTACTTTTACTGACTGTCTTTTCTAAGCTTCACTGCTTTACTCTCTTTCCTTGTAAGAATATGGTTTAGGGGAAAGTTTCCTCTATTCCTCTCTCACATCTTGTTTGATTATTCTTTATCTGAAGAACTCAAATTAAGAGATAAAAATTCTCCTTTTCTTTTCCCTTTCTTATATAAGGTTATCTGCTTCTGCTTGTCTCCCCGTTTTTCTTTCAGTTTCTTAGTATCCTTCTTACAAGGACAGCAGCAATTGCTTGTGCTTCCCATAATGCAGTAACACTGTGAATCATTCTTTCATTCCTTGCTTTAAATTATTGGCTACTTTCTCCCTGGGGCAGCTAGGTGGCACAGTGGGTAGCATACTGGTCCTGGAGTTAGGAGGGCCTGAGTTCAATTCCAACCTCAGATACTTGCCAGTTGTATAGCCCTGGATGATTCACTTAACCCTGATTGTCTAAAGAAACTAAAACAAAAAACAAAACCCAAAACAAAAAAATAACCCAACTCTAAATAGAAAAAAGTAAATTCTTGGCTACTCTGTTGTGGTTCTGCTTTGTGGCCTATTTGCTTATCAAAGGCCCTGTCTAGGAACAGATCCTTTTGTAGGAAAGTTTTGAAGTCTTTGGTTGTATTAAAAATACATTTATTTTTATTATGAAGGATAAGCTCAATTTTCCAGGAGGGGAAATTTTGGGTAAAGGCCAAGTTTCCTTTGGTATCTCATCTTTATTAAGAAATTCTGTAAGATTGAAATGTGGTTTTTTGACATGTGGTTAGCTTCTCCTGACTGCTTATAAAACTCTCTTTTTATTGCTGAGGCTTTTAAGTTTGACAATAACATTTCTGGATGAGTAAATTTGGGACTTGTCTTTGAAGGTAGCTTATAGATTCTCTCGATTTATATTTTGCCTTTTGTTTTCAATATTAAAATTTTTCTTGTTTGATATCCTAAAATATGGTACTCAGATTCTGTTTCTTCATACAGTTTTCAATTTTTTCTCACTGAGTTCTTTCCTCTAGCTCCATTACCTTCATTTGTAGGAATTTCAAGCCTTTCAGTTTAAAATTTTTGTTTTTGCTATTTTTTCCTGCCGTCTTGGGATTATTATCATGTATTTGCACCATTTGCTTCCTCAGATAATATACTAATTTATCGTTAAGATTTCCCACTGAAATAATCTTTATCTTTTCTTTCACTGATTTTATTTCTCTATAGACATTGGATCTTCTTTTTTAGGTACCAATCCCTGGTAAAGCTCTGGTTAGCCACAAGGGCTTCTGGGACTTTTAATTCTTCCTAGTTTGAGAAGAGAGGAAACTGGCATGAGATGAGCCCTGAAATGTAGGGGAGGGGGAGAGTTTTCAGTCATGTGGCACTCTCAAGAAGAACAAGAAGAGACAAAGGGAGATGTGACAGTCATCTCAGGAAACTGGAGTGACCACATCTGCAATTCCCTTTGGTAAGATCATGACACATGACTTCCATTTGAGTGGACCAACTGAGAGGTACATGTGACTATGTCTTTTTTTGTGAATACTTGCTGGCCCAGGGGTAAGAGCTTTGAGAGAAACAAGCCTGTGGAGAGAGGAACAATGAACAGATTCTTCCCTACCCCAGTCTTCCTTCCAATTCTGTTTTTTCCGAAATTTATTCTGTCAGAGATTATATTTGCCAGGTTTTATATTATTTCTCACAACTATCTGTGATCAATCCTGTGCTTATGATGCCTACTGCTCTTTTGTTTGTGGCATGATGGTATGATGAGAGCCACACAGGAGAGAGGGAACTTTGCTAGTGCAGAGCTGACATCTCGACCCGCAGCCCATTGTTACAGATTTTTGTTCGTCATTGGGGGCATGAGCATGAGTCATTTCATAAACACCATGCTAAGGGGAGAATCACTATAAATTTGGGCATGAATATAGTTGTGACTAGATTGTGACTCAAATTCCATTTTATTTCTCTTATTAATCTTCTAATCAGTGTAAAGGTTCTTGTGAATCTTACTCAATATTTGTCAAGTGTATCTTGGCAACCAATAAAACAAAAGTTATATACACTCAGGCCATATCTGGAGTTCAGTTATGACATTTTAGGAAAGAAATGGTCAAGCAAGAGCATGTTTAGGAAAGGATAACCAGGATGGTGAAAAGACTGGAAAATATGCCCCAATACCTCACCCCCCGACCCAAAACCTCTTGAAAAACTACAGATAGCCTAGAAATGAAAAGATGAGCATGCAAATTGGGGCTGGATTTTGTAACTGCCTTCAACTATTTGAAGGCAGTCATGTAGAACAATGATTAGAATTGTTCTCACAGAGAAGAGTTAGGAAAAAAGCTAGGAAAAAGTTATATAGAGGTAGACTTAAGTTTGACATACAAACTTCAGGAAGACTCATTTTCATGAGTTCAGATCTGTCTTCGGACACTTACTGTGTGACCTTGGGCAAGGCACTTAACTCTGTATGCCTCAATTCCTCACCTGTAAAATGAACTTGAGAAGGAAATGGCAAACCACTTCAGTATCTTTTCTAAGAGAACTCCAAATGAGGTCAAGAAGAATTGAATATGATTGAAAAACTACTGAATAACACCAATAACAAACTTCCTAACAATTAAGGTTATATAAAAATGTACAATGTTATGCACTGGGGACAGTGAGTTTCTTCTCATTGGAAATATTCAAACAGAGGTTGACAACTTTTTCGTAGTGCTATTGAAATGATTCTTGGTCAGGTTACAGGGCAGAGATAATTTTTTCAGGGGCTCAAAGTATCTTCTTTAAAAAGAAAATGGTTTATTTACTTTTAGTTTGCAACATTCGGTTCCACAATCCCTTGAGTTTCAAATTTTCTCCCTCTTCCTCTCCTACCCCTCTCCCCCAATGGCGGCATGCAGTCAAATATAGGATCTACAAATACCTTCACATTAAACATTAGTCAGGTTGTAAAGTATTATAACCAAAGGAATGAGCAATGGGAAAGAGGAAACAAAATAAAACAAGAAAAAGAAAGAGAGCAAGTAGTTTGCTTCAATCTGCATTCAGACTCTGTAGCTCTTTCTCTGGATGTAGATGTCTCTTTCCATCATGAGTCTTTTGGAGTTGTCTTATAACCTTTACTGCTGAGAGGAGTCCAGTCTATCAAGGTTAGTCATCACACATATGTTGTGTCTATAATTGTGTACAAATTTCTTCTGGTTCTGCTCTTCTCACTCAACATCAGTTTACATGTCTCTTGAGGTCTGTCTGCTCCTTATTTCTTATAGCACAATAGTATTCCATTACATTCATATACCACAACTTGTCCAGCCATTTCCTAATTGATAGGCACCCCCTTGATTTCCAATTCTTTGCCACCATAAAAAGAGCTGCAATAAATATTTTTGTACATATGGGTGTTCCTTCCACTTCTATGATCTCTTTGGGATACAAACCTAGAAGTGGTATTGCTGGTCCAAAGAGCATACATTTATTTGTAACCCTTTGGGCATAGTTCCAGATTGCTCTTTGGAATGGTTGGATCAGTTTACAACTCCACCAACAATGCATTAGTGTTCCAATTTTTCCATATCCTCTCCGGCATTTATCATTTTCCTGTTTTGTCATCTTAGCCAATCTGGCCAGTGAGATGTGGTACCTCAGAGTTGTTTTGATCAGCATTTCTCTAATCAATAGTGATTTAGAGCATTTTTCATATGCTTATGGATATCTTTAATGTCATCCTCTGAAAACTGCCTGTTTGTATCCTTTGACCATTTATCAGTTTGGGCCAAAGTATCTTCTGACGTTGGTCCTGTTACCATTTTCCAATATTTTTACAGTGGACTGAAGTTTGGATGATGCTATGGTCATTTTGCCATTATGATTGTGATTGCTTCCAATAAGATATTCACGGGGGAAGTCACTGAGGACATTTGCAGTGATGACATAGATGGGTACAAATCTCTGATAATAGTTGCCAGCCCCCAGAAATGTCTTCAGTTCAAAATAATCCTTTGAAGTTGACCAGTTAATGAGAACTTCCATCTTCTCATCATTGATGTTCACTCTCTGTTGAGATTCTGTGTACCCCATATATTTGATGGATACTAGGCAAATCTGACATGCTACTATATGGCTTTAGGTGAGTAGTCTTCAGCCTAATTTATACCTCTGGCAGTCCCTCCTTACATTTTTCCAATATCTCCTCAAACACAATAAAGTAATACTTCTTGACAAGCGTCTTTAAGGAGTTCATATTGCTTATAATTTTCCCTATAAGCTGCTAAAAAGTTAGTGGTACTCTTGTGATTTATGGTTAAATCAAACAAATAAAGGCAGGCTTCTGGATGACAGTACTCACTGTGAAGGACCAATCTAGAGAACCACTGCCTGCTCACTTGTCAGCCAAGGATGTCCTGAATTGGTGGCCCACTCTACCTTTGTTTTTTAATCATAGATTCATTGTTCACACGCACTCCAGTTTTGCTAGTCTTCTTATGTATCACTACTATAGTAGATGCATGAGGACTCTACTCTTCTTTCAGATAGGGCAACTTACAATTGGGTATAGTGGAGGTGAAATATTTATTATTCTCTGGGCACATCCTATATCCTATTCGTATAACATAAATATTCCAGACTTAGTGTTGAATTTATTTCTTCAAGTAATTCTTTCATTTTTCAGGCACTAGGGAGTCTCCAAAATAAAATCTCCTAGGAACTGTCCTCAAAGTTGACAGTTCAGGGACCAACTTGACAGGGCTGAATTTCAGAGAATCTCTGTGTGTTTTTTCTAGTCTTTCCTCCCATAATTACCTATTATTTTTCTTAAATTAAAATGGAAATTTCTTATGATAAATAGCATTTTATTTTTTCTCATTACATGTAAAGATAGTTTTCAACATTCACTTTAATAAGATTTTGAATTTCAATTTTTCTCCTTTCCTCCTATCTTTCCTCCCCAATATGGCAAGCAATCCTATGTATGCGCAATCATGTAGACATATTTCCACATTAGTCATATTGTGAAAAAAGAAACATATGCTCCTCTATTCTGAACAAGGAGCAGAGATGGTCACAGTGTTTAGGTGCGAGCTTCTTACTGCTGAGTACTTAATCAATACTCTCAAGAGAATAGAATCAGTCAGTGTAATAATTCCAGGAAAATGTGATGGGTCTGGACACATCAAGACCATATATACCCACAACCTTCCTTGGAAACTACAGGTTTACAATGAACTTTAAACTTTTTGAGAATATCTCCCGAAATTAAATTGGAAACTAAACACTTTCTTGGGTAAAGTCTAAGATGGATATTTTATATAAAATTTTGCTTTGTAGTGAAATACTTAATTATTAGGCTCCAATATAAATTCTAACAAATTACAAGCACGATGAGGCTTGTAAAACAATTGAAAAGCGAAATGTGCTATTGCTTTTTGAACTGAGCACCTACTATTTGTACACACACACACTCACACACACACACACACTGTCTGCTAGTAGTTTAGACCTTATGATATATGAAATTTATATACATTTCACAAACATATGGTTATATTTTAGAGTTTGCTTCTCTGTGTATTTTCCTTTTCTCATCTGTCTAGTTTGATGGATTTGAAATGGATCCTTTGAGGAAGAACAATTATTAGAGACTGGCAGCTGGGAGACAAAACTTCTCAATTGGTCTTTAGCCTAAAAAAAAAAACCCCAACATCAAAGAACATGGAATTTTACAAAGAGGTATAGGCATGTATAATCTGTATCAAATTGCTTGCCTTCTTAAAGGGAATGGGATGAAGGGAAGGGGAGAATTTGGAACTCAAAATTAAAAAAAACAAACGTTAAAAATAGTTTTACATGTAATTGGAAAAATACAAACAAATTCAAAGAGAAAAAAATAAAAAGAGGTACAGGAAAATATTTGCTAAAATGAATGCATATGTTATCTGACATTTTGAGAAACATAGCCACTATGCTTTGAAAATAAAATATTTTTATTTGCAAATTCCCTCCACCTTCCAAACGACAGTTTTGCAACCTATTTTGGGTAGTTCTTTTCATAAAAGCCACAGAAGCTTTAAAGTTATATACCTAAAATTTGCTCATGAAATAGTCTGAATATGATAGTCATAAAGATCTAGTAAAGGATATGCTAAATTTTTTAGTTTTGTGGGCACTTTCCAAGCTTCGTAAATAAGAGGTAGAAAGCCTCTTCCCTGTGTTGTTAACTCCACAGGGTGGGTAATCTATTAACAAGAGAAATAAAATGTGCAAATGACCTGCTCCATTGGTTGAATAATGAAGGTACTGAGTCTTGGAATATGGATGCTGTTCTCTCTGCTATGGGCCTAGTGAGTACTCAGAATTCTGAAGCTTCCTGGTATGTAAAAGGCACAATTCAAAAAGTTGCTCACAGCACTTTGATTACATCAGAGTTTGAAAATCCGTCCCACACATGAGCCAGGCTGGGGTGTGAGGACACCTCAGTGGGCTGTCAAATTGCTGCAGCATCAGTGGCCAGCAGTCTGGTGTGAGCATGGTTGGGAAATGGGGGTGGGGGAGAGGAGGATGTCTGTAATCCCAAAGAGAACTGGCATTGTCCCCAGCCCTTTTGCATCATTAAAATATGTCTCTGTTCACTCTTCTGCATGGGATTTCTGTTTTCAGAAAATCCAGGATCCTTGTAGAGGGTGACATGATGTAGTGGGAAAAAAATAGCACTGAACTTAGAACCAGGAGCCCTGGGTTTCTATTCCAGTTGCAACACCAACTAGTCTTGTCAACTCATATGGCGATGATAAAGCTTGTGCAATCTACTTTACAGGGTTGTTGTGGGAAAAACTCTTTGCAGACATTAAAGTCATACGTAAATATGAGCTGTCAATGTTATTATTCTGTTTATTTGTTTAGCACTTCCCTGTAGAAAGTTTTACCATGTGGACAGGTAGGTGGGTGGTTAGCATGTTGTGAAAGGGTAATGAGAAGGCTGCCTAACTCTGCCCCCTCTAAAAATATGCATATTGTTGGAATTTCCAATCTATCTATTCAGATGCAAACAAACACGAGTAACAAAGACAATAATGAAATCTCTTCCTTGTGCCTGGCAGTCTTTTTGCATTCTCTCTCATGGCATCATATCTAAGTCAGTGATCTATCCTAGTTCCTAGAACTATTTTGGTGGAAAGGAGGAGTGCCTGAACCTATGATGTCATTGGTTTAGGGACCTTGTGATGAGGGAATCCCTCCATCAATGCAAATTGGATTCTGATTTGCAAGTTATAGGCTTAGAGAGTCTAGAATATTGAGAGCTTATGGCTTGCTCAGGGTCACACAGCCTAGGACATAACTTAATAAATGATAAGATACTTAATAAATGGTTGTCAGATTGAATTGGCCAAAAGCTTTTTAAAGAAGAAGAGGGGTGGCTAAGTGGTGCAGTGAATAGAGCAGTGGCCCTGGAGTCAGGAGGACCTGAGTTCAAATCTGGCCTCAGATACTTAACACAAAGCTAGTTGTGTGACCTTGGGCAGGTCATTTAACCCCAATTGCCCTGCTTTCCCCCTTCCAATAAGCAAAAAAAAAAGGTATTTTAAAAAATTATGCTTATTTTTAGGACAGTTGGGAGAATGGGGTACCATGGCCTGTTGAGGTAGACGAGGGCTCATGCGGCACTATGTGTCTTACTATATTGTATGAGAAGTATGGGAGAGAGCTGTGATTTCTTCAGAATGAGGAGCTTCCAGTGTGGGAGTTCAACTCTGTAGATAGCTGATAAATCATCTCAATGACTTTTAGTTCCAGGGAATTGCCTGAGCACGAAAGGCAATAGAAAGTGAGATTCTTCTTGGACACTCTGGCCATGCTGGGGTTCCTTTGTTGTCAGAGTATTTGGAGGGTCAGTGGGAATAGAGCTGATGTATCATTGACTAGACCAGTCTCTATGTGACAACCTGTAGAACATGTGGTGAGTGCGTAAGTAGAGAATGTGGTTGAGTGAGGGAGGACTGGGATATTGGTAGGAGCCCAGAATTAGAGACTGGGGTTTTCTTCCTTTTTGTGTCTTCACAAGGGCAGGTCACTGTGGGGTGTTCATGGGTTTCTATGTTGGTGCTGGGAGGTAGTTTGCCTGCTTTGGAGCCCATGAAGAGTGTTCACCAGAATTTGAGAGGTAAACAAATGATAAACCTATGTTTCAGATCCAGTGACAACTGCTTAAATTAATGATACCAACATGCTTGTTTCCAATAGGAGTGGTGCCCAAAGGTGAAATTTAGAGTGTAACTTTTAGGAAGAAAAACACGTATAAGTTTACGTCAGAAAGAATCTAGGCAAATTTTCTCTGTGCTGCTTTATATATTTTTATTATTTCATTTAACTTTTAGAAATTATTACACTATAGGCAGCATGGCATAGTAGGTATAGTGTAGATTTGGAATCACTAAGATCTGGGTTCAACTCCCACCTATGATGTGATCCTGAGTGATCCTGAGAAATTCATTAACCTACTCAGGCAACTCCCTGGGACTAAAGTCATGAAGGAGTTTTGATCTGTTGTCTACAGGGTAGAGGGATTTCTCACGCTGGGAGTTCCTCATTCCAATGAAATCATAGATCTCTCCCACATATCTTATTGTACAATATAGTTAGTTTAATTGCTTAGCTACTCAATTATAGATTGATCTGCTTGTTCTTTCTTTACCCCTTCCCACTACCATGCCTAATTACAAAATTATTAAAAAGGTCAAATAATATTTATCTCCAGAAAGTCTTTGTTATAATGTACATCTATGAATTAATACTGAAGCTATGGTCCTGAGAAACTCTTTTAGCCTTCACTCAATAGCACATAATACAATCAATTTATCAGATGAGCTAATTGCCCCTTTGTAAGACAGGTAGAGTCTGGCTCTTTGAGGAGGAGGGAACATGAGTGAGTGGAGGAAGGAAGGGAGGGAGAAGTAGGAGAAGGAGAAAGAGCAGGAAGCAGAGAAAAAAAGAGGAAGAGGGAAAGTATGGCAGCAGAAAGCCCTGAGTGAGGGGTATTGAGCAAGGGCAATTCTACAGAGGGTCTGGATGAGATTTTGTTTTAATTATGGATAAGAATGAGAGAGAGAGGTCCACATTGGATATCCCAGTGAGGATTCTGTGCTTTGTGCAGTGAAGGTGACCAGTTACAGGCTCTGGAAACTTCCTTGAATTGTCCTTGAATTTCCCCCCTTGATGTGATAGATGAGGCGTCTACCCATTCCAGTAATCCTTTCAACTGGCCTTTCATTGTCTGCACCTGGTTCCACCCTAGACCTCCACTCCTCAATCCAGTCTAAACTCCATGCTCTTGCTTCCTGGCATCAGACCTCTAGTCACCCTAGCCTACTGGCCATTCCCATCAAGATCCTGCCTAGACCCCTCCTCCAATCACCCCAGACTACTTGGCCAACCCTATATCCCTCCCACAGTCTTTCTATATCTAAGATCTGTCTTGTTTCCATTAAAGTGCTCAGATTCAATCTGGCCAGTTTACATTAGCGATAGAAATGTTCAGAATCTTTAAGAGTCTGACCAATATGGTGGATCTTTAATAAACTTCGTTTTTCTTTGGTTAAAAGAAGGCTTGGGTCAAATTCATTTGGGCAGGACCTGCCTGTCACTATTTCAGGGTCTCAGCAACCCTAAATCTCAACAAAGGTACATGAATCATTAAACTTGATACCTATTCTTAGCCTAGTAATGACTCATGCTTCTTATTACTAATGTGTTACCAGTAAAAGAAATGAGTTAACAAACAGGTTTAAACTTGTTCTTTGTTCTGGCTAAAAGAATTAAAATACACATTAAAAGAGGCTAGGTTGCTGATAGAGCCCTGGTAAACCTTATTGCATTATTTGGGCATTCATCAAACTGATTATAACTAGATTGTAAGTTCGCTGAAGGTAGGGATTGTTCCTTTTAGTGTTTTTATGCCCCTTATAATGCCTAGCATTGTACTGGCGTAAGACTGGTGACAATGAATATTTTTTTTCCTGTGAGCTCTGTTATGAATTCTGTTTGTTTCTTTCGACAAATAAATGAACCTGTTGATACTTTCACCCTTGAGAAGGTGGGTATTTGTAATGGGAAATGGTGATTAGAAGCTAGAGGCAGAGGAGTCAAATTCTGAATTTTCTAGATTATGGGTATGGAGACAACAACATAGGGAAGTGAGCATATTCCCCAAAGTATACCTCGATTCTTCTTCTCAGGAGGATGTTTTTGACACAAGGTTTGTACTCTTGGGGGTTATGGGATATGTGGAGTAGAATTTTCAAGTACAGGCTTTTAAAATTTGTGATCATTCAATTAGAACAACACTCCTTTTGAAGACTAAGGTAGGCATGAAGCTAGTAAGAATTGTCCCACTTCATATTATTATGTAGGTAGTAAGCAATAATAATAATGGCTCTTCAGTAATTAGAATAGGCAATGAGGAAACAAAACTCTCTCTTTTGCAGATGCTCTGATGGTATACTTAGAGAATCAACTAAAAAACAACTTGAACCAATTAACAATATTAGCAAAGTTGCAGGATATAAAACAAACCCACATAAATCATCAGCATCTCAATGTATTACCAACAAAGCCCAGAAGCAAGAGATAGAAAGAGAAATTCAATTTAAAATAATTGTAGACAGTATAAAATATTTGGGAATCTATCTGCCAAGACAAATCCAGAACTATATGAACACAATTACAAAACACTTTGCATACAAATTAAGTCAGATCTAAACAATTGGGAAAATATCGATTGGTAGACCAAGTTAATATAATAAAAATGATAACTCTACCTAAATTTATTTACTTACTCAGTGCCGCACCAATTAAGTTACCAAAAAATTATTTTATAGAGCTATAAAAAACTGCCAAAATTCATCTGGAAGAACAAAAGGTCAAGAATATTAAGGAAATTGATAAAAAAAATGCAACAGAAGATGATCTAGCCATACTGGATCTAAAACTATGTTATAAAGTGGCAATCGTTAAAACTGTTTGGTACTGGATAAGAAACAAAATGGTGGATCAGTGGAATAGGTTAGGCACACAAGAAACAGTAGTGAATTAATATAGTAATATGCTGTTTGATAAACCCAAAGACCCAGCTTCTGGAAAAAGAACTCAGTATTTGACAAAAACTGCTGAGAAAACTGGAAAAAGTATGGCAGAAACTAGGCATAGACCAATATCTCATATCCTATACCAAGATAAAGTCAAAATGGGTACATGATTAAGATATAAAGGATGATGCTATAAGCAAATTAGGGGAGCATGGAATACCTTACCTGTCAGATCTATGGAAAAGGGAAGAATTTATGATCAAGTAAGAGATAGAGAATATTATGAAATGCAAAATGGATAATTTTGATTATATAAAATTTAAAAATTTTTGTACAAACAAAACCAACACAACCAAGATTAGAAGGAAAGCAGAAAGTTGGGAAGTAATTTTACAGCCAATATTTTTGATAATGCCTCATTTATAAAATATATAGAGAACCAAATCAGATTTGGAATTGGTTTAGGGACCTCGTGATGAGGGAATCCCTCCATCAATGCAAATTGGATTCTGATTTGCAAGTTATATCAGATTTGTTAAATCAGTTA
Source organism: Pseudocheirus occidentalis (assembly GCA_028646575.1). Classification (NCBI taxonomy): domain Eukaryota; kingdom Metazoa; phylum Chordata; class Mammalia; order Diprotodontia; family Pseudocheiridae; genus Pseudocheirus; species Pseudocheirus occidentalis. Next base: position 152,495,448 of record CM053597.1, read on the forward strand.
AATCAGATTTGTAAGAATACAAGTTAAATCAGATTTGTAAGAATACAAGTCATTCCTCAATTGAAAAATAGTCAAAAGAAAAAAACAGTCAGTTTTCAGATGAAGTTATCTATAGTCATAAGAAAAAAATGCTCTAAATCATGATTGACTAGAGAAATGTAAGTTAAAATAACTCTGAGGTACCACCTTACACCTATCAGATTGGTCAATATGATAGGAAAGAAAAATGAGTAATGTTGGAGAAGATGTGGAAAAATTGTAATGTTAACGCATTGTTGGTGGAGTTGTGAACTGATCCAACCATTCTGGAGACCATTTTAGAAGTATGACCAAAGGACTATAAAACAGTGCCTACATACCCTTTGATCTAGCAATACTACTACTACTAGGTCTGTATCCCAAAGAGATCATTAAGTGGAAAATGACCTATTTGTACAAAAATATTTATAGCAGTTCTTTTTGTGGTGGTGAAGAACTGGAAACTGAGAGGATGCCTATCAACTGTGGAATGACTGAACAAGTCGTGGTATATGAATGTAATGGAGTACTATTGCACTATAAGAAATGATGAGTAGGAGGATTTCAGAAAAACCTGGAAAGACTTACATGAATTAATGCTGAGTAAAGTAGGCAGAACCAGGAGAATATTGCACGTATTAACAGCAACATTGTGCCATGATCAGCTATGATAGACTTAGCTCTTCTCAGCAATGCGATGCAATGATCCAAGGCAATTCCAAAAAACCTGAGATGGAAAATGCCATCCACATCCAGAGAAAGAACTATGGAGTCTGAATGCAGATGGAAGCAGACTATTTTCACTTTTTTTTTCTTTCTGTGGGTTTTGTTTTGTTCTGATTCTTCTTTCACAACATGACTAATTTGGAAATATGTTTAACATTAAGAGAAAAAAATCGAAATAAAAAATTGTTTTTATCTTAAAGACCAACCTTAACCCCAAATCATGCTGGTCCTGGACTAAGCCCTTCTTGGTCCCTGTTTGGGCCCTGACTGTTTTGCCCAGAAACCCTGAGAGTCCTCCCCTCTCAGATATTTTTTTTCCCCAAAGAGGCCATTCTTTGCCTCATATTTTTTTAAGTCTTAACCACTGAATGGGTACTTGGTCAAATTGAGACCTGCTGAAGATTTTAGCTTGAAAAGGCCAAGGCTCCCACTGCATGCTGGGCCATCTCCAGTTGGTCCCAAATGGCTCTGGAGGAGAAAGTGAGGCTGGTGACTTTGCACAGCCCTCCCTCCCTCCAATCCAATTCACTCACATGCCATGGTATTACCTCTTTGATGTCATGGTCCTCTTTGAGAAAGAAGGACAAACAACAATGTTTAACATGATTGTACATGTATAACCCCTATCAGACTGCTTGTTATCTAAAAAAGGTGGGAAGGAAGGGAGGAAAGGAGAAAAATTTGGAACTCAAAATCTTACAAAAATGAATGTTGAGAATGATCTTTATGGGATGGCTAGGTGGCGCAGTGAATAGAGCACTGGCCCTGGTGTCAGGAGGACCTGAGTTCAAATCTAGCCTCACTCACTTAACACTTACTAGCCGTGTGACTTTGGGCAAGTCACTTAACCCCAATTGCCCTGTCCTCTCCCTTCAAAAAGCAAAAAAAAAAAAATTGTCTTTATATATAATTGGAAAAAATACTATTCAGCGTAAAAAAAAAAAAGCTCTTCAGTTAGAGGACACAAAGATGAACATAGACCCCTGAAAAGAACTGTTGATTTGGGGTGTGCCCATAGAGTATAATTGAGAGTACCAATGAAAAACCTGTGTAGAATGGGGTGGCCTCTGGGTGGTTTCAGAGTGCTGACTAAAAACAATGGAGTATACGTTGCCTTCTATGTGTCAGACACTTGCTAAGCTTTGAAAATATTTTCTTATTTGATCCTTAAAACAATTCTGGGAAGTAGTATTGTCCCCATTTTACAGTAGAAGAAAGTGAGGCAAACACAGGCTGGTGACTTGCCCAAGGTCATACAATTAGCAAGTGTTCAATGGCCATATTTGAACTCAGGTCTTCCTGACTCCAGGCCCAACACTCTATCCCCTTTGCCACCTAGCTGCCTCTAATTGACTGACTGACAATATAGCCTGTTTTTGTACCACCTTAAGGTTTACAAATAGGGTAGCTGAGTGCTGGGTCTGAAGGCAGGAACTTATCTTTGTTAGTTCAAATCTGACCTCAGACACTTAATGGCTGTGTGACCCTGGGCAAGTCACTTAAGTTTGTCTCTGTTTCCTCGTCTGTAAAATAAACTGGAGAAGGAAATAGCGAACTAGTATCTATGCCGAGAAAACCCCAAATGGGGTTGGGAAGAGTTGGACATGACTGAAAACAACAAGAAGGTTTACACAGTACTATTCTCATAACAACTATGTGAGGCAGGACATATACATATGATTATCTCCATTTTATAGATGTGGACATCAGACAGAAGAGAGAGGTTCAGTGATTTGGCCAAAGTTAGGCTTTCTCATTTAGCAAACAGCCAGTTTCATCAAAAGAGTGGGTTCAGGCAGTGGGCCAGCCACTGAGAAAAGTGGCTCGGCACAATGCAGATAGTTGTGACCATTTGCAGGAACATTATCTGCTTCCTTGGGAGGAAGCTGTTGAACCCACTCGAGATCATGACCCATAAAACTTGAAAACATCACAGATACTTGATGCAGATCGATGAAGGTGCCCACTGGGGAGCCTCAGAATGCCTGTGTTGTGACTTCTGTTTTATATGCCTTAAAGTTGTCATGTCCTTTGGATGTTTGACCTGACGGCTTGAGGGTACTGTACAGCCACTTTGAGGATATGGAGATTAGAGAAGGAATTCACTTTGGATTCCTAAGAAACTCCCAAGAGGAAGGCAGGGTTTGGAGATGCTGCTGCAGAGAGAGTGAAGGTGCCGTCACTACTGAGTAACACTTGTCTGGACGAGTGCTCAGAAGATGTGGACAACAACTTCTGCTGCCTGTGTAGTGGGCCGACTACTTAAAACTGATCAGGAAAGAAGGGGCAAGACAAATGGATAAGGACAGTAGCCAGAGAAAAGTAACATCAGCCAAAAGGATACTAGAGCAATCCATTCAAGCAGGCAGCTGAGACCAGTGTTGAAGCAAACCCAAAGTTTATAAACCAAATTCAAATTCAAATGTCAGTTGCCATTAGGATGGTTGTTCAGGTTCCCAAGAATTAAGGAGCTCAAGTGAGCACTGGAGCTCTTGGAATGGTGTGTAAAGAGCCTACAAGACATAAATTATAACTGTGAATAAGATAGACACATGTGTGCTGGATGCACCTAAGGGAAGGAGCCATCGTTAGTGTTCTCAAAATAGAAATTCATAGGACTAAAGCCAGGAAATGGTGATGGGACCAGGAGTAGGGACTCTTGGAGACCACTGAAAAAAACTTTGCTTTAGTATCTCTTCCCAGGTCCATTCTACTAAGACTCTCTAGGACTAGTGAAGATGGTTAAGACTGAATACAAGTGCCCTGCATTGATGGGCAGTGGGTAACTGTGATTTCACTGGGACAGGGCACTATAATTTAGTATTCCAGATTGTATGGTGAGGATTGTGGTGATTATGACGATGAAGATAACAGATGTGTTTATAGCACTTTAAGGTTTGTAAAGGTCTTTACATTTTCTCATTTGATACTCATAATGATCCTTGGAGGTCAGAAAAATAAATATTATTTCCATTTTAAAGATAAAGACATTGAGGCTGAGTTTAGGTGACTTGCCTACAGTAACAGAAGTGGGATTTGAAGCTGTCTCTCCTTACATATGGCCTGATCAGAGGTTCTCATTTTTCTTGTCTTGGATAATCTACTTTATTCATTCTTCCCTATTCCCAACTTCATTTCTTCTTCCATGTTTTATCCAGAGTATTCTATTTTTTCCCCCAGGCAAAGCATTTTCTTTCACTCCCAGGCTTTCATAGGAGGCTAATCTTTCCTTTTTCCCTAGACCTATTTCCTCTCTGACCACTTAAACCTGGTGAAGGACTCTTATCCTATACTGTACAAAAGCCTGTATGGTGCATAAACGCTTCCTTATTTTTAGTTTTGGCTCTGGCCTATCACATCGCGCCTCTCTCTAGACTTTGCAGCTTTCTACCTGCCTTCATGATCTTGGGCATGTCGCCTCTAGGCCTCAGGCAGCTTTCTAAGGCTGTAAATCAAAGAATAATAGAGTAGTGACTGATCTATACAGAAGGGATTTCCTCAGGGGAAAATTCCCTATATCAATAAAATAATAAATCCAGATCAACCTTCCTCACTCCCTGAAAAAAACAAAACAAAACAAAACAACAATCCTAAAACCAATAACTTTTGCACAGCTCTATGGATTGTTTCCCAAATCAGTAAAGCCACAGGAATTCTTACAAGCATTTGCATTTGGCTTTACCCTCACTTCCGAATAATGACCCTCCCTTCTATCTCTGCGCTCTGAGTCATTCCTATCTGCCTCATTGTTCTTTAGGTTAAGAAAACATATTAATCTATTTTATTTCTGCAGTGAACTCTTACAGGTGTTTCCCCAACTGTATATCCTGTTCTCTATCCTAATTCTGGCACTTGTCCCTGGAAACTTCCATGTGTCTCCTATGACTAAAGCAGATCTGCCCTGGCCCATTGTTATTTTTTAAAGATATGAATGCAAAAAATGGTAAATGGATAATGAAAAAGATATCCATGCTGTGATGATTTTCTACAGAAATTTAACCAATTTAAACCAATCACCACAAAGAGGAGGCCAAAAGGAGGTCAGAAACAATGTCAGCTGCCAAACTCTTTGTCTAAGTGGGAAGAGATGACAGGCAAAGACAATGCTGACTTAGAACATAAATAAATTCATTTGGATCATGTTATGGGGAATGATGTTGGAAAATCACAGACAGAATTTATCTCATAAAAACAAGAGAAGTTAGTGGAGGGAAAATTAATCTTGATTGTTATGATGCATTAACTAAAGCAAATTTTCCCAAGAGCATTTAAAGATGATATTAGAAAAATAATAAAAGGATGTAAAATGGATCAGAGTTGTCAAATTTTCTTTAGCAAAATATTTTCAACCAGCACATTTGAACTCCCAGATGAGAAAGTAGAAATGTCACAAAAGATGAAGATAGGAAGAGGCAATTGGACCAGACCAACATATAACAAATCCTTTCTTGAGGTGACCCACTTTTTAAAGTGGTGAAAAATTAGTCCTCAAGCTATCTGAAAGGAGAAGGTATCAGCTGGTTAGAAAAAAATAACTGACAGCATTATTGCTGAAAAAATGAAATTAGGAAACATCAGTAGCTATTGACCCATATGTTTACTTTTCATCTCCTTAAAAATCTTTGTGACAATTATTTACGCAAGAATAGAGGTTGCTCTTAATAAAAGAGAAGGCAGATCACAAAATTTACAAATGATTTGCAGTGGCAGATCACATATTTTTTTCTTGTATATATCTAAAATTTTCTTATTCCAATAACTCATTGTTATGCTCACCTCACAAAATATACATATTAATTTCAATGTAGAACTTGTTTCTGGATCCTTTTTGGCCATCTTTTAAGATGGAATTTGATAGGGATAAAAATAGAATCATACTTGGGTTTTTTATGGATAGCTAGGTTCCTAAGTTCAAATCCGGCTTCAGATACTAGTTGTGTTACCCTGGGTAAGTCATGTAACCCTGTTTGCCTCAATTTACTCATCTGTAAAATGAACTGGAGGAAATGGCAAATCATTCCAGTATCTTTGCCAAAGAAACCCCATGGATAGTAGTCAGACATGATTGAGTGACTGAATAACAACAACATTTGGGGGCAGCTAGGTGGTGCAGTGAATAGCGCACTGGCTCTGGAGTCAGGAGGACCTGAGTTCAAATATGACCTCAGATACTTAACACTTACTAGTAGCGTGCACTTGGGCAAGTCACTTAACCCCAATTGCCCAGCCTTCCCCCCCTCCAAAAAAAAAAAAAAGCAAAAACCCAAACCCAAAAACATTTGAAGGATTGAAGGATTTGTTTTCAGAGAGTAGTTAACAGGAAAAATGGAGGGGAATGATGAGTATGGATGCTGAGGTGTCATTTTATGTTAGGCTAGAAAGAGTACCAAAGAGTACACACAAGGACAATCTCTTCCCCCACCCAGCCCTCGTCCCTCCTTCCCTAACTCTTTCTTTGAGTGCAAAGTCTAGTAAGCATATCCTGGAATTAATCAGAATTTGCAAAAAAAAAAAATGATAAAACTCTATTGCCTGAAGCCCCAATTCCAGCTCCCCACCTCATACAGGCTAGCTTCCCACATCAATCTCAAATGCTCCCAAATCCCATAATTAGGCACATTCTTATTAATGATCCTGTGATTTATGGGCAATATAATATAACATAAAAATACAAATAGACAAGGATAATATGTATCAAGAGGTAATTAGGGCTGAATTGTTCCTTATAGCTTCCTCCTCTCAACCTGTCAGAGGGAAATGTGAAAGGAAAGGGACTGAGCTGTAAATTCTGGGTCACAGTTTCCTCCACATAGCTCTGGGGGAGCAGGAGGAGAAAGGAGCTGAGGATTGCCCTTGGTTTATTCTCACCAAATGCCTGTGGTACCTTCTCATCCAGTTCGGGGTCTAGGCAACTCTCTTTTCTCTGTTAGCTGTCTGTCTCCAGCTTGATCCCTGTTTGGTCAGCAACTAATGTCTCTTCCATGCTCACCTGATCTGCATTTTCCCGGACTAACTCTAGTCTCTTCCCAGTCCACCTCTGTTCTTGTTTGGCAGTCATTTACAGGTACACTTCATTTTATGGTAGGTTGCTTTATTGTGTTTCAGTGTATCAGCAAGTGCCCTAGCACACCCAGGGTGGCTGCTAGCACAGGTTCTTTGATCTGCTTTCCTAAAGGTAAGACAACTTTAAAGGGATTAATAATCTTACTTTAAATAAGTACAGATAAGTAAAAAGAAGTGAGTATCCAAGAAAGAACCCAATAGACAGGGCTACAACTGTCTAAAAAGAATAATACAATCACCTACATATACCAGTGGGTCAGGAGAGCACCAACATCTGAGTAGTTGGGGGGGCGGGCTCTTAACAAATGGCTACTAGAGTCCTATTTAGGGAATCAAAAGGTCCTTCTCGTGAGTAAAATACCAGCCTCCCAAGGTTTTGTAGTTTTTAACTAATAGGGTCAGAGCCAGAAGGCACCACAAGACTCCTGACCCAGTGCCTAATTAGTGCCAAAGGTGTGAAAGCCTTGCTACAAGCAAGCCTCCCTGTAAGCAAACTCCTCCTTAGGCAAATTCGTCCCCCAATGGACTCTGTGACTCAGAATGCATCACAGCTGTGAAAAGTAGCAACACTTCTGTGACTGAAAAACCTGTGTACCTTTAAAACTGCTCCTGTTCCAAGGGAAAAGGGAACACATGTGGTCACGTAGGGTTATTCATAGATGGGGGAGATCTTCATATTTCATTAATATTATACACAGATAATGCATTTTTTGCAAGGTTTGTGGCAACCTTACATTGAGCAAGCCATTTCCCCAACAACATGTGTTCACATTGTGACTTTTTGTCACATCTTGCTCATCTTAAATATTCCCAACTTTTTCATCATCATTAATATTATTTTTATTATATCTGTCATGGTGATTTGTGATTAGTAATCTTTGATGTTACTATTGTAATTATTTTGGGGGCGTCACAAACTATGCCTATGTGATGGTGAACTTAATCAGTAAATGTGTATGTTCTGACTGCTCCACTTACCGTGACAGTCCCTCCACTC
>CM053597.1:152503751-152520629 GCA_028646575.1 Pseudocheirus occidentalis
CGTGTGACCCTGGGCAAGTCACTTAACCCCAACTGCCCTCCAAAAAAAAAAAAAGGCAAAAAAAAAATGAATGTTAAAAATTGTTCGGGGCGGCTAGGTGGCGCAGTGAATAGAGCACTGGCCCTGGAGTCAGGAGTACCTGAGTTCAAATCCGGCCTCAGACACTTAACACACACAAAAAAACTAGCCGTGTGACCTTGGGCAAGTCACTTAACCCCAACTGCCCTCCAAAAAGCAAAAAAAAAAAAAAAAAAAGATATGAGGTAATTTTTTTTTGTGGGATTGGGGAACAAAATTGGAGAAGTCAATAAAGGTCTCTCTAAGAGATGGCCCTTGAGCTAAGGGTTCTAAGAAAAAGGAAAGCATGGGAGATAACCCAATACCAAGGCAGAGTAAAGGGAGATGGAACATCAAAGAGACCGTTTTAATATCCTTTCAGCCTGTGCTGCCCTAATTGGTAAGTGCATCTCTCTACATCTAAGCTGGTTCCAGCTTTACATTTTCTTGACAAACAGGCTATAGTCTGCTTTTTTTCCCCTAAGAAATAATGGTTTATTTTGCTAATCAAGTGGTCAAGTTGTTGAATTTTAAGGCCCCAACAAAGGTTGCATCTTAATATTTTCATTGCACAATAAGAGAAGACCTTGTACTTTGCTTACTTATTCCTGGTAAGAAGCACATTTGTTTCTCCAATGGTTTCCACTTGCCAAATGCTCACAATCATTGACATGGTGAAAATATCCACAACAGTTTAAGATCAAAAGAACTCCCACTTCCAATAGAACAACTGTTGGCATTGCTTTATGGAAAGGTCCATCCATAAATACTTTTCTATCGTGGTTGGCCAAGGAGTCCTGCTTTGGCAGCCAGAGCTTCATTCTGTTGAATATGATCCTCTTGAAATCTCAAGGATATTCTTTGTGTCGTTTTAAAATATTTTTGTAGGCAGTGTTCTGTGCATGTAGACTCTTCTGGTTTGACCTCTCTTGTTGTGAAGTCTTTAACACAATCCAGAAAACAGGTTTCTGTGAGTTTATTGTAAATTCCAAGAAATTCCTTAAACTGTTTAATCTGATCAGTTTCTGATATTTGTGCAGCCATATTCTTTTGATTATGTAGATCAGTTAGTTACCTGCTGGATCATGCAGGCTCTCTCATGGTCCCCTCAGCCAAGTTCGGGATCCAGGTCTGGGGTCTCAGTCTCCACAGCATGCAGGCAGCTCTGAACTTTGGTCCTATAGTCTGCTTTTTCAAGAGACCAGTTTGATGGGAACATAAGAGGGTAATAATGTGTAGTTTGCCTGGAGAGATAGGTGGAAGCCAGGCTCTGAAGGAAGAAGGGGGGGATACAAACTGGGGTTTGTATTTTTGCCTAGATGCAATAGGAAGCCACTGAAGCCTCTTGAGCTGGGGAGCAACACTGTCAGACCTGAACTTTTGTAATATCAATTTGAGTTACATGGACAGGAGGGGGACAGCCTAGAGGCAGGGAGAGCAATTGAGAGACTGTTTCTGAATATAGATTGAGAGGTGATAAGGGCCTGAACCTGGGTGGTTGTGGTATCACGTATAGAAAAGGGGACAGATATGAGAAATGTGGTGGTAGTAGAATCAGCATGATTTAGCAACAGATTAGATATGGGGGAGGGGAGGTTAGTAACAGTAGAGTTAAGAATCACACCTGGCTTACTGGAAGAATGGTCTTGCTCAGAAATAGGGATGCAAGGAATCAGGTAGGTTTAGGGAGAAAGAGAATAAATTGTATTTTGGACATGTTGAGTTTGAGATACTCATGGGATTTCATTGTAGGGATGTCCAATAAGACAGTTTGAGACATGAAACTGGAGGTCAGAAGAAAGCTGAAGGTTGGATATGTAGATTTGGGAGTAAATGGCATAGAGATGAATGCGTATGAGTTGAAGCTCAGATAAAGGGAGGTAAAGGACGGTACGTAGAGAAAGGTAAAAGAAGAATGTAGAGAGACAGAGCTGAGCTGAGCAGGGTGTTCACAGCCAGGGGGTTGGATATGGATGATGATTCTGCAAAGGGGATGGAGAAGGCTTAGTCTGAGAAGCAGGATGAGCGTATATCCAGAAAGAGGAGACAGGCAGGATTATTGGCAACAAGGAAGCAGCAGTCAGAGCACAAAATTACAGGTCTCCTTTATGGACAGATTGTTTTCTCCATTTTCACTGTCTAACAGAATAGACAGGTATATATTAAATAGTAAAATATATATACAAAGAACCAAGTGTGAATGACTGTGGTAGACAGTACAGGATTCAATACTGAATATATACACATGGGAATAGGGAATTTTACTTGTTTTTTTGAAGGGTGAACATTATTGAATGGATCTTTTTTCTGTCAAATTAAGGAAATAAATTTTAAATAAAGAAACTTAATTTTTAAAGTTGGCAGCTAGACTTTAAAATATAAACTTTTAAAGTGAGACACAAAACAAGACTTTTAAAGAGATATTATGGTGTGCCTGGGCACAAATCCTATATGCCTACCAAAGATTCTATGCTAAATACTAGAAGGATGTCTACCAAAGTGAGATTGACCCTGCCCTCAAGGAAGTGTGTTGCTGTCATTCAGCTGTTCAGTTGTGCCTGACTCTTTGGCACCCCATGGACCATTGTCTCTCTGTCCTTCACTACCTTTTGAAATCTGTCCATATTCATGTGTGTTGTTTCCATGACACTATTTATCCATCTCATCCTCTGCCGTCCCCTTTTCCTTTTGCCTTTGATCTTCCCTAGTGTATAACATTTTAATAAGTGAAACACACACACATATACACACATACACACACACACACACACACACACAAGTGGTGCCCTGGGAGGGATGTTTTGGTTTGAAAAGGAGAAAAGATTGACCCACCATTTCTAGTTGTAGTGGGACTATTGATTTGATTATGGCTGGAAAAAAGCCAGAGCAAAAGAGGGAGGGGAGACAAGCACACTGTAGTCTAGATGTCAAGAAAATGTAAAGCTAGAACCAGCTTAGATGTAGAGAGATGCACTCACCACTTAGGGCAGCACAAGCTGAAAGGATTAAGTCATTCAGATTGTAGTCAAGATCCCCGTCACTTACAGATAATAGAGCTGCAGAGAAATGGTCAGGGCTGTTGGATGAGATGGGGGTCACAGGAAGTCCCTTAATAATAAATTAATGACACTTATATGATACTTTGGCTTTCTTCTTAGAGTCATGGGAGTAATAGTCTTCTCTATTTTCAATACCAAAGTGTTCAGGGACTCAGGCCCCTGTGGAGCTCTGTCTCTGACCCCAGAAAAAGTGAAGGAAAAGGAAAATGTTTCTCTACATACACCATTGGGCAATTGGCCCATTGCCTTCCTCATTGTTCCCTATCCTGCAGAGAAATCCAGTTCTCAATAGGAGGGAGGCAGATAGAGTTTCATGGTAAGCAGCTGGTCAATAAATATTGGTTGACCAATTACAAAATTTTCTAGCTTCTGTGTTCCAGTCCCTGGAAGACACATATACCTTTCATGGTTCCACTCTGCTTTCTTCCCCCTATTCCTCCCTAACTTCAGTTTGAAAACTTTTGGGGTAACACAAGGACTATGAAGTACAGACTATGGAATTGGAAACAGAATAGTTGAATTCAAAATTCAGGATCTGAACCACTGATTTTGGCAGTCACTGGATCTCTCTGGGGCTCAGTTTCCTTATCTATAAGATAAGAGATTTGAACTAAATCGGAGATTCTTAACCTTTTTGGCTTCCACTAAATTGTTAGCTGAATTTGTAATCAAAGGAAGTGATACATTTCAGTTGGAGGTTAATGAAAATAAAGATGCAATTTTTTTCCCATCTGAGTTCACAGACCCCCTGAAATCTTTCCAAAGTCCCCTTAGATAAGGCTAAGAACTCTTGGGGCCAAATGATGCTTGCATTCCTTTCCAGTTGTAACATTCTATGATTCTGAGAATAGGGGAATCACCTCTATTCATGTAAACACGAACAGAGACTCTTCCCACTTACTTCTTGTCTTTCTTTGGAACACTGGTAGTCTTCCTCTCCCCTCTGCCCCAAGGCAGTTGGGGTTAAGTGACTGGCCCAGGGTCACACAGCTAGTAAGTGTCAATTATCTGAGGCTGAATTTGAACTCAGGTTCTCCTGACTCCAGGGCCAGCGCTGTAACCACTGTGCGACCCTCACCCCTTTTATTTTTGTGAGGGACTTGACAGGCCTCATACAAGAACCTTATGTCTCCTCCAGGTACAGTAAGATCCAAGAAGAGCTGGAAGACCTGGATCGAATCACAGAACAGACGCTTTTTAACCTTTACAAGTACAACTCATCACATAGTTCCTCCAAGAAGGCGCGGGTCCGACGAGAGCTCCAAAATACCCTACCATATCCTTTAGTTAGACTCCCGGCTTCCCAGCCCATCCACAATCACCGAGCCTCTGGTGTCCAAGAGAACAACCCTCAGGTGGATAAGAATGACTGGAAGATTGGCTTTATCTTGGTAAGACCCCACTCAGATTCTTGTCTTCATCCACTCCCTTGGCTACACCCATTTCCAGTTCTTTTTGCCCCACCCTACCCCCCAACTCTATTTCAATCTCTTTCCTTGGTGATTTCCTATCTTCTGGTCCTACCCACTCACTCATTCATTCATCTATTTAATAAATATTGATTGAGCATATGTTATATGAAAGACAATGCATTGAATGCTGTAGGACACACAAAAATGAATATAAAACTTAGGACCCTAACCATATCAGAGCATTTGAGGGACATTGAACCCTTTGGGGATGGAAGTGCCCCTTAGATCATGACCAAATGACCTAAGAAGAATATAAGACACATGAGCAAGAAACTTATACAAGGCAGAAAATAATTTGTATTCCTAAGAGGAACGCAAGATGCATGCACAAATATCTTATAGAACATAGTTTGTGCCATTAGAGAAATAAAAAGACATTGGAGATGTCCCTTGAAGAATGAATAGGCTTTCTCAGCCCACAGTTATTGGTAGGGTTGTACCAAGGTATGGGCAGGACTTTGTTTAGGCTGCTAAAATTTAGAGAATGCTGGCAGTATTTGTAGTCCTTCAGCAGTGTAAGAATGAACAGCTTAGCATTTTGTTAGCAAGAATTATTAGTTTAATAGGAGCAGCAGGAGCTTCCTGTAACTCTGGTGAGCTTGTATCCAGCTCTACCCCAAGTCTTCCTACCATTGGATGCCTCAGCAGTGGCTTCTCAGTGTGCCAGGGTCTTTCTCCCCAAGATGACCACTACCAAGTTATCACCTGAGGCCCAATCCCATCTGCTTTACCGGTAGCAACCCTGGGCTATTCATGATCCTTCCACTCCAGACAGCTCATACTGCTTGCTCCAGTTGTAAAAATTACTACTTATGATCCTGCTTCTTGATACTGCCTCCTCCTTAATTGCTCATATTTACATCTCCCATCTACTCCTTTGTTTTCATCGACTCTAAATAAATTTTCAAATGTTTTTAATCTGGTGACAGGACCTTTCTCTCCTTTTCTCTCTTCTCTCCTGGCTTCCTGATGTCCTCAATCAACATCCTACTCTCCCAGATGCTAGAGTTTGAACTCAGATCTTCCTAACTTTAAATCTAGTCCTCTAGGTACCTAATCCTGTCTAATTAAGGTGATTTGTTCAAGGTCACATAGTGAAAGGGTGTCAAAGTCAAGAATCTGACCCTTCTACCCCACTGACTTCTGGTTAAAAAACAAAATCTGTGCTACTTTTTCCTGTGTGAATAACTGTTGTTGTAGTTACAGTTTGTAAAATATTCATTTGGCTCTTTGAATTATGGATTTAAATCTGCTTTGGAAAATCCCCTTATAAAGAAAGAATGTACTTGAATGTAGGGATTCTTTAGCTTTTTTGGGTGTAATGGATCTCTTTGGCAGTCAATGTGGCAAAGCCTCTGGACTGTCTCAGAGTTATGTTTTTAATTTCATTAACTAAACACATAGGATTTAAAGGAAACCAGCTCTATCAAAATAAAGATATAATTCTTTTCCTATAAAAGCTCATGGACTTCCTGAAACCACTTTGGTGTGGTTTTGGAACCAGCCCAAGTCCAAGGTGGAGGACCCTTCTAGAGAACTATAGACCAAAGGCAACCACTTTCTCTGCCCTGGGCACCTTGAGTTGGGAAGAGCAGTAAGGTTCAAGTTGGGGGAAAGGTAACAAGCCTATGAGAAAGGGTAGAAAGAAGATTAAGAGGAAAAGAAAGAAGTACACAAAGGAGTGATTGTCACCACCATCAGTGACTTCAGGGACTACCGGTGCAAATTTCAGGCATTTGGTCTAGTGGAAATAGTTCCAAACTGAGATCTGTTCCTGACTTTGACACTGTTTCACTCTATGACCTTGAACAAATCATAGCTAGGTAGAACAGTGGCTAGAGGATTGGACATAGAGTTAGGATGATCTGAGTTCAAATCTTCAGATACTTAACTAGCTATGTGAACCTTGGTAAGTCCAATAACCTTTGCCTCAGTTTCCTCATCTGTAAAATGAGGAATTATAATAGCACCTACCTCCCAGAATGGTTGCAAGGATCAAATAAGATAATATTTGTAAACACTTTTCAAACCTTAAAGTGCTCTATGAATGCTCATTATTAATTAACAACAAAAACAAAACCTTTTTGGATCTTCCTTATTTATTTATAGATAGGAAAAAGAACCCATTTCTTCTTTGCCCCACTTAGCTGGGCTATCATGAAATAAAAGTGATCTAATATATGGGAAAGAACTTTGAATAATAAAAAGGTGCTATACCAGTTGAATATATTAAACAGTAATTATTATTATTATTTCCTTCCAACTATACTTTAATGCTAGGGGTGGGGAATCTGCGGTCTCAAGGCCACAGTGACCTTCTAGGTCCTCAAGTGCAGTCCTTTGACTGAATCCAAACTTCATAGAACAAATCCCCTTAAGAAAAAGATTTGTTCTTGTAACTCAAAATCTCATGGAAATGAATGATGTAAACTAATTTTAAAAAAAGAAAAGGATTTGTTCTGTAAAACTTGGACTCAGTCAAAAGGCTGCACCCAAGGACATAGAGGACCACATGTGGCCTTGAGGCTTCAGTTTCCCCACCCCTGTTGGCTTTCCTTAGCCCTATTGTCCCTATGAATTGCTCTCTTTCCCTGCCACAAAGGCTGATCTGCTAATTCTCTTCCCCATTTTCTGACCTGGAGTTTCTTCCATGGGCTTTTATTTTCTCTTTCTGTTCTCTCCCCACCACTGGTTACCTAATCTCTTTAATCAGAACTCTAGTGTCTCAGACCCAAGGACTTCCTACCTGGTCCCTGAGTCCACCCACTTTTTGTTCTTTTCCTGTCTCTTTCTGCCCTTCTTCTAACCCTCCTTTGGTGCTGGTGTCTCAGTGTAACAAGAACAAATCAGACTGCTTCTACCAGACCTATTCTTCGGGGGTGGATGCTGTTCGAGAGTGGTATCGCTTTCATTTTATCAACATCCTGGCTCGTCTGGACTCCCAAGATCTGAATGAAGCTGCATTGGGTAATTTCATCTTTGCCTGTCGCTTCAATCAGGCATCCTGCAATGAAGGGTGAGTTCCTTTCCACTTCTTTCTACTTCTTCCCTCCTTCCCCTCTTTTCCTCCTCCCCTCTCCCCAACACATACTTTGGCCCTCTTCTTCTTTCCCTGGGGTGACTTTTTTTTTCCTTGAGTGCTCCCTGTTCATCCCCAGGTGCCATGATAACTTGCTGCTTCCTCAGCCTTTGTAGATTCAGAGTAATAGATTTAGAGCAAGCTTGCACCCTTGGTTTTCTTCTTACTAAATGAATACCCTTAAGTAGTTTCATTACTACCTGCATAAAAATCCCTTTCAACCCTGAATCCTGTGATTGTGTCTGAGAAATGGGTTGTATGATGGTGAGGACAATCTGTAGAGAATTGGAGTTGGAGGTTGAGTTTTATCTTTGGTGAGCTTAAGGCTTTCTCTTCCAGAAATGTGTACTTCTCTCTGCCTGTCCATCTGTTTAGCTCCTATGTCATTCTTATTTCCTGCCTGCACAGATCCCAGAGAGGTTCCAGCAGCTGCCCAATTTCTAAGGGGGTTTAAAAATGGAAAGTCTGTGGTCAATAAGTTAAGGGGTGATGGGAGACCTTCTCTGTATCTTGTTCCCCCTTCCCTTTTCCTCTTCTCTGTGTCCTCTCAAGTTGCATTAAGAACAGCATAAGGTTCAGAATGGGGAAATTGGTTAGTATCATTGCCAACTGGTTCTAGTCAGATCAGACTGCATCCATAGTGTTATATTAGTTTCAGTGGTTGGGTTTGGGGTCACAGATAAGCCCAAATATGTCCAGAGGGAGATGACCATGCTATATAAGTTGAAGGAAAGGGGACTGGCAAAGAGAAAATTTTTTTGGTGGGGGTGGGGTGAGGGTGGTAATCAATTGATTTCCACACATACTTGAAGGGCTATCAAAGGGCTAGTGTGTAAGAGGGGTTAGACATTCTGCATAGACTCAGTGGGATGAGGTAGGACTAGTGGGTGGAAATTTTGAGAGGCAGATTTTGTTTCAATGTAGGGAAGAACTTCCTAACAGTTATAGCTATCCCCAAATGATGTGACCTCCTTGGGATGTGATGGTTTCGGTTCACTGGAGGGGCTCAGAAAGAAGCACTTGGCATCTGGTGCAATGAGGATTGCAGCCTGAGGGTTCAAATGAATGATGCTTTTATTACAAACCATTCTGATATGCCGTGGTAAAAATAGCCTTCAAAGCAGTTAAAAGCAGTCCAAGGAAATAAAAACAACAGGCAAGAGTTAAGAGCAGTCTACAAGAAATGTTCTGCAGTGGGGGGTCTCAGTTCCTGCCAAAGTCTTAAAGAAGCACTTTTTGTTATTCTTGTTCTAAGGGACCAGAGCTAGATCCCAGGTCAGTCCACCAGGGGGAAAAGTAGCTCACACTCCTCCAGGTCTGAACCGTAGTTTCTTTGCTCACGATAGTGTAGGGTAGGGATATGGGGTGGGGTGTGTGTGTGTGTGTGTGTGTGTGTGTGTGTGTGTGTGTGTGTGTGTATGTGTGTGTGTGTGGTGTGAAGATTGTTGTAAGTTCAGGGTTAATTTAACTTTCGCCTAAATCTTCTTCAATAGAGGGGTCCTCACATGATCATTTTCACCCTCTCCAAATCCCTCAGTAGGAGTTCTTCTAAGGTGGCATCTGGCACCTATCATACTGGGTTGCTGGACCTTGCAAGAAAGCAGCAAGTGTCCCAACTGCTCTGGCCATTCAGCTGTCCTGTGACACCCTTTTCTCTTCTTTCCCCCTCTTTTCCAAACCACATGTTTTCTTTTCTGACTTTAAACTGGTGTTTGTTTAAGGACAGATCTTGCCACCTGGGAGGGAGTGGCATTCGGGAGCACCTGGGGATTGAGCAGCCTCCCTCACACCTCAAACTTTCTCTAACTCTCACCAGTCTCTAATCCTTCTCTCAGCTCCTGACCTTGAATAGTTCTGAAGCTCTTCCTTCTTTTCCTTGTTCCTCTCATCATGAATTCCTTCTTTCCTAATAGTTCCTAGTTTATCTATACCTTGACATTTATGATCTGATCTTTGGGAGAACCTGGGAGTAGGAGTGTGGAAGAAATGAGTTCACCCTAGGATAATGTTAAAGTTAGAACTCAGAGAATTCAGAGATTAGATGGTTCAATTTTCTGGTATTACAGATGAGGAAATTTAGGTACAGAGAAGGTAAAGGATTTATCCAAGGCCACATAGCTGGTTAGTGATAGAATTAGGACTCAGAATTCAGGTTTACTGGTTCCCAGTCCAGAGTTATTTCCAACATACTATCCTGCCTTCCTGTTCCCAAAGTCTGTAAATCATTGACAAATAGGTACACAGACTTCTGTAGCCTCGGTCTATGTAGGATTTTCCTTATCCCTACCAACTCTCTACAACCAGACTTATGGAAGGGGTGATGGTGGTTCTTACAGTTGGAGAAATACTATTGATGAAAATGATTCCTTGGATTGTTGTGGAACCTCCTCTAGGAGTTTAGAGGGTCCTTATTGGGAGGGAATAGTCAGGGGCCTTTTAGTCAATGGCTCCTTCCCCAATCATGCTTTATCTCTCTTTTACCAACCCTTTGCTTTTCCTTGAGAAGGCTCTCTTCCTGCTCTTTCCCGAACCTCTCTCATTCAAAAACTGGTTTGAGAGAAGGAACTATATCCAGAGTCCATGCTGGGTGCTTTCTCTCAGGGAATTTATAATCTGATGGAGTATATAACACTGCATGCTTGAAAAGTTAACTAACAGGGCCAAACTTTTAAGTTGTTGGAAATGATTTTTTTTCCCCAAATGCCACTTTGTGTCTCTCATTGGGATTTATATTCTAAAATAATACACTTACTACAAATCTTCACTTCAGCTAGATTGTAAACTCCTTGAGGGTATGGACCATGTCTTGTTCCTCTTTGTTTTTCTGTTGCTTAGCAGAGTGAATCAACCCAATTGTTTGTTCAGTTGGCTTGACTGTGAGTTGTCAAATAACAACCAAAAAAGTGGCACTTCTAGTAAGTACTACAGGGGTCCAGAGGAGAGAAATGAGGGGCTCTTTTTGTTCCCAGCCCAATTCCCATTTGCTTTTCCTGGTTCCTCTCTTCCTCCTCTAAACCCGATCTCTCTACACTGCTAAGGAATTACTCCCAGTTTCATCACCCCATCTACGGAAACTGTTACACCTTCAACGGCAAGAATGACTCCAACATCTGGATGTCCTCTACACCTGGGATCAATAATGGTAAGACACTTTTAGGCCTTCTCTCCATTCATCTACTCCTGTTCCTCATGTCTTACTCTGTTTTCACCAGTCCACATGTCAGGTTTCCTCAGCTGTGTTTCTTTTCCCTTAGTTGTAAATTCCATAGCAAACCATTTCAGGGGGGCCATCTTGGATTTTTTCCTCTTTACTTGAGTTACATGCCAAAATTCATCACAGAACTGGTAGAATCTGGTTCCAATTGTACTTACTGATTGGTATTATTGTACTGAGTGTCCATGACAATGGTTCACAAATCCTGTGACCCTCCTGACCCCAGTTCTTCTTGACCTTATTCCCTTAAATTTTGGGAAGCTGGAAAAGATCGCAGTGAGATAGGGATGACTTCTTTCCCCTTCATCCTTAGTGCCACATTCTCCTTTTCTTTTTTTATTAAACATTTTTTTACATTCTCCTTTTCTTAAAATCCTTCTTGCCTTGCCAACCTTCTAGGTTTGTCCCTGACACTACGAACAGAGAGAAACGACTTTATTCCACTGCTATCCACAGTGACAGGGGCCAGGGTGATGGTGCATGGGCAAGATGAACCAGCATTCATGGATGATGGTGGCTTCAACATTCGGCCAGGAGTGGAGACATCTATCAACATGAGAAAGGCATTGGCACTCTCCCTATAGCCTTGGGTATGGGGTGGGAGGAGTAGAGGAGGAACAGGGAGGAAGGATCTCAGGGATATGAAGGGCAAAGATGGCAACAAGATGACTGGGTAGGGCCTCAGCAATAACCTTTGGTGCCATAGCATGGAGGGGAAGGGGAAGAATTATGTCTCCTTAATGATAAATTAGGAGTAGGTTGGAGTATAGGCTTCCTATAGACTGAGTATATGGAATGTGGGGTCTACTAGGAGTCTGGGATCCTGAGGAGCAAGCATCAGGGACATGGTTATCCTCTGGATTAGGAACTGGTGTTAAGGGGGCATTATGAGGATCACATACAAATGGTATAACTATTGGTGCTTGGAGACTGGGAAAGAAGAAAAGCTCTGGAGAACCTGAGAAGGATAGGGAGCTGGATATTGGGATGGCCACTGAAAGACATGAGAATTTATTAGTTGTCATGGGATTGTGGAGGCTGGTAGATTCAAGTGTGAGTCCTGAGGATACAGCCAGGGAGAATAGACACTACTCGGGTAAGGGAAAGGCTAACTGTTTTGACTTGGACTTTTCTGGGTTTGGGTGGGGTGGACAGGAAACTCTGGACCGACTTGGAGGTAACTATGGGGATTGTACCATGAATGGCAGCAGTGAAGTCAAAGTCCCGAACTTCTTTTCTTCCAAGTATACACAACAGGTGAGGTCCCAGTTCGATGACTCCCCTATCCTATGATCCCCACATTTTCCAGGTCAGTTCAAGACTCAGTAGTCAGGGCTACCCTCCCCTTCCCCAGGTTGTTATGGAGTGTGGGGGTATATGGTGCAGAGGACTGTTTGGCCTTTCCTTCTCTCATCTCCTCCTTGGGGTATGCCAGTAGGGCTGTCACTAGGCAAGGGTTGTAGTCCACAGTTTGAACTCCTCTTCTCCTACACTCCCTTTCTCCTTCAGGTGTGTGTCCACTCCTGCTTCCAGGAAAACATGATCCAGAAATGTGGGTGTGCATATATCTCCTACCCAAAGCCTGATAATGTGGAGTATTGTGACTACAAGAAGCACACAGACTGGGGTAAGCCACTTGTCCACTCTTTGGCTTTAGCACAGGCTCCCATAGAGATATTTTCCCTTGGCACCCTCTCCTTTCCCTTTGGTCTCTCCCTGTTCTTTGACAGCTTGTCCCTCCCTTTGGTCTCCTGTCTCTCACTTTCATAGCTTTTGTCTTGGCATTTTTCTCTATTTCTATGTACTTGACTCTGTTCTTGTACTTTCTTTGAGCCTCTGTTGTGGTCTCTCTGTGTTTATTATCTTTCTCTTTTCTCAATCACATGTTCTATCTTTTGTTTATTGTTTCTCTTTCTGGATCTCTGTTTTTGATTCTGTTTCCCCCCAGATCTTTGATGCTCTATCTAGGTTTCTCTATTGGTTTATGTTTGAGTCTCATAGAATGTAAAGGTTGTAAGGAACTCAGAGATTCTTTTTTTTTTTGGCTTTTTGGAGGGCAGTTGGGGTTAAGTGACTTGCCCAAGGTCACACACATCTAGTAAGTGTCAAGTGTCTGAGGCCAAATTTGAACTCAGGTCCTCCTGACTCCTGCGCCATCTAGCTGCCCCGTGAAAGACTTTCAGTGCCCTCCAAAAAGGAATTTTTCTTTTAATCTCATGGCAATAGAGAACCACTGAAACTTCTCAAAGGAGTGATGTTGTCAGAGCCATACTTGAGGAATATCCCTTTGACTGCTAAAAACCCAGAGGATAATTGAGAGTGGAGAATTATGGACTGGGAGTCAAATTAGGAGATGATTGGGATGGGAGAGGGGAGCAGTGATGAGGACCTGACCCAGGGTGCTGGTCATGTGCATGGAGAGAATGAGTGAGGGATGAAACATAGAGAATGGAGGGGACAGATCCTGGGGAGGGTAATTTAAAGAAATGAAGGATGGGAAACTGGCTCCTAGGATGTGGAGAGTACCCATGGCAAAAGAACCCAGAAGCAGGCTGATTGAGGAAGGCCTACGGAGTATGAGGGTTGGACGTCACCTGAAGGATGGGACAATGACTTTTCATTTCACCTAAGGGGAGTTCACTGACAACTGACAGTGAGAGAGATTTAGATTATTTAATGATGATGATGATGGCTAGTATTTATACGGCACAGAATATGTGCCGGGCCCTGTGCTAAGCACTTTACAAATATTATGTCATTTGACCCTTACAACTACCCTGGGAGGTAGGTGCTATTGTTCTTCCCACTTTACAGTTGAGGAAACTGAGGCAAACAGATTAAGTGACTTGCCTAAGGTCACATAACTAGTTAGTATCTAAATCTAGATTTGAACTCAGGTCTTTCGGAGTTCAGGCCTATATCGCCTGGTTCTGTCTAGATATTGATTTCTTAATGAAAATTACATGAAACTAGAAGAATGAAAGAATATGAGAAAGAGTGAGAATATGAGAAATCCTTCCTTGGAGGATTCCCAAGGGGAGTCTAAAGAAATAACCAAGGATGGCTTACAATGAGGTGAATCTGGGATTGGTTGAATAACTGGAACCACAGAGTAATCACAAATAGGCTGATGTCAACATGGAAGTAAGTCTCTAGTAGTGTGTCCCAGGGCTCTACTTTAGTCTTGTGTTATGCAACACTTAAAAAAAAATTAAATCGGTTTATTGAATTTTAGTTTACAACATTTAGTTCTACAGTCTCTTGAGTTTCAGATTTTCTCCCCCTCCATCCCCCCATCATGGCGGCATGCACTTGAACATAGGATGTATAAATATCTTCCCATTAATCATTAGGTTGTAAAGGATTGTAACTGAAGGAATGATCAGTGGGAAAGAGGAAACAAAACAAAACAAGAAAACGAAACACAGCAAGTACTTTGTTTCAGTCTGCATTTAGACTTCCCATCTCCTTCTCTGGATGTGGATATCTCCTTCAGTCATGAGTCTCTTGGAGTTATCCTATAACCTTATGTTGCTGAGAGGAGCCCAGTATATCAAAGTTAGTCATCACACATATGTTGTATCTGTGATTGTGTACAAATTTCTCCTGGTTCTGCTTTTCTCACTCAGCATCAGTTTATATAAGTCTCTTCAGGTTATTATGAAGTCTGTGGGCTCCTCATTTCTTATAGCACAGTCATATTCCATTATATTCATACACCACAACTTGTTCAGCCATTCCCCAATTGATGGGCATCTCCTTGTTTTCCAATTTTTTGCCACCACAAAAAGCTGCTATAAATATTTTTGTCTTTATGGGACCTCTTCCCACTTCTCTGATCTCTTTG
The DNA here is from genome assembly GCA_028646575.1 of Pseudocheirus occidentalis. Classification (NCBI taxonomy): domain Eukaryota; kingdom Metazoa; phylum Chordata; class Mammalia; order Diprotodontia; family Pseudocheiridae; genus Pseudocheirus; species Pseudocheirus occidentalis. Next base: position 152,518,480 of record CM053597.1, read on the forward strand.
GAATATAACCCTAGAAGTGGTATTGCTGGGTAAAAGGGTATGCACTTATTTATAGCCCTTTGGACATATTCCAGACTACTCTTCAGAATGGCTGGATCAGCTTGAAATTCCACCAACAATGCATTAGTGTAGGGGCGGCTAGGTGGCGCAGTGAATAGAGCACCGGCCCTGGAGTCAGGAGTACCTGAGTTCAAATCCGGCCTCAGACACTTAACACAAAAAAACTAGCCGTGTACGTCACTTAACCCCAACTGCCCTCCAAAAAGCAAAAAAACAAAACAAAACAAAAAAAACCCAATGCGTTAGTGTTCTGATTTTTCAACATCCTCTCCAGTATTTATCATTTTGCTGTTTTGTCATCTTAGCCAGTCTGGCTGGTGAGATGTGGTACCTCAGAGTTGTTTTGATTTGCATTTCTCTAATCACTAGTGATTTGGAACATTTTTTTCATATGCTTATAGATATCTTTAATTTAATCTTCTGAAAACTGCCTGTTTATATCCTTTCACCATTTATCAATTGGGGAGTGGCTTGTGTTCTTATAGATTTGACTCAATTCTTTGTATATTTTGAAAATGAGGCTTTTATCAGAGACACTGATTGTAAAAATTCTTTCCCAGTTTTCTACTTCCCTTCGTTCTTGGTAACATTGGCTTTGTTTGTACAGAAGCTTTTCAATTTAATATAATTAAAATTATCCATTTGTGTAACACTTTTAAAAAATTCATTAATTTATTTCTAGTTTTCAACATTCTCTTCCATAAGACTTTGAGTTTAAAATTTTCTCCCTCTCCCATCCCTCCCTCTACTCCAAGATGGTATACAATCTGATATAGGCTATCATATTAAACATATTCTTACATTCAACATTTTCTTATCAATTTGGATGAAGCAGATATGTCAGATTTGATGACATGAAGCTGTGAGCAATATCTAGCACACTGGATGATAAAGAATCAATATCCAAAAGAAATCTACAAGCTAGAATTATGATCTGACTGAAATTTAAGAGCGACAAATGTATAGTATTAAACTTTGGATTAAAAAAAATGATCTTCACAAGTACAGGATGCAGGGGTCATTGTTGGACAGTTCCTGTGAAAAAGGTCTGTGGTTTTGGTGAACTACAAACTCAGCGTAACACAGGAATCAAGCAAGTTCATGCTGTTTTAGGCTACATTGGGAGAAGTATGATTTTCACAATGAATGAGGTGACAGTTCTGCTATATATACTCTGTCCTAGGTTGGCCACATTTGGGGTATTTTAGATCTTTTTTTTAGGAAGGGTATAAGAAAATTAAAGTGTAGCTAGAATAGGCCCGTGCTATAAGATCAGCTAAAGGAACTGGGGATGTTTAACTTTAAGAGGAGAAGAATTATCAAGCACATAAAAAATAGCTTCAAATATTTGAAGGATGGTTATGTGAAAAGATTAGATTTCTTCTGTTGGCTCTTGAGAATGGACCCAAGGACAAAGTGCAGATTTCAGTATGATACAGAGAAAAATGTAACAATGAGAGCTGTTCAAGTGGGTTCTAGCTTATCTGAGATCTTTCAGCAGAGTCTGAATGATAAAAGTGATCTTTTCTTAGATATGGTGTTGCAAAAGATGGTCTGGGAGGTCCCTTGCAGCTCTGACACCATGTAATTCTGTGAATGAACAGTAAGAATGACAACTATGGTGTACTGATAGAAATAGAAGCTTGAAACTAGAAAGGAGTCAGTCTGATTCCCAGTCAACGAACATGAGGGATGATTTTTGATTGGCAGACTTTTAAGATTTTGTATATCTTTGCAACTTTCCACTTGTTTTTACCCCTGCTTGTTTATTTGTAGAAAATCTGTTAGAAAATCTAAGAGGTGCTTGTGTACTTGCTTCAAGGATAGAAGGGTAGGTAGACACTAGGAGGTTGTGTTCCCATTTCATAGGGGGCCCAGGAGAAGATAAAGTATAGTTGGAACTTTGGAAGAACTCTGCTCAGTGTGGTGATCAGCCATGATTCCAGAAGATGGATGAGGAAACATACTCCCCATCTCCTGGCAGAGAGAGGATGGACTAAAGATACAAAATAAGATATAATTTTTGGACATGGCCAATGTGGGAATTTGCTTTGCTTTGACTATACACAAACACACACACACACACACAC
>CM053597.1:152521129-152558385 GCA_028646575.1 Pseudocheirus occidentalis
CCTTCCTTCCTTCCTTCCTTCCTTCCTTCCTTCCTTCCTTCCTTCCTTCCTTCCTTCCTCCCTCCTTCCCTCCCTCTCTCCCTCCCTCCCTCTCTCTCTCTCTCCCTCTCTCTCTTTCTTTTTTGTCTTTTTGTAAAAAATGACTAATACAGAAATGTTTTACATAATTGCACATGTATAATCTATATCTGATTGTTTACTGACTCAAGGAGGGGGAAGGGAAGGAGAAGAGAGAGGAACAGAATTTGGGGCTCAAAACTTTAAAAAAACCACGTTAAAATTCTTTTAACATGTAGTTGTGGAAAAATAAAATATTATATATTAAAAAAAAGAAAACCCCATGTGTAGTCCTGAAGAGTCAAATATGACAGAAACTACTGAACAACAACAACAAGAGGTTGGGAAAGGAGTCCATTGTCCAACTGGAAGTTGGAGCCATGATATTGGGGTCTGCAACATGTGATGCCCTTAAGGATGAGGCACCTACTTCTGTCCAAATGGGATCCTTATGTAAATCAGAGCACCCAACTATCTCCTCTGTAATCTCTGACCTGCTCTCATATAGCAAATTATGCCATTTTCCCCTTCCTCCAGCAAGAAGTTTGTCCCTATTAAACAACAGTTTCCTCATCACACCTCTGAAATTCCAGCTAGTCAGATCCAGCTAGTCTCCTGAAAGACTTACCTGATAAAGTTGGACTGTTTTTAGGTATAGCCCTGGTTGATTCTTTCAGAACTTTCTTTGTTCCTTCCCCTTTGTGGAATCACCTGGGTCTCATGGTCTGCCCCTTCAAGGGGCTCCATATGCCTTGGCGTAACAGCTCAGGCTTCCCTAAACTGACGAGATTCTTTTCCCTTAGGATTGTTCTGATAACTCTTTGCTCAAAAGGATATGAAGAATCATGAGCGAAATTGTTGGGAATTGCCCTAATGATATGGAGGAAGGGGAAACTGTCTCTGTATTAATGACAATTATGAATTTACTTGGAAGAAAAGATCTTTTAGCTGACTTAATGGTAATCTTGAGTTCCTTAATGAAGGCAAAGGAACTCAGTAGAAGAAGGCAGACTCTTAACAGGTCTCTAAAGGGACAAAGATTTGGTATTATCCTCATGATGTGGTTTCCATGGAGGATGAAGCCCTGATGGGTACAGATCCTGGCAATGTGACAGGTTATATTCAACTCTTTATGATCCTGTGGATCATAACATGCCATTCCAATGAAATATCTTTTAGCATTTTAATATTGTCCATGGATTTTTTTAAGGCAAAGATATTAGAGTGGTTTGTGATTTCCTTCTCCAATAGATGACCTTTTGTCAGAACTCTCCACTTTGACCTGTCTGTCTTGTGTAACTCTTCATGGCATAGATCATAGTTTCTTTGAACTATGTAAACCCCTCTGCCATGACTAGGCAGTGAACCCATAGGAGGACCTTTTGCCCACCTTAATACAAATGACCTTGACCTTGTTGAAGTTTGATGACTGCAGAAAGTGTCATCTGAACTGTGGCCCTGTTGTTCCTGATGCTTTTCAATGTCTGCTTTTTATCATTAGTAACCCCAGCGTGAATGCAAAGATGTGGCATTACCCACTACAATGGACCAGATTGTCAAGATCCAGGTCTTTGTCTTTCCAGAGTGGGGAGGGAAAGCTGAGGGTTTTCAGTCTTCCTCCTCTTCCACATTCTGTTACTCCTTCAAGGAGTTGTTAAATTACTGCTGTTTTCTTTCTGCTGTTTTTCTGGTTTAGCTTTTCTCTTCATCCTCCAATGCTGCTTATACTAGACTTCCATTCCTGAGATTACACTTGTCAAACAATCACCCTAAAGCTCTGTAAGTGGTAGAAAGTCCCCTAAAGCAGGGGTGCCAAACTGCAGCCCCCAACACTCTCAAGTTTGGCTGAACCAGACTAAAAGGTAATTGGGAAATATTTAACACAATGAATAAAAATACAAAAAAACAAACATAACATCTAACATATGGTTTTCTAAGTCAATATGCAGCCCATAGGAATCCTTATGTTGAGTTTAGTGGCAACCATTTCTATTGAGTTTGACATGACTGCTTTACAGGACCTTGCCCCCAATGTGTGGGGTGTGCTGGCAACAATGTCTGCCAGGGTCGCCTGATATCAGGTCTCCAGCCTCTTATTCTCATAACAGTACCAGCCTGGTTGTTTAGTTTGCCACAGCTCATATAATGTCTTTAATGAGTACCAACACACCCAACAAACAGCTGTATGCTGTAGGAGGCATCAGCAAAATTCGTTCAGTGGTTTTGAACCCAAAAAGGCCAAACTAATTTTTCCCTAAAAGGCAAAAAAAAATTGTCTATTGAGACTTGATTGGCCCAGGGGAAGAAGGGCCAAGTCTTTGACTCAGTGTTCTGATCATGAAAGGTATAAGAGAGGCCAGTCCATGAGGAATTCATACCCATCAGACTTAGTGAATGTCCCTTAAGCTGTCCAAGTTACCACACCCAATGGGCTGACTAGTTGAAGAGAGGAATGACTTCTATCTGAGCCAAGGATTATGTTTTTGCTGAGTATCATTTCCATGCTATAGATAATTAAACCTCCTTTTTGATAACGGTGTGAAGGACTTTGAATGTCTTATTTCATTCCTCTTGAACCTCAACTATCCCACTCTTCCTGCCCCTAGGGGCACCAACCAGAAGCCTTTGGTTCTTAAACCCAATCCTAACGCCTGGTCCTCTTCAAGAACAAGGACAAAGCAAACAACAACATCAAGGGGTCATATCACCAAAAGGGATCGGGGATTGTATGCTCAGATTTACTGGAAACAGGGCTATGCTGGAGCCCGCTCAAACTGACTGCAGCCAGTGTGAGCATTTAAACCTTGGACATCAACAGATGCTTACAAATCAGGGCTTGATTTATTGTTTGGTTGATTATTTAGACTTAAGAAAGTGATGAAGAAAATATTAATAATGCAGATTAAATTTAAAAGTATAGAACATCTATAACATTCTCTCTCACCCCCTCGGTCAGTTGTTAAACATTTACCAGCACACCTCTGAGAGCATGGGCTCTTTCTTGTTGAGCAGATGGGATGGAAGTATGGTGATTGTAGTGATTGATTACTCCCAGGACACTTACAAGAAATCTAAACCAAGTGAATAGAGTACCCGCCCTGGAGTCAGGAGGACTGGAGTTGAAATATGACCTCTGATACTTAACACTTACTAGCTGTGTGACCTTGGGCAAGTCACTTAACTCCAATTGCCCTGCCTTCCCTCCTCCAAAAAAAAAAAAAAAAGAAACCTGAAGCAGCTTTGGACTTGGGTCAGAAGACCAAGTTGGAGGCCAGCAATATATTTACTAGCTGTTTGACTGTAAGGCACTTTTTCTCTCTGATATTATTCCTTTTCTCCATTTCTAGATCTGTCTGTTGAGCATACTAATATACACACTGCCTACTTCAAGGCATTGCTGTGAAGGAAGTGCTTTGTAAACTTTCAAGCCCTGTATAATTAATTATTAACTATTACTACATCGTCATTGTAACTATTATTATTTTTATTGACAAATGAGGCAAGGAGGTTACACAGTGGATAGAGTGCTGCTTCTGGAATCAGAAAAACTTGAATTTGAGTCCAGTCTCAGACTAGCTGTGTGACATTGGGCAAGTGACTTAACTTCTCTGTGCCTCAGTTTCTTCCATTGTATAATGAGAATAATAATACTGCCTACCTCCCAGGGTTTTTGTGAGGATCAAATGAGAGAATATTTTTTAGAAAAAAAAAAAGAAACAAACAACTGGCATATAGTAGGTGCTTAATAGGTTTTTCTTCTTTCTTCTCCCCCCCCTCCCCCTGCTCCTTCTCCTCCTCCTTCTTCTTCGATGAGGACACTGAGCTCAGAGTGACTTGTCCAAGGTCATACATGGGATTAGTGGCAGAATGGAAGGAGATCCCAGAATCTCTTGTCCCCCCCACCGTGTGCTATTTCCCCATCTTTCCCAAAAGGGGCGGAGCAGTGAGGATTAGCGACGCCCTGGGATTTTTGGAGGGATTAAGTGATTTGTGGGTTTGAGGTGCTGATGTTTAGATGGTTCATGTCCTTTGGTGGAATGGGAGAGGGGAAAGATTTCTCCGACTTTTTTGTATGGAAGTCATTGGAGATCTGGGAACCCCCCGAAGTTCCATCCAGGACTCTTGAATCCCTGGCTGGGCTAGGGTTAAATGTCTTTTTAATTTTTTTCTCATTTTTTACCTCCCCCGCTTCACCCCGCCTCCTCCTCGGGCTCTTCCTGTCCTAGCAGCGGTTGCGACACCCTGCTAGCTCCCTCCCTCTTTTCCCCTATCTTTCTCGGCTCCTGCTGCCTACTCAGGGTCGGACCCTGGTTCCAGCCGGGGCTCAGGGTCTGGTGCCAGCTGCGGCCGCGGTTCCGTCTTCAGAGTTGTCGGCTTCTTGCGCTTAGGTCTCCATCCCCAAGAGTCTGGCTCAAGTCTCTGACCTCGGAATCCCATGCGTGCCCTGTTCAGGACTGGCTTGCTCGCTCGCTGCTCCCGCGGCGGCCGCTCTGAGCCCTAATGGGGGAGTGAGAAGCTACAGCCAGGCCGGACATGGGCCACCCCACCCTGCCTGGCTTGGTGCCACTGGTGAGAGACCGACAGGGAACGGGCAATGGTCGGGGAGGCGGACAAGGGGATGGCTTTCATATAGCACGCCAGGGCACCGGGCAGAGTTCCCAGGGGATCAGACCCCCGATCTTTCCATTTTCCCTACCCAGCCTCTCCCTATCAGTGAAAAGCAGCCCAAATTTAGGTCCTCCGGCAGGTCACCATATTTGTCCCTTGGAGGCAGAGACCGGAAGGTTTGGGGATTTAGGGAGAGGGAGACTGGCTCTATGGGAAGAGAAAGACAGAGTCTTCAAAGAAAGGCAGGTCCTAAGACACTGAAGGAATGTGTAACTATAGGTACAAGGAGGGGGTGGGGGGTGGGAACAGGTTTTCATTAGGGGCTGAGGAAGCTTGCCTACTGAGGAAGAGAAAGGTATGGTGATAATGGGAGGGCCAGCTCTGAGGAGTCAGAGTATTTTGAACTGTGTTCTGCCGACCAAGAACCTGGTGAGAGTGAATGAAGAGAGTTCTGTGGAGAAAGGAAAAGACATTAGGGATGAAGGTATGATGGGGGGTTGGTAGGCATACTGGGCAAGGGGAACAGAGTCCTGGAGTAGGGCCTGAAGGGTGGTGATTGTTTTGGGATGCTAACAGGGTATGTTTTTTGAAAGAGTCAGGGAACTGTATTATGGGGCTGAGTAAGTATTCCTGTAACTTGTCCCAGGCTCCATTTGTCCATTCTTTTACTTGGGGGGTTACCCCCGACCTTCACAGGACTCTAAACCTTTACCCTAGCCTGGGAGGGTTCTTGGATTGTGGAGTCACCTCTTCTCCACAGTCTACCTCTTCCAACCCCCAAACTGCTATAGTTCAGTTTCTTATTCTACAGCCCAATTTGAGGAAGTTGGAAAATTGTCTTCGTCATTAGAAGTGCCCCTTCCTCTCCTCTCAATCCTACTGGCTCTAGGCCTCTCTCTACATCTCCTGTCTCTTCTCTCACTACCTGGGCCTCTCTGAAATCTTGGCTGTCTCTATTGCTTCCCTATCTTACTGAATTTTTTTCCTTTTCTGCTTTTCAGCCTCTCTCCGTTTTCCCTTCCTTCTCTTTCTTGTTTTTCCTTAGCCTCCCAATCACGTCTCCATTTTTCTCTTTTATTTCTTCAGCCTCTTTCTCAGTTTGTCTTCTCTCCCTCTTCCCCAGACTCCTGCCTCTTGTCTTTGGCCCAGATCCTTTGTTATTTTCATGGTCACTTCTCTTTTCTTCTTTTCTCATTTAACCCTACATTCCTTTTCCTCTCTTCTCTTTGTCATTTGACTTCTCCATCCTTCTCTTGTCTGAGCTTACCACGAGCCAGGCACTGGAATTAGGAGAGACTAGCTTAATGCAGTGACTTGATAGGTTGGGCAGGCAAAAGGCGGGTTAGGGTCCTGGCTCTGCTACTGCAAATCACCCGTGTGATTTGGGGCCAGTCCCCTACCCTTTGTAGGCCTCAGTCTCTTCACCTGTAAGATGAAAGTTGAACCAGATAATATTTAAGGGCCCTTTGAACTCTAAATTCTTTGATCCTAAATGTATCCTAATGTAAAATGTTGTGGGGGCAAAAGAGAGACATGAGGATGGAGTTAGGTATCAGAAGCTTTGTGGAGATGTTTTGAGTTGGGAGACACTGATTGGGAGAGAAGATGAAGAAGTGAAGGTAAAGAAAATCATATAAGTCCTATAGAAAGAAGTGAACAAGCTTTCGTAAGGATATAGTGGAGGTAGTGACCTGGAGTTCGAATAAGAAACGGAAAGGGAGAGATTGGGGAGGAAGTCAGGCCTTAAATACAAATCTAGGCAAAGGAAGTCAGAACTGATATGATCATAGGAAACCATTAAGTTCTTGGGCAGAGAATGACCAGATTATATGATTAAAGTATTTGAGGAAGAGATACGGGTTTAAATCACAAACTGTAGGTATCTGGGAGATTTTTATTAATTTTTCATTCACTTAGTCAACTAGTGATTGACTTCCTGACTGAATAGCTGAGAATGAATGAATGTGGAATAAAGGGAGTCTGGGAGGAAGACCAGAGGTAGTTGCTAAAGTTAGGTGTGAGTCAGTGAGTACTTGGGCTACAGTGGGGACAGGGGGAATAAAGAGGAAGGGGATGAATCTGTGAGTGGAGAGGAAGAATTGCCAGGATTGATTGATTGAACCACAGGAATCATGAAAATGATGGTTAGTGATGATATCTAGGTAGGCCAAAAAAAATGACGAGTTTGGTTTTTGGTAAAGTTAAGTGGCAGAAATTTGGGAAACATCCAAGTGTAGGCATCCTCAAAGCATGGAGGGGTATGAAACTAGGAAGATGACAAGAAGTTGGGGCTGAAGATATATAATCTCCCCCTATTTTTTGCTTTTTGGAGGGGGCAAGGCAGGGTAATTGGGGTTAAGTGACTTGCCCAAGGTCACAGGGCTGGTACATGTTAAGTGTCTGATACTGGATTTGAACTCAGGTCCTCTCGACTCCAGGGCGGGTGCTCTATTCACTGTGCCACCTAGCCACCCCATATAATCCCCTGTCTTTATTTTTTTGAGAGGCAATTGGGGTTAAGTGACTTGCCCAAGGTCACACAGCTATTAGATGTCTGAGGTCACACTTGAACTCAGGTCCTCCTAACTTCAGGGCTGGTGCTCTAATCCATTTTGCCACCTACCTCCCTTTTATTTATTAACAAGCATTTATTGAATTCTGCTTTGTACAAGGCTTGGTGCTAGGCACTGTGGTTGATTATGTTCTCAACATCAAAGAGCCTACCATTTAAGAACATGTGATGTGAAAAGTGCCAAATAAGCACTGTGTGACCCTGGGCTTGTCACTTAACCCTGTTTGCCTTGGTTTCTTCATCCGTAAGTGAGCTGGAGAAGAAAATGGCAAATCAGTATCTTTGCCAAGAAACCCCCCAAATGGGGTAGCAGAGGAGGGGACATGACTCAAATGATTCTACAATGACAACCCTGCAGTGTTAGAAGCAGTCCAAATGCCTTCTTTAAGGCTGCTTAAAGATGTATTATAAAGGCCGAAGGAGCTTTGTGGCCTGGAAAGGCTATGGGAGCTTAGGGGAGAGAAAGACAGATCATAGCAGATGAGGGTGGTCAAGGAAGGTTTCATGGAGGAAGTAGGAATTAAGCTGGATTTGGGGTATTGAAGTCTGAGACCAGAGGAGCTCCACTGAATCCCCCAAGGGTCCTGATAATAAGTGAAAGCTGTACTTACAGGAGGTGCTGATTGAGTTAAAAGGTTGAGTACTTTTGGCAACTTATTTGGGGGATGAATAGGAGAAGGGGTTGAAGGAAGGAAGCACAATGAGTCCAGAGAGAACTTGTTATGGGATGCCCAGGGTCAAGGTTGAGAATGAAAAATTGAGCTACAGCTTTTCTTCTTCATTCTGACTTTTGATCCCCACTCACCTTAGCACAGGAAATCGCACTGAAAAACCCTCTAGAGCCGGAAACTGTGGAGGAGGCAGGGGTGGAGGTGGTTACTGAGCCACCCCCCAGTAGCCTCCTACTCTCACTAGAGTTCCAGCTTCCGACACTTCCTCTGTTCCTTGGGTTGGAACCTAAAGACCGAGTCTTGCTTTCTGCTCTGAAGGGCACATTTAGGGCAACTAACCACGGGCAACAAAGCATTTATTAATTGCTTACTATATAGAAAGCATCTGGGAAACAAATATAAGCAAAAAAGAAAGACTGTAGTTGCCCTAGAGGAACTTACATAATAATAGGGGAAGACAACACATAAAAGGAAGCTGAGGGGGTGGGGATGGGGTGGGCAGAGAAGGCCCACTAGAGATAATGGTAAAGTGGGAACAGTTAGAAGCACAGCAAGCAGGAAAAAGAGTTGGAGATTGCCGAATCCTAGATCTGGAATCAGGAGACGATGTTGAAGATGTCGGGCTCAAATAATGGCTTTGTTACTTGTTACCTGTGTGAGCATTTTGTCATCTGTAAGGCGAAGGGACCGGATTTAGATGGTCTCTTCCAGTTCCCAATCTGGCAGCTCTATTTCTCTAAGGAGCAGGATTAATTGGGATTTAGCTGAAGGGGGATGGCTCAGCTGGGAAGCAGATGTTGAAGGTGTCTCAGTGGGAAGAGGTTAAGAGCTGTTGTGGGAAATAATGAACCTTCAGGGGGATCAGACATGACCAGATGAAGAGGAAGTGGGAGTCAGAGGATATTTCCCTTTGGGATGGATTGGGAAAGGAGAGTTGCTGTTTCCTGGCATCAATGGGCTAAGCAGGATTGGGGACTCTTAATTGGACCTTTTTTTGGTGAATGGGGGAAGTGAGGAGGGGGACCTTGCATGTGAAGGAAAGGAGTGGACATACAATCTAAGGCTGTAGAGGAAGGGGATGATGGGACTCCCTTGCTGCTATCTTGTCCCTTTCTCTGTCTTTCTGTTGAGTCATGACTAGGGAGGCTGCCTGTTCTTCCCTCTCTCTGGCCTGAGTCACTGGGGCGTAAATGCTGGGAAAAGATTTCCCTTTCCCGGAGTTGGATTAACTCCTCAGGTGCTGGAGTAGAAAGAAATATGAACCACAAGATTGTCTGTTTCTCATTCCTGGGAGTTTAGTACTCAGTAGCCCAAGGCAGACTACTTCAGAAAAAAACAAAACAAAACAACTTTCTCCTTAGGATAGAGTGAGAGTACGGTCCTCTGGGTTCTGGCTCTGTTGTATAATCTTGGGACACTCACTTCCTTTCTTTGGGTTCCACTCTTTAGGGAAAGAACCCATGTTCAATAACTGACAATCCTTAGGGTTGGGAAAATTCTTCCCCATAACTAATCCAAACCTTTCTTATGTTGATTTAAATCTTAAATCCTACTCTCAGAGAAGATGATGAACAGCTTGATTCTGGGAAATGCTATATTTTCAGATGAACTAGAGATGTGATTGCCCTGTATTTTGCTTGTATTTGGGAATGGATTTCCTTAATAACCCTGTATTTGAGGCTTCTGGCTATTGTAAGAGTGTTATCCACCAGCTTTAGGGTCAAGGTACCAACTAGAAAACACTGTGTGTACCAAGTGGATACGGTAGTTACACTGGTGCCGCTGCAGTATTATATGGGGAAGCTAGGTGGGTGGTGCAGTGGATAGAGCGCTGGGCCTGGAGTCAGAAGAATCATCTTCCTAAGTTTAAATCTGGCCTCAGACGCTTCCTAGCTGTGTGACCCTGAACTTGTCACTGAACCCTGTTTGCCTTAGTTTCCTCATCTGTAAAATGACCTGGAGAAAAAAATGTTAAAGCAGTATCTTTGCCAAGAAAACTCCAAAGTGAGACATGACTGAAATGATTCAACAACAACACTGACATCTTGGAAGCAGTCCAAAGGGCTTATGCTTTGTCTTCTTTAAGGCTACCACAGGGCAATGAGTCGTGATACTTGATCTGTCCACTAGGTGGTGCCCTACTCAAACCACCAGCAAGTGGTCTTGTGAGAGTCTGTGGTGCTTGTGCATGATGGGCGCTCTCCTGCATGAGTCACTGTTTACGTTAGTGAGTGACACACTTTTATTCAGCTGGGTAAATGAAAACTCATACTGGCTGGGTTGTGAAGTTAGTGAGTGGGAATGATATCAAATATTTCTCAGGATCATTTAAGAAAATTTGGGAAGTTCGTTGCTCCAAACCCACATCCCATTTCGGCTTTGTTCTCCCTGCTAAACAGTCTCCTTTCATTCCCAGAAAACAGGGAGACAACGTATTGGGGCCACCTAGTTTACTAGGGATATTCAAAATGAAAGAAAAACTCAGGTGTTCCCACAGGGAGCTCTCAGTGCAACTGTCTCCTGCAACTCCAGACCATCTTCTCAACCTTGGGTGAAGTATAGGGTTACTGGACCTCACTCACCTACAGATCATGGAAAACAAATAAGGGAAGGTGGAAGAGGTATATGTCCACTGACCCCAGAATGTAAGCACGGAAGGCAGGGGCAATCAGGAAGAGAAATAAGACCCCACTCCCCACGATACGGGTCTTTACAATATCTGACATTTTCCTGTTCATGGGATCCTCCCCTAATTCTGGTCACTGCTTCTATGTCTGGTCTACTAAGAACACTGGTACATGGCCACTAGTCACAGTCCAGTCTCAGATTTTTTGCTGTGGGTCCTAGTCACCACAGATAGAAGTGTGGGCCGTGGCAAACAGTAACTCAGATAGCTGACTCTTAAAGTTCACTGGCCTTAGCTGTATCACATGTGGGGACCCCTCGTCTGACTGTTGTCTTGATATTTATAAAGTATTTAACAGAGTTCCTGGAACATAGTAGGGTTTTTTTTTTAATTTTACAAATGCTCATTCCTTTCCCATCTCCCTTGATTTGCAGAAAAAGTCTCTTCTGAGGGTCAAGGAAAGGAAAGGGAGAATAATCCAGTTCTGGACACGTGTTTTTAATCTTCCTTTCCTCCTATTCCTTGATTTCCTTCTGAGGCAGAATCTCCTCCACACCCTGCCCCAGGACTTCTTACCTACTTGAAATACCTCCTCCCCTGAAACTCAGGGGGGCTTGCATAGTGATCATCAGCATTACCCTATTAGTCCTCAACTCATTGTCCCCTGAGGGTCTCAGTAAATGGTAGTTTGGAACAGCTAAAGACCCAACCTGGGTCCAGGTTACATTTACCTGAAACAGTTGATTTTTTAACTTAGTTGTTACTCTGCTGAGGCTAAAGGGTTAGAGATCAGTAGCCTGGAAGTTCTTTCTTCCTCTTGGCTGTGTTTTCTCTGATATGATTATAATAGGGGTACATCACGTTCCTGTAATGATGTTTTCCAGGATGCCTTCCAATAATGGTCCAGGGGAGAGGGGTACAGTTTATTATGAGAAGCTCCAGAATAAATTTTGAGAGTTCAAGTTGAGATGGTGAAACACTGGAACCCAGGAGAACCACTCCATGAAGAGGGAAGTGGCAACCCCCTCTGGAGCTATATTTGCCATGGTCCACCAGTGCCTTTGCAGCAGATAGACAAAGTTGATGTCATAGGTTTCCAACCCTCCCCTTGTCTCTGGAATCTGAACCCACCAAGTGAGGGTCTCTGGCATCTTTTGCTTTGTAGAGTGCTCCAATTTGGCTGCCCTCCTGTGGCAGCCCAGGACTATACCAAGTCTTTTCTTTCCATATGGCTCTTTTCTCTTCTTCTGCTATAATCACTGGGTCTAGGAAAAGACCTAAGAGATTCCAAGCCCTGGAGCTCTCTCTAATGAGTTCCCTTGCCTTGGAGATTATGGGTATCTAAAGCTACACTTGGAGAGCTCCTTCATGGACACTTGACACACTCCTGCAATGATGAGCACTACCAGCTCATAGTCCTGAGCCCCCCAGGAATTAAATTACTGTGAGGATATGTTTTTCTGTTTAAAGAGGGAAGAGAGATTAGACTCTGGTTTGCAAAATGAAAAATGGGGGCCTAGAGGGAGCAAGGGACTTATCTGTGATCATATAGTCAAGTTGGTGATGGGGCTAAGATCTGGGAATTCAAGGGACCTCTTTTAGCATTATGGTAGTGAAACAGCGGTGAATGCTGTGGGTATACAGCCCAGAAAGGGGTTCTGAAGTATTTCTTCCAACCTGGAGAGTGCAGCCCACCGTGGCAAAGTATAAAATCATGGTTTGGGAATTTGATTGTCAATTTAAGGTCCTTCAGTCAAACTTCATTCATCCTGTGACCCGAGATCAGACCCGTTAGTGACCTTTTCCTTTCTGACAGCTGCTTCTTTCCTCATTCTTTCATTCACCAGATCTGTGTTTACTACCATCCAGCATCTGACCCATGTACTTCTGCCTCACCTTTATACTTTTCACCCTGGTCCTTGGGGTGGGGGTTGGAGTGATGTGTATATTAGTGTTATAGTTCTTGGCATTTGCCTTGGAACATCTAAAAAACAAACTACTAAACCCCCGCCACAAAAAGACCCTGATTGATTTCCTGCCCCAAATCACTCTTCTTCTCAGGGCTGTTCATTGGAAGGAAAATAATTAGGAAGGAAAAGAAATTAGGACAGTTGACCTCAATTTGAGGAGGAGAGAAATGGAATGTAGGCATAGCATAAAATGTAGCTGTCTTTGAGCCACTTGCTATTGGTAGCAGAGAGACAAGATAACTACTGGTAAAGTAGTTAGAGACAGAAGGCTTCATGGCGAGGTGAATCTAGTTAGACCTTAAAAGAGGGGTGAGATTTGAATAGGATCAAGGTCTCTCAGGTTTCCGCACCTTCACCATCTTTCCTCTGAGGGGCTGTATTTTTTTTTCCTGTCTGATTTTTCTCCAGGTGGCCCTGGCCCTGATGGTGGGACTATACCTTTCTGTTGCTGCTGGGATGTCTATCCAGAAGAGGCATCAAGAAAAGAGAGACGCTGAGTGTCCCCAGGGAAAATATAAGCATCCCAGAAATGAATCTATCTGTTGTCATAAATGTCACAAAGGTATAAAGTGCATTCATAGAACTGACCCCCACTTTTTTTGTAAAAATAAATTTTTGTCAGTATCTTTTGCTTATGTCGCTTACATTTCTGAAAGTTTTTTTTCATCACCTATGTATTGTTTCCTCCTCCAGTCATTCTTTTTATAATACAGTAAAAAAAAGTTAAGCAAAATTAACAAATATGTTAAAAATATCTGATGTAATGTGCAGCATTCCCCACCCCATAGCCCCCCACTTCTGCAAAGAAGTGAGAAGAAGTGTCTTCTCTTAATCCCTTTCTTGGGAACCAAATTTGGTTGTTAACTGGGTGCTTTTTCTAAAGGCATCATGCACTTCCATTTCCAGGCTTTTGCTAATGTACTGATTTCTCTGGGCGTCAATTCTCTGGCTTCTTTTGAAAACAGATCCCCACATTCCCTTGCCTTGTCCCTGTTGGGCTAGAGATCCTCTCCAATCCTCAGTTTACTCTGTTGCTCTATGTCTCATGCCCCATTGACCTGCCTAGTCTAATTCTCTGTAGGCACTTACTTGGAGGCTGACTGTGGTGGCCCAGACCTTGCGACTAACTGTAAGACCTGTGAGAAGGACACATACACAGAGGTAGAGAACTACCTCCCAAGGTGCCACAGCTGTTCTACCTGTAGAAGAGGTGAGTCCTTGGGAGGCAGATGGCACGCATTAGCAGGGAAGTTCCATAAATGGTGTTCTCAGGTTAGGTTGGTTATAGGGTGGATAGCAGTGGGGTGAGTACATGCATGTTTGTGTAACTCTGTAGGCCTTATCTAAATGCACACGACTTAGAGGATGTGGAACAGTACAGAAATCATAGAGGAGAGAGTTAATCTCTTAAAAGGTCTTTCATCCCTTTCTAACAGAGCTGGGCCAGGTAGTGAAGGAAATCTGCACAGTCTCAAAAAACACAGTGTGTGGATGTGGGGACAACCAGTACCAACAAAGGCAAGGGACAGAACATAATGGAGTCTTTAAATGTGTCATCTGCAACCCATGCCTCAATGGCACGATACAGCGTCCATGTGAGCACACCATTCCCCAAATCCTCTGACCATAAGTTCTTCACTTTCCTTTTTGTAATAAATATTTTCATTTTCCCACTAACATCTCCCTTTCCCCTTCCAGTTGAATGAACATTCCCTTTCCCTTTACTTCCCAAAGCAGTCTCTATAGATCTTTGCCCAAAGGCCTTCTCCACTATCCAGATAGCATATCTCCTCCCCTGGTTAGTGTCAGATCCTTCTTCCTATCTTGGGGGTTCATCTTAATGCATTACATTTACCTACAGGTCAGGAAAAAGAGGACGCTGTGTGTAGCTGTAATCAAGATTTCTTTTGGGATGGTCAAAGATGCATCTCATGTAATGAGTGAGTATTTCTCGTCAGTCAGGGTGTTGAGGGTGGGAAGGAAGAGTGTGGGTGGGAAGCTATTGGGAGGACTGAGGGAAATGCTGGTGAGGGATGAGAGGCTACCGTATACCCCACTGGCTCTTCAATTAATTTTAGAGAAGAGCTAGCTCCCTTCCCCACTTTTTACCCTCACATTGAGGTCCCATGTATCAAGAAGTCTTTGATAAGGGACAATTTAACACCACTTGCAAAATGAGAAAAACAGAAATACACTGTCCAAGTTCTAAAGCTGTGTTTTAATTAATTAATTAGTTAATTAATTAAGCCATCCGTCCGTCCGTCCGTCCGTCCGTCCATCCATCCATCCATCCATCCATCTATCTGTCTGTCTGTCTGTCTGTCTGTCTGTCTGTCTATCTATCTATCTATCTATCTATCTATCTATCTCACTAAGGCCCTTTATTTAAACTGTCTTTTTCACTTTTGCCTACACCACACTCTGAGCCCTCTACCAGGTCTCATCATCTACTAGGACTACGTTTTTTTGTTCAGTCATTTTCAGTTGTGTCTGATTCTTTGTGATCTCATTTAGGGTTTTCTTGGCAAAGATACTGGAATGGTTTGCCATTTCCTTCTCCCGCTAATTTTACAGATGAAAAAACTGAGACAAACAGAGTTAAGTGACTTGCCCAGGGTCATACAACTAGTAAGTATCTGAGGCTGAATTTGAACTCAGGAAGATGAGTTTTACTAATGTCAGACCTGACAGTATCCACTGCGCCAACCTAGCTTACCAGGATTACATTTAGGGATAATCAAATATGTGACAGGACTATATATCATACTGAATACTACCTCCCAATCCCCCAATCTCACCAACTTTCACTCAATCCTTGAACCTGGAATACAATTTGGAAATAAGGCGTTGAATAAATGAGAACTTAAGGCAGTGAATCAGGTCTGGCCTACCTGTGCTAATGCCCAATTTATTGTGGCTGTGATGATTCCATCAGTTTTGTGGTTTAGGGGCCTGTCCAGGAGGTGAACTTGATTTATTCTTCTAGACCAGCTGTTTTCAACATGTGGGTTGTGACCCGTTTGGGGGTTGAATGACCCTTTCACAGGGGTCACAGGGGTTACCTAAGACCATTGGAAAACATATATTTCTGATGATCTTAGGAACCAAGACACCCTGCTCCTCTGTCTCCAGGTGGGTCCACCCACATGCAGATATGCCCACATATGAGTATTAAAGGGTCACAGCATTAGGAAGGTTGAGAACCACTGTTCTAGACATGTGCTGCTAGCTGCTGCTACCAGATGAGCATCCTTGCCTCTCCCTCCCAATATTTTTTTTCAGGCATACCTTTAAGACTAGAAGACAGAGAACCCAGCCTATCTATATTTAGATAAAAATAAAAATGTTTCTTTATGACCAAAAAATGTCAATTCAATTACCAAAGATAAAGTAGAATTAAAAGAAAAAAAAACTAAGTGCAAAAAAAGTAATATTTTAATTTGATTGTGATAAAACTTTCTAGTTCAGTCTATTATCCACTGCTCTAAACAAAGTTGTTCAGTTGTTTTAAAATAATAGTTATCCCTTCCACAACGTAGAGGTTAGGGTCTCCATCCCACCCCCCACCCCCATGTGGAAAATCTCCCCTCCCTTCATACCACAGAAGAAGTCCAAATTTTTTTCTTTTAGGGATGTTTATGGTACTTTATTGTAAGATATGGGTTCAGTATTTGATCATAGGCTCTGTGCCACCTGCTGGTCTTTAAGTGTTGTCTGCAGCTTCTACAAAATTCCCCCCCAAATTCCCATTTAATTTTATATGTTGACTCATGATACATCAAAACTGCAATGGAGAAAGTCGAAATGTGAAAGGGATAACTGTAAAGTGTAGTGTTTAAAGACTGTTATGAATGAAACTTTGTGGCAGATTCAATTACTAAGAGCTATCCACTATCTGGGTCCTATCCATCTCTCTAGCCTTTCCTTCGTGCACTCCCTATGATCTGGTCAAACTGGGCTGCATGCTGTTCACCAAACCCAACGTTCCATCTCCTGCCTTTGTCCTTGTCTCCCCTGACTGGAATGCGTTTCCTCTTCACTTCTGCCTTTCTCTGGTTCATTTGGGTCCTCTGCTTTGGCGCCTTCTCCTAATGAAGCCTTTCCTGATTCCCCTTGAGACACTAATGTTCTCTCCCTTAAACTCTTCTTAAAACTTTTGGTCTGATCTTTTCTTCCCTCTTTACTCTGTGTTATACATATCCATGTTCATATTACTTCACTAAAGAAGGGAAGCTCATTGGAGGCAGGGACTCTTTTTGTCTTTGTGCCACGTTTGCAGTGGGTGCTTAATAAAATATTTGTTGAATTTAAGCAAGTGTCCTCATAGGAGTATCTGAGCAGTCTCTTATACAGAAAGCAATCTTTACTGCCCATTTGCTAATTATATTATTTAATTAATTATATAATTAGCCATCTTTGGCTGATGTTTGCTGAAGGTGAAGAATTCTGCAAAATCCTTCCTGGGAAACACTCCCACATAGCAGTTCTGGTACCCTGGGTCCCTGTCCATGTTTCACCTACTTCTGTCCGACAGGTCTTGTCTCTTCTGGTCTCTAAGCCTCTGCAGGAGAATTTCAGACTGTAGCATCCCTAGGGAAAAGGACATTGGACTGGAGTTCAGAAGGCCTGTTTTGGGCCCCAGTACTCACTAGCTATGTGACCTGGGACTAGTTACATAACCTCTCTGACTGGGTAAAATGAAGATAACAATACATCATTACATATATTATACAATAATACATGTACATCCACTAAAGGACTGTTGTGAAGAAAACACTTTGTAAATTGTAAAGCACCATATAAATGTAAGGACTATTTCCATAACCTCATCATCAAACTGTTCCACTCCTCCTTTGTAATCCTCTCCAATTCTCACCTCCTCTAGGAAGTTTTTCTAAACTTAGCTGGACTCAGTTCTGGCCACTCTGAAACATTCCAAAAGCACTCACAATGTGTACATATTAAAAGAACTTTATGTACAGGGGTATGATGGGAAATATTTAACAACAGCTTACCAGGACACACTTTTAAGTTTAATTGGCATTATTAATTATTTCTCCATTACTCTCTTAAATCTAAATAGTTAACAAAACCGTAAATCTATTTGATTTATAGTGTTTTTAGATTCCTGAGGAATAAACACTCACACTGAAATATAACTCTATAGTAATTGCCTGGATGTTCCTAATTATGTTCATGTTTCAGTTATATTTTTC
The DNA here is from genome assembly GCA_028646575.1 of Pseudocheirus occidentalis. Taxonomy (NCBI): domain Eukaryota; kingdom Metazoa; phylum Chordata; class Mammalia; order Diprotodontia; family Pseudocheiridae; genus Pseudocheirus; species Pseudocheirus occidentalis. The sequence continues at coordinate 152,538,850 of CM053597.1, forward strand.
ATAAATGTACATTTGCTTTATTCTTTCTGTTAGGCCCTATGTCAAAAAAAGTCTAGGATATAGAAGGGAGCTTGTTCTCTAGTCCAGTGGTTTCAAACTCATATAGAAATCAGAACCAGTGAAATGTACTTAAGAATCCCTGTGAACTGCATATTGACTTAGAAAACCTTCTATGTTTTATCTATCTATGTTTTATTATACATAGCTATTTGACCCTGGGCAAGTCACTTAACCTTGTTTGCCTCAGTTTACTCATTTGTAAAATGAGCTGGAGAAGGAAATGGCAAACCACTCCAGTATTTTTGCCAAGAAAACCACAAATGGGATCACAAAGAATTGGATATGACTGAAAAATGACTGAACAATTCTATTTTAAAGTTTATTTTGTTAAATATTTACCAGCTACATTTTAATCTGGTTTGGGCTGCACTTGGAAATGTTGTGAACTGCTGACAATGTGTTTGATACCTCCAATCTAGTCCAATTCCTTGATTTTACAGAGAAGGAAACAGGTCTCTGGGAGATTTAAAGTCATACCCATTCCTTTCATATTTAAAATTCTTTTATTTTATTTCTCTATATTTTCCAGTAGTGTATAATGCAGGCCAAGTGCCATTATTCTGAATAAGGTTACAATGAAAATTTTTGTATAACAAAATTTCCAAGACCCCATCAAAGGCCTGTTTAAAATACACACACATGTATACATATGATACATGATATAATAAATATAATACAATATAATAAACCATGATACAAGATGTATGATATGACCTGACATAACATAACATAAAATAAAATAATGTAATATGATATTGAAATACATTTGAAGCAAAATAACCAGCATTGCTTCAAAAGCCTGTTTAAAAGTTATTTATTGAAACAACATTCAATTCAACCAAATTTTAACATAAGGTATATGAACAACATTTTGGAATTTGTTCTAAAGATATGGCTTTATATATGACTCTAATAACAGCTGATGTTTTTATATTGGTTTAACATTTTTTACTTTTACATTTTTTGTATTACTTCAAGTTTTGAAAAGTGATTTACATAATTATATCATTTGGTCTTCCCAACAATTCTGTTAGGTATTCATTACACAGGAGGAATCTGAAGTCAAAGGACTGAAGGGACTTCTATTAAGGAGGCAGAATTTAAATCTAGGCCTTGGTGCCTCCTTGTCAACTACTCTTTCTGTCATGCCACACCATCAATGATGCTGACTGACCAATTTGCATTTGGTCCATTTCTTTCTCTTCTTTCAGGTGTGGGTCAGAGAAAAAGTGCAGACATTTGTGCCTCTTACCGATAGTTCAAGAGAAATCAGGTGAGACTTAATTCGCTAGGGTATAGGATGCTCATCACCCCATTTCCTCCAGCCTTGCTCCCCCTCTATGCATAATTTCTCCCCTATCCTTCGTCTCCTTTCCTACTTCCTTTTTTGTTCTGTTGCCATGTTAAGACTTTCTTTGTCCCTAGATTCAGTGCTGATGCCCATGGTGATCTTTTTGGGGTTTTGTTGCATCACCCTCATCTGCATTGTCTTCTTCTGTAATTACCCACGATGGAAGTCCAAACTGTATGTAATTGGTGAGTAGAGTCTTGGGGTGGTATTTGGTGAGGATAAGAAATAAGAAATACTATGGGATGGGCTGCTGGGCAATGGGTAATAACTTCACACGTTTTTATGAAAGCTTTGAGGTTTACATAACTTTTCACCCAATGTCCATGAAGTAGTTAGTACAAAAAGTGAGATTTTCATTTTACAGCAGAAGAAACTCAGGCTGAGGGGGGAAGTTGAGCAGCTTGCTGAGGGTTACATAGCCGGGGTCACAGGGTCATAGATTTAAAGCTGGGGGGAGATTAGAGGTGATTTCCGCTAACCTCCTCATTTTAAAGAGAAGGAAACGGAGGTCCGGGACAAGCGAAGTGTTAAGAAGCGTGCGTCCTTTTGCTGAGTCAGGAGTTCCCTGAGTCTGTGAGAAAGCACCGAGCCTCTGGTGCGTGTCACCACAGGTCCCCAGTGTAACGAGGTGGTTTTTTTGGGAACGGGGAGGAAGGGGATGGGTAGAGAACGGAAAGGGAAGACACGGATGGGGAAGTGAAAATTGTGATGTCTTTGTTTCTCCTTTTTCAGTTTGTGGGAGACAGTGTCCTCCTGTAAAAGAGGTAATGATGAGACTAGACGTGGGACACCCATTAGCACCCCTCCCCTTTCCCTTAGTGGTGGTCTCTGCTCCCCTCATCCCCCCAACGCTTCACTCCTTGAATCTCTAACCCACAGCCCGTATTCTCATTTCTACCTTCTCCCCTTTCCCCCTGACTCCCCTAATCTCGCAGCTCCCCACCTTTAGGGCTTGGGTCCTGGGCTAAGCCCCTCCGCCCTCCTTCCCCCTCCTCCCCCCAGGCTCCGTGCTAGTGATGCCCGGTGCTAGGGATGCCCCAGGCTTGGGATGCATTGGGCTATGGATGCCCTGCAGGGATAAAGACCAGGTGGGGGCTGAGAGCTCTCTCCCTCTCCCCCGCCCTCAGGGAGGAGGGCGTGACTCAGGCATGACTCCTCCCCTTCATTCTTCCAGGAAGAAAATGGGCGGCCTCTGTTCACACCCCCAAACTTGGACTCCACTCGTGATCCCTCCCAAATCTTCCCCAATTCTCCCCTCCCCGTCTCCACTCCGACCCCTCCCTTCCCCCCCGCCCACTCCTCAAGCAATTGGCCGACTGTGTACAATGTACAACCTATCGTGACGTTGGCACCGCCCCAACAGCGGGCCGGACCTATCACTAACTGCTCCCAGATGCCGTCAGACTGCGTCATGTCAGACGTCACCGCCCTACGTCTTGACAGTGAGTGCTCCGCCCATCCAGCTTGACCTTTGAAGGACCTCGCCCCTCCCCCCAGGATAGGAAAGGAGTGCGCTTGCGCAAGTCTTATTTGGCAAAGGGGTTGGTTGTGGGGCACTCTGGAAAGTAAATGGGGTGAGAGTGTAAGATGATAGGATTTATAAATGCAAAACAGCTTGGAATTGGTATATTTCTGCCCTCACCGCCAGTGCCGTGGTGGCTAGAGTGCTGAGTCAGGAAGACCGAAGTTCAGATTCTGTCCCAGTCACTTCCCAGACGTGGGATCCTGAATAAGTGCCTACTTTATCTTATAAGCGCCAGTTCTCTCATCTGCAAAACAGGGAGAGCTAGTACCCCCCATTTATGATTATTATTCATATTTGCTATTATCTAATAGCCAATTTAAAGGTATATTTGCTTTATTGGTAGCACTATATTAGTAGCACCCACCTTATTGTTTAAAGGATAAAATGAAATAATGTTACTAAAGCCCTTTGTAAACCTTAGAAAGCCTATATAAATGTTGACTCTTATTCTTATAGGTGAAAAAACAAGTTGAGGGGTTGTGATTTGCCCAAAGTCACAAAAGTTTTGGTTACAGAGGGGAGGTCCAAGAATCCAATCCGATAAAGTCATTAAGAGTTTACTATCCCAAGCATTGTGCTAAGTGCTGGGGATGTGATTAGTGAAAAGGAGAGCCTTTGCTCTCAGGAAGGTTGCAATGTGGCTGGCATTCAAGTTGGGGAGACAATATAGGCAAAAATCAAGCGTTGATGAAGGGCTTAATCTGCAAAGCATTGAATTAAACTCTGGAGATATAAAAAAGCAAAGTAAGGTACCCCTGGGAGGTCACATTCGAATGGGGAAGAAAATGCCCATGGAAAGGTTTCAACTGCAAGCTGCCCTGTGCTGCCAAAGCTGGTTGGCGACCCTTCATGTGCTTTCCTTGCTTTCCTCTCACAGAGCCAGCCAAGCTGTATACAGTGGTGGATGAAGTGCCCCCTTCCCGCTGGAGGGAGTTCATGCGGCGTTTGGGTCTGGGCGAGCATCACATTGAGTTCCTTGAGATGCAGAACCCCCGTTGCCTGCGAGAAGCCCACTACAGCATGTTGGCAGCGTGGCAGAAGGGAGTACCGGGGCACCAGGCCACTCTGGAAGTGGTTGCACAGGTGCTCACTGAAATGGACTTAGATGGCTGCCTGCAGAACATCAAAGAGACCTTGAAACTGGGCAGCCCCTTTGGACCTCTGCCCCCTCTTCCTAGGTGAGGCTATACCAAGCACAGCTTTCCTCTTTTGGCTTCACCTCTCCTGGACCCTTCATGCATATGGGACATAGTCCTCAAGGTCCCCAGGCTTCTTTCCCTTCGTAGGAAGGGCTTAGAGGAGTCCCAGGGCAGGCTGGATGGATGCTTTTGAAAACACTCTGTGTAGAGGTGGCTAGGTGGTGCAGTGAGTAGAGCACCGGCCCTGGAGTCAGGAGGACCTGAGTTCAAATGTGGCCTCAGACACTTGACACACTAACTAGCCGTGTGACTTTGGGCAAGTCATTTAACCCCAATTGCCCTCCAAAAAAGCAAAAAAAAAAAAGAAAAAAAAACACCCTGTGCCTGTCCAAGTCAGCCATGTTTGGGGTCCCCATTTCTGGAGTGCTCCTACCTAGTTCGTTTATTTGGTGCTATATGACATCAGTTGTGTACCAGCCTGTGTACCCTGACTTTTTCAGCTATTTGCGCACTATGTGAATGTGGAAGAGTAAAAGGAACACTGCTAAATGGGGTGTAGTTTTACCAAACTCTGCATTATTTGAGTGGGTTTGGGGATTTTTGGGATGTATCTGAGGATGCAGCTAAGACATGGCAGTCTTGTGCTAATGGATGGAATATAGGCATCTCAAGGCTACACATAAGTAGACTTGGGCCCTCTGGCTTGGTCACTGCTCCTACATCCATGGTAAAGAAATAATCTTTGTAACGTTTTTTTACACTAATGTAAACCCAGCATCATTCCTCCCTCCTCATACCACCTCACATGGTTTCCTCTTTTATCTCAGTTTAGAGGAGTGGGAGTCAAATGCTCGGTGTTGTATGGGTTAGAAGGCTGAAGGCAGAGGCCAGAACTCTCTTTTTGTAAATATTTGTACACTAAAACTTTTGAAATTAAAGCTCTGGATTACTTAGCAAATGGATTACATTTCTTGCATCAACTTTGGCTGTGAGGGGCCGGTAGCTCTACAAAGAGAGAGATCAGAGGGGACAAGAGTTGGGTCGTAGACCCAGATGACTATAATTTGGACCAGCAGATATGAGGGTGGAGATGGAACTGGAAGATCCTGAGAAGGAGGAAGATTGGGAACAAGGCCAAGAAGGTCTTTTCTAGTTTCTGTTGTGAAAGAATAAATATGTTGTCCGGAGTGGTGCTGCCCTCTTCTGGTTTCACCCCAACTACCACTTTTCATCTCACACCAGGTCACTCCTGTTGCTATTATCTATACAGAATTTTATTCCAGTTCAAGGAGTGTTTATGATACAAAAATTTACAGTGTTGGTCCCAAACTTTATGTCATGGAGCAGGTGGGTACTCGGGTCTGGCTCTTGGACCAGGGTGGGTAGATGACCAATATTCTCCTTGGATCAGATATCCTCTAGGAGAAATCTTAGGTGTGCTGAGTGAGGCTATACCTCCCTGGAAAGAGACAGAGAAAAAGGGTGAGGGGAGCATCAATAGCAATCTAATGTTTCAAATTCATGGGAAAGGGTCAAAGAGTGAGCAGGGATTAGTTAGTAGTGTAGATTCTGGCCAGGATGCCCTTTCTCTCCCTGTGGCCACCTTTTTATTGAGCATTTCACACACCTCCCCCAATATCCCTCCTCACTACGGTTATTTTTACTTCCCTTCCCGAGCCTTCAGTCCTACTCTCTTCCAGGCAGTACTTACGATGTGGTTAATGGGGTATCTAGCTGTATGATTTGAGACCCACGCATCCTTTGTAGTTCGACTACTGTCAGCTTCCGAGGTCGTCTGTCCCTGTGTTCTCTCACTGTCTCTGAGTTTCCATCAATCCGCTGACTGGCCAAGTCCTCCCGGATCTCCTGCAGCATTTCTTCTGACCGTAAGGAGTAGGATGAGGAATAGCGTTTGGGTACCACAAACAGGGGACTTTCTTCCTCGTCTTCCCCTGAGGAGTCCCAGGGGCTCTCTCCTGCAGAGTCCACTTGAGATGGTGAGAGAGGTAACTGTCCCCGAGCCATAGCTCGGTGCAGAGTCTCCATGACTACGTCCCCTCCTGCCGAGGACCGTTCTTCCTCCTCTTCTTTCTCAGACCAGTGTGGGGGTTCCCTCCTTGGAAGGCTATGCCCTCTCTGGATGATATCCTCCTCAGGGAGGTCAGGGGCACTCTGTCTTTGAGGGGCATGGGGATTGGAAGGCTGGAGTCTTCGAGGGATGTCTCGGAGGTCCAGGGTAGAGAGGGTCAGTCGTGGATCCTGGCGGAAGGCAGGCCGGCGCCTACGAATCAGTGGGGATTGGGACCCTTGTAGGGAGCTGGGTATTGTGCCATAGCCACTGTCAGAACCATCATCCAGGCCTAGAGGAGAGCCTTCTCTATCTTCTGTGACCACCAGCTGAGGAACATGGACTGAGAACTCTGAAGCTCTGCTAAGGAGGAGAACAAGACCCAGGTCAAATTTGGTCTTGAACATTTTTGCTCCAGCTAGAAGTGATCTCCAGCTTCTCTGGGAAGAGAATCTCTCTAAAGAGAGACTGTTTTCCTCTCTCTGGTCTCAGCATTGTGGTAAAAAAGGAAGAGTACTAGTTTGGGAATGAGTAGGCCCTGTGTGACCTGGAGCACATCACTTTGAGCCTCTTTTCCTATCTATAGAATATGAGAATTTAAGGTTTCTTCTAACAATAAAATTCCGTGACCGCATAAACACATTCATCTACACCCTGAAGGTGTGAGAACTCATAATTTGTGCTTCTGGTCATGGTTACCCAGTACTATTCTTACTTCCCAGGCTTACTAACCCTCTAGGCCTATCTAATACTCTTCAATTAATATCTGATGCAGTTACCCATTACTTAGTCTAGCTAGCCTGGGCTCCAAATACTCCAGACCCATTCCATTCCCTCTGAATGATCTGTCTTACCCTTTTGGTCCCCTTTCCCATAATTCTGTTGGTTGGGGATGTGAATAATCTCATCTACCTCCTCTCCAGATTGTGGTCTTCCACACTGCTCTGGGAGCCTTCAGGAGAGGGGGTCGGAGGCCTGGTGCTGGGAGACTCGATGTCCCTATATAAGGCCAGGAGCTCCCTCTTCTGATGCACATATTCTTCTGTCTTTAATTTTTGCAGGGTGGTCTGTTTGAGTGAAAGGAGAAATAGACAAACTCACAGTCAAAGAAGGGATCTTAAGAGTTGGAGGCAGGACTACAAAACATATCTCCCTCCACCAGACCAATGATAGTTTCCCTTTGCCAGGCCCTGCTTTGAACGATAGGCTCCCTTCTGCTTGATTAACCAATTTGAGAGAAGACATTCTCCTTCCAGAAGTCCCTCCCATGACTGAAAGGGGAGTTAGTGTGGCATGTCCTGAATACTCAGGTTGTTTTTTGAGATAGAGTGCCACCAAAGCTCGTGTGGGATGATTTGGGACGGGGAGAGCCACCTCTAGCCTGGGCACTCCAGGGGGAGAAATAGTTTCCTGTTTTCTTTCTTCTTTCTATTTTTATTTTCTTTTCCTTCTCCTCCTTCCCCATCTACTCTAGGCAATTGTAACTTCCTCATTTGCCTTTAAATGAGTCATCCTTAAAAAAAAAAAAGACACATTTTCTCTGAAAAAAAAAACCCCACTCTAGTTATTGTCCTATATTCTTCCTACCCTTTATTGATAAACTATTAATTTGTCTTTGCTTCCCTACCACCTACTCTTCAACCCCTTGCAAATTGGCTTCTAAATCTCATGACTCTACTCAATAGTTGGTTGTTGTCCTTCGTTCTTGAAAAGGACCAAAATGACATCACTGTGTTAGAGTCAAGTTTCAATGTGTCAGACTGTGGCTGATCAGAACAATATGAACTCAGAATGCTCTGCTACAGGTTGGGCACAAATAGTCCGTGTGAACATTTGGGGTGGATTCTCTAAGTTTGAGCATCTGTGTTTCTTTTGAGCTGTTTCAATTCTGATTTGCTCATCGAGCACAGCACCTTCTCTGATTTGAGCACACCATGCTGAGCCATCCTGTGTTGTGTCTCCCATGTCACACAATCAGTTCCCAAGTTCTTAAGAGATACCTTGAGAGTGTCTTTGTATTGCTTCTTCTGACCACTATGTGAATGCTTGCCTTGTGTAAGTTCTCAATAAAAGTCTTGTTGCGTTTTTTTTTTTTTTTTTGCTTTTTGGAGGGCAGTTGGGGTTAAGTGACTTGCCCAAGGTCACACGGCTAGTTTTTGTGTTAAGTGTATGAGGCCGGATTTGAACTCAAGTCCTCCTGACTTCAGGGCCGGTGCTCTATTCACTGTGCCACCTAGCAGCCCCTAAAACAGTCTTTGTGGTAAGTGTATATTTGGCACTCTAATAATGGCCAGCCCATGTGAGCTGTGTTCTCTGAAGCAGAGTTTGAATGCTTGGCAGTTTTATTTGAGTAAGGACCTCAGTGCCTGGTACCTTATCATACAGAATGTCCCTAAAGTCTGGACACATAGGCAATCTCATTAACTATGCATATTTTCAAGAAATGAAATGAATGACGTTTTCAACATTGTATTAATGAGCATAAGTGAGATTTCATAGGAAGACACATAAGAAATCTCATTAATTAGGTAAGTTAATCAAATTAAATTAATCTCATTAATATGGAAAATAATAGCTAATGAATAGCTATTATTTTATTATACTATATACTACCCTATATAATATATATAAGTATATAATATTATATATTATAATATATATTATATATTATACCCCAATAGCTAATGAAAACTTTTATTCCATATGATTATCATGGCTAAAATTTATGCTAATTAAATAAAATGTTGAAAATTTCATTCATTCAATTTCTTGAAAATATGCCTAGTAAATAAGATTTCCTATTTGTCCAGACTTTAAGGACACCCTGTAGTTTTCAACTATACTCAATACACTCTTCATGGCAGCTAGGTGGCCCAATAGATAGAGCACTGGACCTGGAATTAGGCAGACCTGAGTTCAAATTCAGCCTCAGATACTTCTTATTAACTTGTCTGTGGGCAAATCACTTAAATGCTGTCCCCCTCAGTATCCTCATATATAAAATGGGGATAATAATAATAATAATAACTCCTACCTCTTAGGGTTATTGTAGGGATAAAATGAGATAATATTTGTAAAGTACTATGAAAATCTTAGAGCACTATGGAAATGCTAGCCATTCCCATGATCACCAATGGCTCTCTAATTTCCTAATGGTCTTTCTCAGTGATCTTCCTTGGCCTTTTTTCAGCATTTTATACTCTTGTCTTCTAGCACTATTCTCCCTTGGTTCTGCTACTTCCAAGTTAGCCATTCCTCAGTTTTATTTACTGTGTCTCCCTTATTCTCCCATCCCTAAGTATGAGCATCTCCAATAGGCCCTTGTCTGTCTTCTCCCCTCTCTAGTCTCTCACTTGCCAAATGCCCCTCCCTATTGCTTCAGTTGCTTTCTCTTATGCAGATAATTCCCAAATCTTTATGTCCAGCCCCAATCACTTCCTTAACTTCTTCTAAAACTGAGTTGGACTAAATGACCCTTGAAGCCCCTTCCAACTCAACATTCTGAACTGCTATGATCTGCAACAGATCCTTGGGATATCTCTTCATGTAGATATTCCATGAGTATCTCAAACTCAATATTTCCAAAACTATCCACTTTCTAATAACTTCCAAATTTCCTCTTTCTGGTCATTTGGGCACAAAAATCTTTGAATTAGCTTGAACTCTTTCCCCTTCTTTACATTCAGTCAGCTTCCAAGTCCTGTTCATTCCATTTTTGAAATCTCTCTCCCTCCCAGTCCCCTCCTCTCCACTCACACGGTTCCCACCCTTGGTAAAAGGCAGAAATAGGACTTTGTAGCCATGCTTTAACTGAGAGTCGGGTGTGGGGGTGGGTGAAAGAGAAACTAATAATATTATTACAGAGCAACAGGTGATGGGGCTGAAAATACAGGTCAGGGGATACTGTCTCTGCCTTTTTGAATATCTGAAATGGTCACCACCCTAGTTAAGACCCATAAATAATAATATTTGTACCATGATTCTTTGCTACAATGTCTATATGATACAGTAGCATTTGATACAATCCTTAAATATAACAATAGACTTATTTATTTGCATGCATGTTGTATCCCACTTCTTGATTAAATTTTAAGATCTTTGAGAGAAGAAACGGTCATTTTTCATCATTCTATCTCCAGCACCTAACCAGAATGTCTTGTACATTTAGTAGCTGTATTTAGCTGATTAATTAATGCGGGGTAAATGGAAATGTTGAACAATTTCCTCATCTATGTCTTTGTTCCTTATTGGTATATCTAAATATCTCTGGCTAACTCTCTTCTTCCACTTGCCAGTACAATTTATATATTTCTGGACTCAAAATTCTATCTTCTCCCCCAAAATAGGTATCTGTGACATGTAAAAAGTTTGAGAGACATAGTTTCTGGGCAATCAATCATTTAATAATGCTAGCATATCCTTTTATTAAAGGATGGTCATTTGACTATCTCTCTTAGACCAAAGACCCCTCATGGAACCCGCTCACTGCTTATATGCCCTTGGATGAGTAGACATGCCTGAGGGTGGAAATTGATTCTAATTGGTTAACAATTAATGAGAGAATCAATATTATAATGAGAGGCGGATCTATGCTAATAAGGGTCTCCCGTACATGACTGATCAGTTAGTTTTGGTCAAAGAGAATTATCTGTATCCATATCCACTTTTTCCCAGACCAGTCTGAATAAAACACAATGGACCAGAATCTATCAATTCAACTAACTTCACCTTTTGAACAGATATGAGTTCTCCCCCTCAGTGTTAGTCCTGTACTTCAAAGGCTGCTTGAGTAATAACCTATAAGGACTGATTTCTGAATGAGGAAGTAGAAAATGGTCCTAATTAAATAATTACTTATTAAATACAAGAAAGAAACAATCATCTCTCTCATGTCCTTGTCCAATAATTTGATATCTGTCAGTACCTAGCCTAGGTAAGAAACCTTGGGGCCATCTTATCTGTTCTTTCTCTTTCATGTTTTTCCTTTGAAATCTCTGATCTCTGTTAGGTTTGCATTTTCCTCTGTTTCCCCTGTTACTGTTGAGGTCCAGGTCATCTTCACTTCATGGCTGGATTAGTCCTTTAATAGCTGACCTCTCTGTCACAGATCCCTCCCCCACTCTGGTTCACCTAATGTATGCAGTGGCCTGACCGATCTCTCAAACCCTGATTTAATTGTGTCCCTCCCCTTCTCAAGAGTCTGTAATGTCTCTTTATTTTCTACTGCTGCTTACAAGTTTAAATTCTTTCCAAGCCTTCCATTACCTGACCCCAAGCTACCTATCCACATCCCACTGTTCTCTGATACTTGACCTCTCCTCCTCCCCTCTCCAGCCTGGTGTCCTTACCCTCTCTCCTATGCTGCTCATTCTGCCTTTGCTTATGCTGTTCCTGCCTCCTGGGATGCTATTCCCTAATCTAAATCATACTCAACCTTCAAGACCCGATTCAAATCTCAGCCTCTTCCATGAAGCCAGGAGAGAATAGGACAAGATGATTTCTAAGGCCCTTTCCAGCCCTAATATGGACAGCTAGATGGTGCAGTGGATAAAGAGCCAGGCCTGGAGTCATCTTTCTGAGTTCAAATCTGGCCTCTGACACTTCCTAGTTGTGTGACCCTGGGAAGTCACTTTACCCTGTTTTGTGGCCTCAGTCTGATGTGATCACATTAGTCAGAAAACTTTGCCTCAGTTTTCTCACCTATAAAATGAACGAGAGAAGGAAATAGCAAGCCCCTCCAGTATCTTTGTCAGAGTTGGGCATGACTGAAAAACAGAAATTCTAGCTCTAAATCCTGTGATTCTTAGAGCCAGCATAGAATGATGGGAAGAACCTTGGACCTGGAGTGGACAATGTGGCCATCAGAGAAGGCTGCCAGCTAAGTGCCGGACCTGGGCTCAGGAAGATCTAAACTCAGGTCTGGTCTCAGGCACTTTCTGTGTAATCCTGGGCAGATCACGGAACCTCTTCCTTCCTCATTGCCCTCTCTGTAAAATGGGAATAATGTTAGCATCTACCTTCTAGGGCTGTTGTAAGGATGCAATGAGATGATATCTGTCAAGTGCTTTGCAAATGTTAAAGTGCTGTGTATATAAATAATAGTAATGCTATTATTGTATCACCTCTCTGAGCCTCAGTTTCCTCATCTGTAAAATTACAGTTGGATCGGATCACCAAGATCTCTACTGTCACCACAAATGATGGTTCTGTAAGGCTCTGGGACTGCCCCAGTTCACACTTATCTTTTCTTTCTCTGAAACGTCTAGTGGATTCATACCATGCAGCTCAACATTTTATTGTTTGAAGTATATGCATTCTGTCTCAGATCCGCTAGATTATAAACTCTTTGAGGACAAAGATTACAGCCTATATTTTATTTAATTGGTGACTCTCCCCATCCTACTTCATGCATCAATGAGCAAACCACATCTCATCCAGAGGAGACTGGAGATGAGTTACACTCGCTAACCTATCTAACCCTTCTCTGTGAGGTAGTACTTGTTCTTGTTCTCTCTCCCCACCTCCCTCCCTCTCTCCCCCTCCCCCCTCTCCTCTCTCTCTCTTTCTCTCGCCTCTCTTTTTCTCTCTCTCCCCCCACTTCTCTCTGTCTCTGTCTCTCTGTCTCTGTCTCTCTCTGTCTCTCTTTCTCTCTCTTTCTCCTTTCCCCCCTTCTGGTTCTGTTTCTCAGCCTCAGCAGGTCTTTCATATGCCTTGTACCCACTCTTCTTCAGGCTGTACCCACTGAGTACCTGGGCTTCATGTATCTTCTCTAGCCAACGAACACATTCATTTGGATTGGGACAATGGAAAACAAGGGCGCTGGAGACACACTGGAACTCGGTAAGGCAGATCATCAGGAAGCTGTCTGGGGTGGAGGTAAAACAGGGAATTAGGGAGGCAGATGGGAGGCTGCATCCCTCTCCTGCTCCCCACTTTCCCTTCGTTGAGCCAAAGGAATATTGGGAAGAGGAAAGACGAAGGATTGAGGTAAAGGGAGGAGGGGTTCAGGGGAGGAGTGAGGATAGGAATGACGTACTGGGGTCTCGAAGGGCTTGACATACAAGCTTCTCCAGCATGAGGGGCGGGCGGATGACCTTAGCCTTGTCCACCTTGCGCTGAGGTTTGGTCACCAGAACCACATCAGAGAATAGGAATAGGTATGCATCCAACTAGGAGCAAGTAAGGAGAGAAACAGTGATAAGCTTGACATAGAATGGTGGGAAAGAGGTCAGGTTGAGGGAACTCTGGGTGAGGGTATACACAGACACAAAAGGTACACAAAGAGACAGCAAGCACAGCTCAGAGTGCCATAGGGACCTTTAGAGCTGCAAGGGACCTTGGTCCAATCCAATCCATACATTTTACAGATGAGGAAACAGGGCAAGTGAAATTCAGAAACTATAAGCCCAAAGTTCACAACTTGTTAATAGCAGAGTTAGGGAGTGAATAAAACCCAAGTCTCATGACTGAGGTCCAAAGCACGTGGGCACATAGTCCTATGTCTAAGTCAAGTGCTATCACATAGTGATAGACTCAGTAACATAGATATGGATGCACATAGAAAAGGCCCTTTGAGCCTCCCTGGGTCCTCTCTGTCCCACTTTGCAGCTCTCTTGCCCTCCATTCCCATCTTGTCTTCTACCAGTTCTTTTCATGCCCCAAGCCTCTCCATCCTTCTTGCCCTCTCCCCATTCTTACCATCTCCTTCAAAGCCTGTTCCCCCAACTCCTTCATTTGTTGTCTCTCCCCTAGCCCCTAGTCTCTGCCTTCTCCCTCACCTTCCCCTCTCGTCCCTCCTTCATTCGAACAGAACCCTCTAGTAGAAGCTTCCGGATATGTTGGTGGTCGACCCCCAGTATGGGCGAAGTCAGATCTAGATTGGAGAAGGGACGCAGGTTCTAGGAGGGACAAGGAGACAGTATTAGTGGATAAGGTACATGACCCTGGTCCTCCAGTGAGACACATATCTATCTTTCCCTGTCTTCTCTCCCCATGTCTAATCTGGAACAATTTCATGCTTCTCATTTCCTAATGCTGCCTTCCCCCTCTCCCTTCCCTTTAGTCTCCTCCCTTTGCCCATCCCCTACCCCAATCTCCTTCCCTTCTTCCCAGCTCTCCATCCGTCTGTCTATTTGGCTTTCTTACCTTCTCCACCTCCTCAGTGGGTGGTTCCAGCACTTCATAGGGCCCAATTCGTTGGGCAGCAGCTGCCAAGCTGTCGTGATCCTCCCCTTGACGCACTTGGCTATTGATATGGTGTAAGAAAGCCTCCACAGAAGAAATCTAGACCCAGCAAGGAGACTGTCATGGTTCAGCCTAGCCTCACTCTGCCAACCCTCCTCCAAAGACTGACTAGAGACCCAGAATCATAGAGAGTATAGACAGAGAACCAAGACACATTATGCAATCACAGTCTGTTAGAGCTAGACTAACCACTTCATTTTAGATCTGGAGAAACAGAGCTTCCTCAGGAGTTCCCAGAGACCCCTTAAACTCTCTGGAAAGGCTAGGTCCTCCGCTGATCCCTACCATGGCACTGAGAACATCCTGGGCCTGGGGCTCAGGGGTCTTCTTGAGCACAGCCTGGAGCAACAGAGGGTATTTTGTGATTCGTTGATGGGGTTTGATGAGCAGGTCACTGAGTTGCTGGCGTCCAGACCTTTTGTGTTTCTCACACCACTGGGGTTGAGAGAGAGAGAGAGAGAGAGAGAGAGAGAGAGAGAGAGAGAGAGAGAGAGAAAGAGAGAGAGAGAGAGAAAGAGAGGGGTCAGGGGTCCAGAAGCACTATGGATGGAGGCAATAATAATTATAAAAGAAGAACTTCCACCAAGTGCCAGAGGCTCCAAAGCACTTTCATCTTTTCCTCCTTAAGATGCACAGAGCCTGAGGCAGCTAGGTGGTGCAATGAATAGAGCACCGGCCCTAGAGTCTGGAGGACTGAGTTCAAATGTGACCTCAGACACTTGACACTTACTAGCTCTGTGATCTTGGTCAAGTCACTTAACCCCAAATGCCTTGCCTTCCACCCTCCAAAAAAAAAAAAAAAAAAAAAGGATGAACAGAATCTTAGGCCCCTCTCTTGGAGAGGAGGGATGACTATTCAGCATCCATCTGGAGCAGCCAATAAAAGTCCTTACCAACAGGTACTCTCCTGCCCCCCTTCCCCTGGCTTCCTGCATGGACTAACACACCTGTACATAAGTCTGGAAGAGAGGGTTGTTTTCCTGTTGTTCCCGAGCATAGGCCATGGTTTGCTTCACATGCAGACAGTACTGTATGTATGGGTAGAACCGTTGGCTAAACTTGGAGCGTCGGTGGGTGGGAGCACAGAGGAATGCAGTGGAGAGAATAAAAATGATTAAGTAGTGACTTCAGACACTGTCCACAGAGACTGGTGGGCGGAGGACAGCTATGGTAGTGACAGCACGACACACCCTTAGTCTGGCCTTAGGCCAAGCCCCAGCTTCTAGCATCTCGTACTTGCTAGAGCTTTTGATCAAGCTCCATGCATAGAATCATGGGAATACTTTTGGGTTATCTCCCCTCACTGCCACTACAGATGAAGCTAGCATTTCTCTCATCCTCTCTCTCTCTCCTTGCCAGTTATAGTCCCTGCTGTCTGTTCTGTATCAATAATGAAGGGGAAGAGTGGGGGAGAGTATCAAGTGGAGAAAGAGGGGGAGGTTCCCATTTCCCCACTGGAGACAAGCGGGACCTCAGGTGAAACCCGGGAGGTATCTCATCTTGTAGGTAGAAGGCTTGGAGTTTCTGGAAAGGACTGTCATGAGCCTTTGATTTTCCCCATAGCTGTTATACCATCCCTCAGGTAGGACGTGCAGAGCCTGTTCTGGCAAAAACTCTGTCCTGGCATATTTGTCTCTGAGACTTTTGCCCCCTCCCAGTGGCTTCTCCTTTCATCAAAGCAAAGATGTGAGCAGCTTGCCTCCTTCAGTAATCTATTCTTATTCTCAGCAGGCTGTCAATGAATCCTCCTGAGATATTACATCAATTATTAAGAGGTTTTCTTGATAAGGGCTTAAGTTATGAACCCTTTTAGGGGTATTGTCATTTTACTATCAAGTACCTAAAGACCCCCAAACTGTTAAGACCTAGAATGATAGAACAATAGGGGGGTTGGTAGTTTGAGATGGAATCCTATCCCTTGTGCCTCTTCAAATCATAGCGTAGTTTAAATGATATAATCTCTACCCACCTGATGATCTGACTCAGGGTTCAAGATGGAAAACTAACACGCCAGCTACCGTCTGAAGTCTTCAAGCACCTGCCTGATCCGAAAGTACCCCCTCCCCTCATTCCCAGCCAGTGCTCACTGTCAGGAAGCCATCTTGCAGGCTAAGAGGGTCCAGAGGCTGGCCTGACACGCGGGTCTTCTCCAGGGTAGGCCCTAGCACCTCATCCCAGAAACTCTGATGAGTGCGGATCAGGTTTGGTACATTTCCAAACAAGGACTCAACCACAACCTTGAAAAAAGGTATGGAGATGTATCAGGGCCTTTGTAGCACCCCCTGTCCCAAGCATATATTAACTGAATAACATTGATGGTCTGTGGCCCTAATGAAAACAGTCATCAAGTAGAATGAGAGCCAGACAGTAGGCCTGAAATATGAAGAGCTCTGCTTTTCCCCCCTCATGTTCTCATCACCTAGTGTTAGCACAGTTAAGAAAATAGCTCAAAGGACTTTGGGCTGCAGGCAGAGCCTGAGGGTTCTCTGTACCTGGGGAGGTGGGGGACAGAAGGGACTATGAAAGGCAAGGAAGGAAGAACTCTGGGAAAAGGGGTGCTAGGTGAGGAGCTGAGTGTGCCCCTTCTTTGGCTGATGGTTTTCAGGGCTGTGCCAGGCCACGATCAGGCCTTGTACATACCAAGCCCACCCAGCTCTGTATCCAGTTGTCATACTCACTTCTGTCAGAAGCCCCACTCTTTGTAGATTAAGTAGACCAGCAGCCAGGAGCTAGGCAAAGAAAGACAGAGACTAGGAGACACAGACCTCTCATGCACAAATCTTCACACATTTCCCATTACCTTGCATCAAGTAACTCTGATCCCCTCACCCCTTGGCTCATTAATCTGAGGTCAGGGGATAGAAACCCAATATAGATATTCTCCACAATTCTCATCTTTACTCTCTTTCCTCCCTTCTGGGACCTTGCAGCCGGAAAGAGGGAGGGGGGAAGAGGAGCTGAGGAAAAGTGGAGGATGCCTGTCCAAGTTGATGAGCTGGAGAAAACCCATGGGTGGGGGAAGGGCCCTGGGAAGGCTTACGTCAGTCATGATCTTCAGCTTTCGGACGTAGCTCAGCTCAGTGGTCACTAGCTCCCAAAGTGCCTCCTGTTGGTGACAGAGCTCCCGGCTCATCTCCTGGGGATGGATGGGGCAGGAGGCTGGCTTAGTAGGAGGGTGGAGGAGATGGAAGTGGGGGTGGGGTGGGGTAGGGAAGGAGGGAAGGACAGACATGCTCTCCCAACCAGGATCCTGCTTCTTTGGATCACCTTGTCTTAGAAGAGGGTGTGTGTGTGTGTGTGTCTGTGTGTCTGTGTGTCTGTGTCTGTGTTTGTGTGTGTGTGTATCTGTGTATGTATGTCTGTGACTGTGTGTGTTTGTGTGTATCTGTGTAAGTGTGTGGCATGCAGCAGTATGTATGTAGATCTGTGTTCGGGAATGAATATGCATGTCTGTGATTGTGTATACATGTACATGTGTGCATATAAATCTTTATGGCTATAAGTACCCAGGTATTTTGTGTTCCCAGTCTCATCCTTACCTTATGTCCAGGTACCAGTTCTTTCCAGGACTTCTCGATTGTCAAGCCATTGTCACTACCCTCCCCAATCTCCCAGTATCTCCGGTCCTCAGGGGGCAGGCGAGGCATCCCAAACATGCTAAATGTGTGCAGCCTTATCTCCAGCTGTCGAGCCTTGTCTATCTCCTGGGTGATACAGAGGTTAAGGTCAGGGCGAGAGCCCATGGGTAGAATATCTAAACTGAGCAGTGGAAAGCCTTAAGGTAGAGTCATTGGCATTGGAGAGAGTAGGGGAAATTCTAGAATTTAAATTGAGGTGGTGGAAATATGGCCAGAGGGGTTCCCTTTCCTTCAGACCCCCTCAGAGACGTTCGGACTGTGTAGAGGGAGCTCTCTGGATGTACTTCTTCCAGGGATTTAGACAGAGAGATCCCAAAGCAACAAGCAACCTCGCCTCCTACTTCATAGAATGAAGGTGGCAGAACTGGAAAGGGCATTGGGTCTCATTTTGTCCAACAGGTCCTTTTGACAGAAGAGGAACCTGAGACCCATTGAGGTAAAATGATTTGCTCAGATTCACTAAGATTCAAAACCATAATTAGAACTCACATCTTCTGATTCCCCATCCAGGAGTTTTTTCAGTTTTCTACCAAGTCATTCTTTCTTTTATTTTCTTCTACTACTTTCTAGTTTTTTCTCTTAAAGACACTTTTATTCCCTCCCTCACAGGGATGTGGTGAGGATGAAGTGCAATAATATTTGTAAAACTTACAGATGATGCGGTTCAATTATGGGAGAATGTATAATAAAAATAAATAAATAATAAAATGTATAATATTTTATATTAAATATAATATATAATAATCGTGCATAATAAATAATAAAAAGTGGTAGATAAGCACCAGTTATTATTATTGTTGTTACTACTCTCAAAATGGGGTTAACAAATAACTGTGTACAGTATATGGTTCCCTTTCTTTCCCTAACACAGTGGTTCTCAACCTTCCTAATGCAGCCATCCTTTAATACTCGTATATGGGTGTATCTGCATGTGGGCGGACCGGCTTGGAAATGGAAGAGGGGTGTCTCGGTTCCTAAGACCATTGGAAATATGTGTTTTTCGATGGTCGTAGGTGATCATTTGACCCCCAAAGGGGTCGCGACCCACAGGTTGAGAACCACTGCCCTAATACCCTCAAAAGTCTGCACTGGGAAATTTGTAGAGGTTACTGATACAAATTGCCAGCTGTCTATGAATGGCGGATTTGGAGGCAGACTCTTCCACTTTTTACTACCTAATCTTGAAAACTATTTGACTTCCCTGTGACTTTGGCTCCCTCATCTGTGAAATAAGGAGGTTATGTTAGATGACCTCTCTGGTCCTTTCCAACACTAAATCTATGATCCTTTATTTAGCAAATAAATTATAAGGAATTGTTTAAGATACATAGAGGTTAAGTGACATACCCAATATCACATAGCAAGCAATGTCAAAGATTAGATTTGCATGTCAAAGTCTATGTAGACTAGGATATATATTCATAATAAAATGACTTGGTCTATATAATTTCTTTTCTTTTCCTTTCTTTTCTTTTTTCCCTTAATTCCTTCCTTCCTTCCTTCCTTCCTTC